>CM023360.1:36513592-36639909 GCA_013282895.1 Eriosoma lanigerum
GATAAAGAGGAAGAAATAAGAATCTTGTGTAATGAAAAAAATCCAAGATCATTGAGTAATAAACAATTGAAAAAATACTCTTTAAGAATGATACAATTGGCTAACAAACACCAATTGGAATCGGTAGAAGCTATCAGATGTTTACCACGTGAAACAAGAGGTTCAGTCCTAGCAGCCACTGAAATTTATCGAGGACTTTCTACTGTCATTCAGTCAAGTCCAAAATATCCGACCAGAGCTTCATTATCAAAATGGAATAAAATTTTTATAGGATTGTATTCTATTTATATTAAAAGCATCCAATTTATAGTATAAGTACATTTTAAAATATACATAGAAAACTCATACGAAGATTGTACTTCTCAGTTTATTCAATTTATAATACAGCAGATATTTTTAATTAGCTTTAAATTTAATAATAATGAGTACTATGTAGCTGTTTTATACCTCTGTAAGATCAGTAGCGGTTTTTGAACATTTTTTTTTTGGGGGGGGGGGAGTCCTCGAACTTTAATAAATCATTATTACACCTATTTTAAAAATATGACTTAAATTTTTTTTTAATTATATATAATGTTAACTTTTAATATGAAACTATAAAACAAATTCAAGTTTTCGTCTTTTTTTTTGGCACGTTCGTTTATAACTTTATCAACCGTCAAGTTAAATTTATTTCTACAAATGTACATCATAGCTAGACCATTTAATATTTTCTGAAATAATATATAAAGAACACTAAATAAAAGTATTTAAAAAAAATATATAAAAATACTATTTTTTTTTTTTTTTAACAACCTCTCCAATTGTATTTCTGAGATAGGTTTTAATTATTTTAAGGTTGGAAAATGTACGTTCAGACGCTGTTGATACTGGTAATGTGGCAAGTATTTGTAACATTTTAAAAATAATTGGAAAAATTTCTTTGTTGCATATCGTCAATGCATGTAGAGTATTTGTCGGTTTTTCTATTAAATTTTTTAAACTCCTTTACCATAATTTATACTCCGCATTAAGTATTGCTTCATTTCCACTTTCTATATCTTTTTGGTAACATTTTGTCAACTTAATAAATCATCTTCTAATTTTTCTGTTGCGAATAATGAATGAAAAACATTTATTATAGTTTAATGATCAATAAATCTTTCTTTGAGTTCATTAATGAAAGACTCCACGCAAGGAATAAATACAGATATACGATAGTACTCTTCAGGTGATTTTATTTGTATATTTAATCTTTGAGATTGGCGACCTACGATTCTTGGGATTTTTATGTCTACGTGATGTGTATTAGCTATAAGAGTAGTTTCGTTAAATATTTCTGTTTATTACCATGATAAATAAATGAAAATAAACACAAATAAATATAATAGTAAATAAAAATACATTGAAAAAGTAAAACATAGATATACATATTTTAATAACATAATTTACAAATTATTAATATACTATTAGTAAATAAATAATATTGTAAATATGTAATACATTAAAAACGTTAAAAATCAAAATATTGTTTAATTTCTAATTTTTAGAAATATTATATTGATTAAATAAGTCGTTGCATTTTTTCACATAACAATTGATGCCTAACCTGGCATTCAGAAGGGGCTAATATAAGCAACTTTATAACAATTAGCCTCGAGGGGCATTGATAATAAATAGTTCTCTACTTGTTTGTACGTACTGTACTTATAAAAATACAAAATATTTTATTATTTTGATATTAAAATCAATTTTAATCGAAATACCTAAATTTTAAATACGATTAATAACTTGTTATAATTATATATAATTAGCTTCAAGTTCTGGAAGGGGTCCAGACCCCTAGACCCCCCCCCCCCCCGTAAAACCACCACTGTGTAAGATCATACTATGCGATCAAAACGGCTCATCCAATTTTTGCCAATTAGGCATAAATTCTTACCCACTCAATGCCATCAAGTATGACTGGTGGGGAAACACAACATACAACACAAAATAAACATATGCAAATATATATGACAATTAACTTATTAGTAATTACTGTGATCACGTGAGGTTTAAATTATAATTTATATTTAAATAATTATTTTATATCTTATTTTGAATAATCGTTGCCTGTGCGTGTCGTCTCTGCCTGTCATTCGAATTTCCATTAGTCAATCGTTCAGATCCAAATATCAGGTGTATAATTTATGTTTATATTTATATATAGATATTTTGTTGCTAAAAATATATATTCCATTGTGTTGCTAATTTGAGAGTTTTACTTATTTTAACTAAGATTAAATACGAATCCTATAGGAGTATCTCTGGATCTATATAAATTAAATAGAGAACTTCAGATTTTCTAATGCACAAATAGCTTAGCTAACTATATCTTCATGATCCACTAGACAAATCTATCGACGGATGTTCTCTAGACGAACAGTACTATTACAACTTGGTAGTGGCGCAGGTCTTCATTATATTTTTTTTTATTTCAGAGACGTTCCTCCATAAATTGTACTCATACCGGTACAACTGGGTGGAATTCTTTGCGATATTATTTATTTTTTATTTTTGGAGATGATCCCTATAAACTGTATTTTTTCCCTTAGTATAATTTTCGCTCTCATATTGGCGGCACACGTTTATATTAAGCTATTTCGTCTATTCTCTACATTTGGATAGGGTAAATAAACCCGAAATAAAAACGAAAACATTAAATATAAAAATCATACTTTAAATATTAATTCGATTAATAAAATAAATATGATTAGCCCAATGATGTGCAATTTTCCATTTTTAACTCCGATAAACTAGGAAGTAACGTTCAAACATCTCTCATACCCAAAATAGCGTAATAATTGTTAAAATTAGAAAACACATGATTATAAAATAAATATAAGTATTTATGGATGTTATTTTTCTATGGCACATCTGTTTAAGTCAAAATTATTGTCCAGGAAAACTAAGGAGGAACCATAAACTACGTATCTCTGACTAGCTGTGTCATATGCATGTTGTACCTAGGCTACAACAGCAGGAGATGAAAATATATTTTAAGTTAAATATAGTTTAAAGAAAGATGTTAAGGAAAATGTATGGTCCCATCTATTACCATGATACTCAAATGTATGGCATGTACTTGGTATGGCAACCTAAATCATGCGTATAATAGAGAGGTGTGGAAGAATTTAGTATTGGCAGCAAAGAGCCTAAATGGTCTATAATGCTAAAATATATATATATATAAATATTTCTTGTACCATATTATATAATATATTTAATACTTGTAAAACAAAGCAATCTCTATTCATTAAATTTAAATTTAGCTCTAAATTGTCACTCATTAAATTATTTTCAAAATTAAATGAAGTGTCGAAAAATCTTAATGGTTATCATATTCTTTTGATCTAACTTTCCCTTTTAGTATTTTTCATTATATTTGTTTAAAAAATATTCATAACAATATACAAATTTTTTTCATATTGCTATGATATTATATTAAAATATTTTAACAAAAACAAATAATATTCGTAAAGTTTCGTTAAAAAATACACCTAAAACATGTTTAAAAAGAAACAAATTACAGATTTATTATAACATTATTTAATTAAAAAAAAAAAATTAATTAAATACTTTTTAAAAAAGGTAACATTTTCGTGAATATTTAAGTAGATATTTTTATGATGACCTATATTAGACTGGTTCTTTAAATAAAGTAAAGAGTTAAGGTGAAAATACACAATTATAACGTATATATTATAACTAAACGAGCAAAAACAATAAATTTTAATTGAGATAAAGTCAAAGTTTATCTTTATAGACAATAAGTATATTTATTATTAATAATGATTTAATTGACTATATTAATTGTCTTCACATTGTACCTATATATTTTGTAACTAATGGTGTTAAAAATATATTACTTATAAATACTTATATATTATATTATTATATAATATAATATATATTATATACTTATACATCATCTACGATCTGCAGTAATGACTTTAAATAATTTCCCCTCCGTTTTTCTCGTTTGAATTTATAATATTGATTCTTTATAAGACTTTAAAAGTAAAATAAATAAGTCATTTATATTTTTTTATTATATAGAAAAGCACATTTTATACTCGAAACATTTTCACGAGTCGCAATTGAAAAACTTATGTAAAGTTACCATAATTGTCAATAAATAGGTAAGTACATTTAAACTATAATATAATAGAAACACATTAGTTTTTAGTTTTTAAAATAAAATTAACAAAAATGTGTACTCTGTTAAAAATATTTCCAATATTTCTTAACTATTATTCTTTCCATGGGAAAATAATACATAATTATAAAATATAAATTTGCATACAGAAATGTTTTAACTTTTAACAAAATATTATCAATACACATAAATGTATAAAAATAAAATATATACTTTGAAATTTTTAATTGAAAAATAATAATAAAATAAAGAATTATATTTATAACATAATTAATATCGTTCAAAACAATAAATTCAACTAACACGTATTTATATACGTATATTATAGTACATATATGTCACTACAGATTTTTAAAATATTATAAATACATCAATACAATTTTAAATTTTAAATATCTTGGTAAACTCTATACTTGTATTTTTATGTAAATATATATATCTATATATATAAATAAATTTTGCATAGGATTGTATTCTATTTATATTAAAAGCATCCTATTTGTTGTATAAGTACATTTTAAAAATATATAGAAAACTCATACGAAGATTGTATTTCTGTACTGAGTAGTTGTTTTATACCTTTGTTTTACAACCCAAAAAGCTCTTCCAATTTTTGACTATTAATAAATTATTATCATCTAATTTTACTATTAGTAATATTAGATAGGTACTAGCTTTGAACTTTTCCAATAATGTTTAATATTACGTGCAATTTTGGAATAAACGATTTGAAAATTTTATGGAAACATAATTATAGACTACTTTATCTAAAGAATATTAAAAGATTTAAAAAGTTATTGAAAAAATGGGAATGCTGATTGTAAACGTTCCTCCTTCGTCCCTTCGGTCCTCGGAAAAATTAGTGGTTTATTATAATTATTAAGATTTGAATGCAATAATATTGCATTAGAAAATACGATTCTGAGCGTATCTAATTATATTGCAATATATTATACTGATAATCCATTTCAAAATTTACCACAAATATAATTACATATGTAAATATGCAAAATCAATTTCAAATCCCTGCGATCAATATTCAAGTAGTTATCATTTCTTTTCAAGGAAAAACATATGGGAAATTCAAAAATTGAGCTAAATAAAGTACCAACTAGATTAAATTTGCAATCGAAAGGGTACACTATTTTTGGTAATCGGACCATTATTTCTTCCCGAAAAAAAGGTTTTCATAGATCAGAAAAAAAAATATAATAAAAAACCTATAAAAAATTTCCATTTTTCCACTTCTAAAGGAAAAACTTTTGGGAAATTCAAAATATGAAATTAATAAAGTACCAACTAGATGAAATTTGGTATAGAAAGGTTCCCTTAGTGTGATAATCGGACCATTATTTCTACCCGAAAAAAGGTTTTCATAGATCAGGAAAAAAAATTATAAAAAGCCTATAAAAAAATTTTCCTATTTAGATTTTCAAAATATTTTGTAAAAAGATTAAGTAATATAGTATTGGACTTCTATAAAATTTTCAAACAGATAATCTCAAAATTGTAGGTAATATTAATTTTTTTTGGGAAAACGTTCAAAGCTCTATATTTTTCCAAATAATTAACTGTTCCGTTCTAAAGTTTTACCACGCTTGTAAAGAACCTATGTTAGTACTCAGAAAAATTTTCAAGTCCCTACTATTAAAACTTAGTAAGAAATCACGAATAAAAATATATAATAAAAAGTGTATAAAAAATTATCAATTTTCTGCTTCTTAAGGAAAAACTTTTAGGAAATTCGAAAAATGAGCTGAATAAAGTACCAAGTAGACAACATTTGTAAGAGAAACATATGCTATGCGTAATAATCGGACCATTATTTCTACCCCCGAAAAAATGTTTTCATACATAAAAAAAAAAAAAAAAAAAAAAAACATCTTTGTAGAATCAATACATTTCTCGCTCCGCTCAGAATCTAAAATAGTTTTGTTTAAATTCATTAATTTTTTTTTGTAAAAAATGTCAAGTAAATTTTTTGTGTATAGTTGTGTAATTGTCAATACCAGCAATAATAAAAAACTAAAGTTATTAAGAATTTAAACATTGCAAGGGATGTTACTTTTTCTAATGTCTCATAGTCCATTAGTTCCCCTTCTTTTCTTTTTCCGATTTAAGCACTAAATTAATCTAAAAAATATATATGAGTTAGGTATAATAATGATAACAAATAAAACATGATTCGAATAAATACCTTTAAATTCAGAAGATAATTTTGAAGGTAATAGAATAAACTATGTAATTACAGCTTTTGATGTTGGTTCCAAATTTTTAAATCAGGAATTTGTTCATAGAAAATAGTTTTATTTTACTTCAAATAATCTACTTAATTTCACTGTTGTATTCTAAAATCTAATCGTATTATTATAATATAACAATTGTTATAAAAATATTAAAACTATACTTCAGGACAATCAATCTCTGGAAGTTTGGAACAAGAATATTCCCCGTAGTGATAAATTGTTAACAGAAAAAGATAATGTTTGTGCATTATAGGTACCGATGCCAAGAGAATAATAAAATATGTCGAATTTAATATAACTGAACGAATTATAGGAAAATTAGAAAGAACCACTCCAATTTTAAGAAATGAAGCAGTTTCTACAATATTCCCAGGTCTTCCAAAATATTTAACAAAAATAATAAATAAACGGTTACGACCAAAATCACATTTACTTAATTAAAAAAAAATGATGAGGGTATTGTAATAAATTTATTAGATTTTCCTAATGTTTATGAAGAAAATCTAATAGACCAAAATAAACCGGTATATAACATCCAGATTCTTCACCTAGAGGTCTCTACTATTTCTCTTCCTGGAATCATGTAGAGGATTCACACTGCAAAAACAATATTTGCTTACTTAAATTTAAAGTTAAAATGTGATAAAACAGTATTATTTACAGAAAATTGTATACCTTCCAGAAATAAAATGTAATTTAGATTTCCAAAAACTATTATAATATATAGATGAATTGATTCCTTACACTGAATATTTTGATAGTAGATTTCTATCACCTGAATGTATTGGTTATGTAAAACAAGATTTTTCATTGCCATATAATTCCAAAATAAAGTTTAGATGTGTGAATTGTGGTGAACTACGAAATAATAATCAACAAATCAAATATAAGGAAAACAAAAAATAAAAATTATTGCTTCTAAATTTAAAATTAAAAGTTAGTATTAATTTATTAATTAAAATACAGTTATAAAGTTAGTACAATTTATTAAACCTATTAATTTTTATTGTGTACTTAGTATGTTTTTGATGTTAATTTTATTCATCATAATATGGTCGACGTTACACCACAATGTGGATATATGAAAATTAAATCACCAAAGTTATACCGTAAGATTCGCAGGGATAACATGCTATCTTTACCATCTTACACTATATAATTCAGATATATATCAAAAAAATCTATCCTGTTTACGGTTTCTCTGATGTCAGTGATGTCACTCTAAAAATAATGGGACTGAAAGGCACAGAAATAACTAAAATGGAAAAACATAGTATAGTGAAACCTGTTTATAAAGGACACTCGCGAGACTTGTAGCTATAACTACTACAGAGTGATCAAAATTGCATTTTATAAAAATAATGAAAATAACATTGAAACCCAGGCGCGTAGACAAGAATTTCCAAAGGAGCGTGTTATGAAAAATAACAACCATAATTGAAAAAAATAAAATATACGAGTACCATATATGTCGCTAATCGTTGATATATTTTAAAAATATGATTTATATAAAAATATTTATAATGCTATATCATAGAAAAATAATAAATAAAAAAAAGTAGTAAATTTAATTTTTACATTAATCTTACACGACGACTTTTAAATAAATAAATATAAATACTTAGTTCGCATATCAGAGTAAGATGACAAATGGGGAAAGATGACGAATTGAATATTTCTCATAGTTAATCATAGATATTTGAACGTCTTAACCATAATAAATTCCCTATACTTGGTACTAAATATTAAGTACTATGTTAAACTATTTTGTGTGTACTCTGTGTAAAGTTATTATATTAAGTACATAAACAACGTATTTCATTATAATTTTTTAACGCCAAAACATAAGGAATTAGTACTACACGATAAGTGTTTTAACTTTTTTAATAAAATATTCTTAATGTACATCTCAATATTTACAAGTTTATGAGTCCCATTTATTTTTCGTTACGCGAGGGAGGAAGATGACGAATTATTAACGGGGTAAGATGACAAGTAGTTCTTAATTCCATCTTTCCCCATATTCGTTTTCATATATATATATATATATATATTTTATTTTAAATTTAAATTTAAAAAAAATTAAAACTAAAATTTACAAAGGAAGCCTTGTATTTAATTTTTTATTTTAAACATATCATAATTTTTAATGATGTTTTTGTAATTATTATATATTATTATTTTATACTATTATTTTTTTTTAAATTTTGAAAATATTGGATGTAAATTTAAATATTTAGTATTTCATATAATGTCCTTATATTATTATAAAATTAATTATAAAATAATTTTCGACTGCAGGCGTGAGACATTGTGTTAAGCATTAATATGCCATGAAAATAAGAGCGTACAAGAGACAGGAAAATGTGGGAAAATAAGGACTGGAGGCAGCTATATCTTTATGTTGTACAAAAAGTGTCAAATCTGAACTGAACGCTACAGCATTAAAATATAAAATACCCGAGCCGACATTAAGGAAATATTTTTTAAAAAAAGAGTTCATCTTTCAGAAGGAGAAAAAATTGAATTGGAATTCCCTCAAAATTTAGAATTTATTCCCTACCAATCTATAAATCTGAAACCTTCCACTTCTTTGGCCCTTCCACCACATTCAGTAGCAATTAAAAAGACTGCTAGAAAACCAAGGAAGAAATTGCCATCATTTCTCTTATCAGGAATTCCTGTAAAAAAATCATTAGAACAAAAAAGAAAGTTGGAAGAAGAGAAATTGCTAAAAGGACAGAAAAGATTAACTAAGAAGGCGAATAAAAATAAAAAAGCAAATAAAAAGCCACCACGATATCAATTGAAATTTTCTTCTGACGATGAGCCATCAAACCCAATATCTTACAATGACACTGATGATGATATGGACATGTCGGATTTCGAAAAGGATAAATTGTGCATCATATGCTCATATCATATCATATGCTCAGAAGAAGGCAAATATGAGATGTGTTATCAGTGTTTCAAGTGTGCTCATTCTGAATGTTCTAGATGGGATAAGAAGGAAGCCATACCGCCTATCAATGCGATTTTTGTACTTTAACTTTTAACTTCGATTTTTAACATTTTAAAATTTTTTATAAAAATTCTGGATAATAATGTACCTATAAATTGTAAGGTATTAAAAATGAATTATTCAAAATGACATATGCTTATTATTAAGTGTTTATTTTATGAGTTTTTTATATCCAAAGATGTTTTCGTCATCTTACTCCACCCCATTCGTCAACTTACCCCGTAGCTGGGGAAGGATGACGAAAATAAGATCCTTTAGGAAAATACGCCTCTTTGAAGCTGAAAAAGACAATCGAAAAAATTCATAGTATTAGACAAGATGATATAAAAATATAAGTTCTATATTTTATTTTTTCCAGCCGGAAAAATGTGTAAAAGCTTAACCTCGTCATCTCACCCCTTTTTCCCCTACATCTTCTATGGAAACTAAGATATCGATGTATATGCATTACTGACAAACAATTTAGATGTATTTCGTAAATACGATTTTAAACGTCGAAGAGCTAAAAAGAGCCTTTCACTAGAATCAGTTGTGACCGGCAAAGTAGCCAATATAATTTAAAGTCTGTAAATAGTTGGGAGTATATCTTCATTGCAGATAGGTACTTAAAACGTCTAATGTATTTTTGGACATCTTCTTTTTTATTTATTGAATTTATTCTAAATTCATCCATTGCAGTTTCATCTACTTTAGTATCTAATGAATATGACTTCAAAAAGTCTTTAAATTTAATTTCATTAAATTCACATCGATTTATTAAACAATTAAAATTCTTTAGTTAAGATCTATCAATCTCTCATCAAGTTGTTTAGAAAAATTATCTAAAAATGGTATATATATATATATATTGAAATCCTATAGTACATTTCCAACATTTTGTTATAATATTAGAGCGATGCTTCAGTTATTGTAACTCTAGGTATTGAAATAACAATTCTTAAGGATTTGCATTTCTTTTGGAATGTATTTAATTCCTCGCCATTCTAGTAGCTATAACTATAATCATACATTCATTAGTAACTCTATGATTACAATCATTGGATTTTATAAACATACAAAATAATGAATTAATGACTTGCTAATATTAAAGCTAAATAAAAATAAAAATAAGAAGTTTAGTATAATACTTTAATATCAATACGTTAAAAATAAAAATAAAACTTTATCGTTGTCTCATATGAAATTATCTGTCATTAAATTATAATTACTTAGTAGGTATAGTCAATACACCAAGGTATGACTATAAAAATGAATAATATACATTTAAACAAAAATAGTTTTAATATAAATCCTGGAGTTTATGTAGTTATATTATTGATTTAATTCTATACATTTTGTATAAAATCAATGATTTTACATTAATTGAACCTTATTAATTATAGTCATAAAATAATAAAAATGTCTAAGAACAATACTTATTTTGAGACACGAACATTAAAAAGTGGGAAAGACCGATTGTGGACGTTCCTCCTTCGTCCCTTCGGTCCTCGGAGAAATTAGTGGTTTATTATAATTATTAAGATTTGAATGCAATGATATTACATTAGAAAATACGATTCTGAGCGTATCTCAATATATTACAATATATTATACCATTGATTATAGAATAGAATCTATTCTATAATCAATGATTATACTAATAATCCATTTCAAAATTTATCACGAATGTAAATTACATATGTATGTATGCAAAAAAAAAATTTCAAATCCCTATGATCAATATTCAAGGAGTTATCATTCCTTTTTTAAGGAAAAACTTTTGGGAAATTCAAAAAATGAGCTAAATAAAGTACCAATTAAATGAAATTCGGTATAAAATGAGTACCCCACTGTGATAATTATTTCTACCTGAAAAAAAGTTTTCATACATCAGAAAAAAAATAATAAAAAACCTATAAAAATTGACGATTTTCCACTTTTCAAGGAAAAACTTTTGGAGAATTCGAAAAATGAGCAAAGTACCAACTAGATGAATTTCGGTATAGGAGGGTACCTTATTTGTGGTAATCGGACCATTATTTCTACCCGAAAAATGGTTTTCATATATCAGAAAAAAGCGTATAGAAATTGCCGATTTTCCGCTTTTCAAGGATAAAGTTTTGGGAAATTCGAAGAATAAGCTAAATAAAGTACCATCTAGATAAAATTTGATATAAAAAAGGTACCTTGTTTGTGGTAATGAAACTAGGGGTGGGCTAATCCTAGAACCAATACTTGGTATCAGCCGATATTAGAGGTAGGAGACCGAAATTATAACCGATACCAAAAAAAAAAAAACACTAGTACATACAATATCATTATCAATAACATCACAAAGTATAGGTAGTGTAAACTAAAAATAGTGTATTATTGATAAGGCAGAAAATGACACAAGACCGCAGTCACATTTTATTATTAATAATATTAATTATTTTAGGCATTTTAGGTAATATTGTTATCACTTATCTCTACAGTCGACACTTGTTTATAAATAATATGTACTCGTTATAACTTAAATTTAAATTCTAGTCATTGCTTTTTTTTGTTAACTGTAATACTGTTATGGTGAAGTATAATTTTATTAATAAAATATTAATTTTTTAATATATCGGTTATCAGTTTAATATCGGTTGCATATATCGGAAGATCGGGTATCGGTAAAAAATGGTATCGGCCCATCCTTAATATTTATTGTAGTTTTATGTTCCATATAATTGATTTTTGATTTTATATTCGTATGTAAAATTCTTTAACGTGTATTTTTAAATAGAGTTTATCCTGTTAACTTATAATAAATAAATATAAGTAGATAATATTAAACAATATTGGTCACCTGAACAAATGTCAGCTTTAAAAAAGTTCCATTTGGAGCAATCACTCCAATAAGAATATCATTAAATTAATAATTTAAGAACTCTTATTTTAATTGGGTAACAGTGCAAGCCTCATGACTTATAATATTATATGATTAATGATTATTATACTTGTGTATAATATTTAAATGTTTATTAATATTAATAAAATTGATCTGTTATAAAAAGAACCTTTAAATTTTGTTTTTGTTTTTTTGTTACCAATTTTGCATACCTTTCCAAATAAGATATATTAATAAATACTTTTAATTTGTTATTACATTATATTATATGTAATTGGAATCAATTCAATTTTTCAATAAATCTTTATCTAAAATTCTAATAAAAAAGTTCTAAAATATATTAGAATTCAAATTAAGTTCTTCAAATTAAGAAATTATAATATATACACATCTTATTAATTTAAAACATTCAGTTTATTTACATTGTGATTATTAATATCTACGAAATTGTTTTTTGAATCTTTCATAATGGAAATCATCAGTAGCATTATCTTTTTTCTTTCTTTTATCAATATTTTTATCATCTGAAGGATCTTGTTTGGTTGCAGGTTGTTGTTTATAATTCCTTTTTCCATCATGTCCAACAACATCTATGTTAACTAAAATTTAATTAAAAAGAAAAATTTTAATTAAATATATAATTTAAAAAATTTAACATTTTAAACTTACACCTATTATGTTGCACAAAATTTACTGCCATATTTGTCGGAACAAATTGTGACGGACCATCTTTCTTATTGCGTTTATCTCGAATTAATTTCATTTTAGCTTCTTCTGTTGCTTCAATATTCTTTATTTTGGCACTAATAATTAATAAATACTACATTTAATAATAAATAATACTATCATAATTTTATAATTAGGAAATACAAATTTAATTTGAAGACAATTATTGTTACAATTTTAATATTATAGTGTTATTCATGATTAATTTATATAAAGGATAACAAATTTTGTGGTAAGAATTGATTAAAACAACAAAAATGTTCAATTTCCACAGGTTTTCATTTTATTAAGGTTAAATAATTATATGAAGATCAAAATAAATGTATTCTAATTTATACATATATTATTAACTATTTAATCAATATTAACATTGATTTATAATCAGATTATGAAATATATAATATAAAGTCTTAAATACCAAGTTAGTGATAAAAATAAATTAAATAATAACTTAATAAACTTTATTAGATCCTATCTTATAGTAAATTATACTTAAAGATAAAAAACTTACTCGATTCCTAGATCTACTTCAGGGATACCACTTAACATCTGATTTGATAACATTTCTTCAGATCTATGTGTTGTTGAGTTTCTTAAATGTGATGGAACAGCTTGCAAAGCTGCTAGTTCAGGTGGGCAATAAATCGATACATTAGGGGTGACGTTATCATTATCTTTATCTGATGTCCGGCCAGTCCGCAAAGCTACTTGTTCATCAATATATTTCATCCTAGAAAATTATTTTAATTTAATTATATTAATATAAAAATATATTGACTATTAGTAAATATTACTAAGTATTACATTTCTTCGTCTTCATCTCGTTTATTAGTTTCAGCTGAAAACTGAGTTCCTATACCAGTATCATAAGCATCATCTACTTGGGTCACTTGTCCAGTTTTTAAAGCATTCATATTTATTAGTCCGCCGGTTTTAACTTTAAATGGATCAACCTAAGTTAATATATTCATAATATATATATATTATATGTATTAGTAAAAAATCTTAATACTAGATATTTAGTATATGTTAAACATTATACATAATTATTATGAACATTTTTATCTCATTAATATTTGTATTATTATTATCATTAATTGTACTACAAATAATACTCTTATTTTTAATTATAGTAGGTTGTAGGTATCTTATAAAGATGTAAAGTGTAAAAAATAAAATTGAATTAAATTATATACAATGTATTTTCATGTCCTTTAAGGTGAAATTAATTTTTTTACCATTAATTTTTCTTCCTCATGAGAAAGTTTTTCACCTAATGCAAGGCTAACAATATTAACACCATTAGGTCTATCTCGTAGTTTTTGCATAGTTTTCATTTCATCAAGTTTACTCCTACAAAATCAATCAAAAAAAACATTATACATTATTATAGCTTATTAAAATTGCTATGATAAATAATAATAATACAATAATGCTTACAACATGTCCACATCATCATCTTGTTCATCGTCATCTATTCTTTTTCTTAAAGATCTGCCTTTTGGTTTTTTTTTTAATATAACATGGGAAGTTGAACTGAAAATCATAATTAAGTTTTAGAATTTTTAATAACTATTGTTTTTTAGTTATAAAATATTTGATACAATTAAAAATTATTTTAACCTATATACTTAAAAGATATAATGATATAAATCTAGAATACTAAAACCTAAACAAAATATGTTTATTTTAAAACACATAAACATGTCAATGTTTTCAAAAATTATCCTAACACAGTGTAATGACATAGTGTAATAATAACTCTATATTTAAATGTTCTTCAATTTAAAACAAGAGTGAAAATAAGAAAGATTATCTAATTTCTGTATTATTAACAGTATAACATTTTTATTATTTTGAACATGTTTAGACATATAGTAAATATATATTTTTTATTATTGTTTTATGAAGATATCGAAATATAAGAGATCAAAATCTATGGAGATGTAGAACTAGGATGGTTAACCCTATATAATTGGTAGTGTAAAGCAAGGTAGAAAGATTTATTCTATTATTGTAAAAAAACATTTAAAATATATTTCAAAATTAAAGAATGATAATTTTGGAAAGTAATTATATAATTATTATTCAGAATTATAATTTTATAATATCTTCAGTTATAATGTTACAAATATGGGCATCAAAATTGGATTTTTAATTAATAATCTATATTGAAAGATAACCTACACCAGTAAAATGAATAGTAAATACATTTGTTTAATTCTGAGAAAGAAAAATGATAAATAAAAAAGTTAATTAACCAACAGATTTGACTTTTCATCGACTATAGAATTCTGTATGTGATCTTCAGCATCAATTTTTTGTGGCATGGTTTTTTTTCCTATGTCCATAGCATGGATTATTGTAATATTGTTCTTAATAAACTAAATACTGAATTAATTGTTATTAAAATTAAGTATTATGTTGTTAATCATAAATATATTTGTTTTATTAAATATTAAATTGTTTAACTTTAATACTTCACATTAAATACTTGTTTAAATTTAGTTTAAAATATAATACATTAATTATATATTATATTGTATTATACAAATTAAAAGTTTTGTCTTCTGTGATTTGTAAAAACATTTAAAAAAATCTAAAATATTAAAATAGTCATTAGACATTAGTAAACAAAAAATAATATCAGAGAATAAATGATAATGACAATATTTATTTTTTATACATTCTGTACCCACAATAGTATCCACTGTCTATTGCCTATATAATGTATAAGTAAAACAATAGTATCATTCTTTATATTGTTTAATCTAATCTGTGACACTGTATCTGTCATTTTCTTATCAAAACATTCAAATCAACAAGCGTCTCGTGGTTATCACAGTGGTTGTATATATAGGTGTATATCACGGTTGTAGATAGATTCTATCTATGACCGTGGTATATATATATATATAGATCTATATTGATTATGATAGTGATACTAACTTGATTCGTTAATTATTATTACTCCGTGTTCGTGGTATTTTTTATTCATCGTATATATTGTAATGGAGAACCTTTAAATTTCAGGGTATATATATAATATAAACATTTAATTAAAGAAACAATAATATTTTCTAAAATAATTATACTTAAATATAAAAGATTTGAAACTATTTTAAACATACTTTTTGAATTTACAAAATCAAGAGAATCGGAAGCTGAATTTAATGTTTGAGCGGCTTATTTAACTTTCATTTTATTATTAGTCCAATAAATATGAACCATACTAAGTTTATTTGCAAACTCGAATGTTAATTTTTTTGCAATTAATATACATTAATGCTTATATGTTATATGCTCCCATTTAATAAACCCATTATTTTATTCAAAGACATGACAATTACCTAAAGTATTTCTGTCCAATTTTCCAATTCTATAGACTGTACGCTCCTACTATCCAAATTAAATATTCATATTCCATCTCGATTTACTAGTACAAAAAAAACCTTTTCAATCCCTTTACGCATTATAAATAATAAACCCATTATTGCCATAGTAAGGCAATAGCCTTAAGTCTATGTCTAATGTTAAACCTTATTTCTTATGTTCTTAACTATTTCCGTTTATCGGTTTATCATTAATTCATATTTTATTATTTCTTCTATTCTATTTATCTTGTAATATGTAATAGTGTAATACCTACTGTATACACGTTTATACAAATATCATATAAGTAACTCTAAAAGCTTGTTATATATAAATATTTATAAATAAAAAAACTATAAAATATATATATGTATAATCATCTTCTCATAAAATCACTCGTGTATTTAGGTCACGAATTCTACATTTTGGATTACTTACTTAAGTTTTACTAATTATGTGGCTGTGGCCATACTTTATTACTTTAAGCAGCCATTCAGAATATTATAAAAATGTTAGCACACACGATTTTCTATCTTTGTAACGACAAAAAACGATAAACCATTTAAAATAACTATTTAAAAAAATCAATCAGTAAAATTATAAACTATAGATATCTCAATATCTGAAGTAGGTATTATACTAGTATTTATAATCAATGGTAATAGGTATTTTAAGATATAAAGTACAAAACTGTAGGTACCTACCAATCTATATATTATAACACATGCAGGGGCGTCATTTTAATTTTTTTTAATAGGTACATATATTTGTATGTAAGCCACTAAACATTTTTAATACTTATATATGTTTTTTAATTATTTAATACGCCTATTAAGCATAAATAGTTAATTTTCAAATGTGTTGAAACTCTTGTCTCTCATGCGACATTACGATCATTTCATAAATTTAACCACCCTATATAAAATATTATCAAATGCGAGTCATAAAATCTCTAGATCAAGGAAATTAAAATCATAAGTTATTACCATAGACATATTTTAAACGTATAAACCTTTATGTTTATAGGTTTATGGTTGGTAGTTTGTTACAAATTGTAGACAATCTCATAGTAAAATGAAATAAATAATTATTTATTATTCCTTTTAATTATTCCTTTTACTTTTACGAAGAGAACAATACCATACCTATATATGTATATGTTATTGTTGTAATCCGTCTAACCGAAAATATAGGAAAATTACAACCACGTATCCAAAATTTAAATTGTGGTATTTGAGATAAGCTTACGTAGGTAAGAGCTATTAAAGTACACTTATAATACAAATTAAATACAGAAACATTATCAATGTTATCACGTTAGCTTTTTGTAAAATTAATGTCGTCGAGCAAGAACAATGATGTTACACCTATAATTTTTTTGATTATTTTCATATTTTAAATAGTTAAATTCAGTGGCTATTTTTTCTGATTTTCCGTAGTGCACATTTTCCATGGTGTACCTATTGGGGAAATGATGGGGGAATCCCCCCACCCATGACTCGTATACTATATTATGTGAAAAATGCATTGATAATGTGGAAAAGTGTTCAAAATTATAAAAAAGGGGAAATTTAATTTCTTACCCCTCCCATAAAAGAAAAACCTAAGTACGCCACTATAATTTTTTTTACATTTTTATTAATTTCCATATATTTTATGCATGTATTTTATTATTAAAAAAAATCTTATTTTTGATTTGTTTTCATCTTTTTAAGCATTAGAAAAACCTAAAAACACTTTGAAACTATCTTTGCTTAGTAGCTTTTGGTTGTACCTTATTAGTAACTAATAAATTAGTAAATAATATTGTACTTATTATAAAAATACAGTTGCACACTTTTATTTTTCGTAGTGCTCATTTGTGTTTTCGTAATGCACATAGTGAGTCGTAGTACACATAATAAAAATAACCACTGGATAAATAGATAATAATAAGTTTCTTAACCTACTTCATTGTCAAATCATATTTTACAAAAAGTCCACAAAATAACTTAATAATTGTATCAATCTTTAAATTTAGTAATAAGTGTTTAATCTGTAAGTTTAATTCAAACGCCACAGTTTAAATTTTACTTTATTTCCTGTCTTCTTAAATTATATAATAATAATTTTAAAAAGTAAGCATTAAATTCTGATTCTGATTTAAAATTTAGTCAAATTTCCAAAATTGGGCAACAAATAGTTTCTAAGTTATAAATACTAGTAGCTAATTTTCTTTATAGTTATTCCATTTTCATCCGTACCTTACATATATAACATATATAGGTAACGAGTTACCTGTACCAACAACTGTTGCTTTTTTGTTAATAATAAAATATGCATCTATATTTTATTACTATTACCTAATGTCTATTAAATAGACTCTATTTTAAACACAAGTTTTTGTAATATAAAATAATGTTTAAATCAATTATTATTTATCAATACCTAAGCACGAATACAAAAATTTAAAAATAAAAGTATCTACCTACTAGAGCCTACAAAGAATATTGAATATTTATCGATAAATACTATAAAGTAGACCATAATTTAATGTCGAAAGACTTAAACATTAAATAAATATATATATATATATATATTAAGTAATTGATTGAAAAAAATCAATGACATAAATATAATTAAAAACATATCGAAGATTTTAAAATATTAAATCCTTATCACCAGTATCTTTGTTATCATACTATAAAATTAAAGAAATCAAATAAATATTTATAACTACCTATACCTACCTAGGTATCTATTTATTTTAATTTTATTAGAGTGCATAGGTATTCAAATTAATATTTATTTGTATTTTTTATAAGCTCTTTCGTTAAAGTTATATTGCTGTTTTCATGACGAAAACACGTAATATTTCAATAGTGAACATGTTTTTCACTATTGAATTAGACGAAGAATTTTGGTTTACACCATTTGTTGGGGGAAAAAAAATTGACACATAATCATGATTCATATTCGTTTGTGACATATACTTTCCCGGGTAGGTGGATTTGTTGTAATATTTTAATTCAGCTTATTATGTATGTATAATTTTTATTTTTAGTTCTTGCAAATGAAATGCGTTTTAACAAACAGGAAATGATTACATTGGCACAACAGCCATCCAATAAGTTTGACAAAGAAGGGTTATTATTTGTACGTGAGCGCCAGGAAGGATTTTTCAGGAGGACTGAGAGTGAGTACATGAATCTAGTTCTATTATGATGGTTGGAGTATAATTTGAAATATGTTTACAAATTATATAAATTACAATATTGCATTGAAAAGTACAAACTTAGGTGTAGATAATCTTAAAAACTTGGAAAACAATAATTATGTCCTTATATTGAAATAATTTACATTTGCTTAGCATGTTTATGATCGCAATTTTTTGTTTGACTTTTTGTATTACACCCTTATTTCAAATTTTGCATGATAAGTTGTAATACTTATTTGTTTATGATATTAAATTGCATTAATAAGAATGACTTTGTGCCATATTTGTTTTAAATTTATTTATAATATATATAACACAACTACTCACAAGAAATAACATAATTATTATTAACAATGTTAATATTATAATTAAAGGTGGTTAAAAATAACTATGAATAAGTTACTATGTTGATACTTTACTATTGTTATTGTAATTATAACTTTTGAAACCAAAGATATAATTGGGCCATGAAATGTCATTATAAATCATTTTTATCAATGATTATAAAATTCATTAATAGTGCTATAGATTAAAGTAATTATTGTTTCTAATTATTATAATGATGATATTAAAATTTATTGTTTTAATGTCCTTTATCATAAAATTATTTTAGATTACAATTTTTAGAATATAACAAAAATGTATTCATAATTGGATAGTATTTCATTCAAAATTTCCATTTATCTATGTATATTATTTGGTATATGATACAAATTTATAATTATTTGTTGAATATTAATTTATAGTTTCAACTTAATTATATATGAACAATTTGAATATTTTTTTTAACTTTATCTAGAATAATTTCATATGAAATTTATAATATAGTGAAAACACAACCATTTCAATTTGAAATGGACCAGCTTTATGTTTAATAATATTTTCTCCAATTTGTTTTGATTGACTATAAAATGTATTAATATATCAAGTATGCATGCTATTTTGAATAGTAAAATACAATTTCTTTAAATCCCATATTTAATCAAAATATTTTGTGTTTAAAGATTAATAATTATGGTGAATATAGTTAGGATAACTATGTTATAAACATTGTATTTTTTGTGAATTATATTTGTACTTCCAACTAAATTATTAAAAATTAATAATTAAATATTAACTATTGATGGAAAACTTATAATTAAGGATATAAGTACAAGGTTGAGTATAAATTAAATTTGAGATATTAGTATTTTTAAATAACAATCAAAATACCATTCTAGAAATTGTTAAAATGTAGGTACTATATCTGTTTGGATTTTGAAGATTGCGCTATTTTTTCATAAAAAAAATATGATTGCATTTTGAATTGTTTTTTTAAATATTTATTTGTGGTTAAGACCGGTTTTTCATTTTTTAAATTACTTTTAGATATTTAGACTATTAGATTTATTTAAACAATTTCAGAGAGAGACTCAAAACGAAGCAAAAAACGAGAACGTCTAAGCGATCTAAACTGTTATGGCGGATCACAAAAAGGTATATGATTATAAACATTTTAAATACATAACTAGTTATATAATAGTTACTTAAACAGAAAATGAGGATTTTTAAATGGTTAATGATTCATAAAATAGTCAAAAATCTATATATCTCTTTCAAGACAAACTAGTCTACATTTGTAATGTATAAGATAAATTTGTGTAACTGCAAATATAAGATAGGTTATCAATAGCATAGTTATAAAAAAATTAAATGTAAATATTTTACTGAAGTTTATTATTCTAAAATTTTCATAAAACAACATTATAAATACATACATATATATATATATATATTATTATTATTGACGAAAGCTATTATTTGTGGTGTACTTTTAATGGGATGAATAATACATTTTTTACTTTATGAGCAGATTTTTTTTTCAAATTAAAATGTTTCTAGTTTTAACCATATTATAAACAGACTAAAAGTTTATTGTTCATTAATTAGTAGCATGAAACTTGTATTGTTGCATGATATATCCATATGCAACCCATTAATAGTCAACCTAACAGTTATAATATTGTTCATTAATGTTGAAATAATCTTTGAATTTTTTGTTTTATTATGATGCATGTTGATAACTATTTTATCATAAAGTTCAAGGTAATATTATTACTGTAATTATTTTATTTTTGTAATTCTTTTCTTATAATTCTGAATATATTATTCAATAATTTAGTTTTAGCAAATCATAAAACAAATTTCTAATTCTAATTTCACAAGTGAACATAAGTGTTTTTTTTTTTAAATTAATTACTTTTTAAACAGTACATAATATATTTAATTTATAATTATCAGTGTTTAATAATAAAATCGATAAAAATATTAAAATCTCTAAAATAATAATCTAATTGGTTAATATGATCCATAATACTTCTTTTAACATTTACACTATAATTCTATTATATTATATTGTTTTATTCTATCAATTTTTCTCTAATAGTTTTATCCTGTTCTAGACATGCTGATATCATTAAAATGTTTTTTGTTAAATATCTAAGAATATAAAATCATTATTATTAAATAATGTTTATATAACTTAAGTATTTATTTTGTTTAAGCTAATTTTGAACGTTGGTGTCGTTTAAGAGGAAATTTATTATTTTATCTGAAGTCTCATGATCAACTATCAGACTTACTAGGTGTTATTGTTTTACAAAACTATTCTGTACAGTTGGATGAATCTCCACCAGAAGGACCATTTAGTTTTCAAATAGGTATAATTAACTTTTCTGAGTAATAAACGTTGTAAAATAATAACATAAAATTAATAGTGTTTGAGAATGGAATTTGTCAACAAATTGCTGCACATACGGAATTAGAAAGAGATTCATGGTTAGAAGCCATAAAGCAAGCAAGCTATGAGATCATGCGAGCAAGACTATTAGCACTTAGAAGACAATTAGAAGAAAAACGAAAGCCTGACTTAGATATTAATATGTGGCGATTACGAAAAAATCAACCTAAATTAGGTAAAATTTAATAAATTATTTTTTTCATATATTATAAATTATCATTTTTCAGATCTAACAAAGGTACCACTATGTGAAATATGTTTTTCTTGTGATAATTTGGTATGTGATGGACATGGACGTTCTCCAAATCCAGTAATTGTTGTATCAATTTTTATTCCAAGTGAAAATGTTTGGATTAATTATGCTAATACAGAGGTCATTACTCATAACAGTAACCCAACATTTTTGAAAACTATATGGTTACAATGTAGTGATGGATTAACTGAAAATTGTATCTTTCGAGTATCAGTCTATGATGTACGGGAATACATTTCAGGCACTGCTATAAAAATGGGACATTGTGAAACAACTCTTTGTTCACTATTAGAAACTACTCATTCAGGAAACAATGGGCAACGTGTTCGTTTACCCTTGTCCTTTCCAAGTATACGATCTGATTTGGATAAAATCATTGGTTTTGTGACTATGATAATTTTTAGACCGGATAAACAAATTGGGCATAATATGAGTACAGAGTCCACACCATGTAAATCATTGATGTATACCAATCATAATTTTTCAGTAAGTTTATATTTTAAAAAAAGATTAATTTGTTATTTAATTACTTAAAAGCTTTTAAGTTTCCTTTATAAAAATCAATGATCTTAATCAATAAGTTTCAATTTTATACTAAATAGTAAATACTTATGGTAGATATGAACAAAACATACAAAAGCAGTAAAAAAAAAAACTAAATGAGAATATATCTATATTTTTTATAGACATCAAATCATCGAAGAACACAATCATTACCTCCAAGACTTGGATCCAGATTACGTGTTCCATTGCAAAATTATCTGTATTTATTATTTGATAATGTATCATTTGTAACATATCGTTTTCATTCTGGTCTAAGAGGAGATATATCTGTTTATGAAATAATGGCAGAGAGTAAATTGTGCTTTTATTTACCACAACAACTATTGTAAGCATTTATTAATTTTAAAATTAGTGTTAATTGAGTATAAGTGAAAATTATCTGATATTATAAATAGAAACATATGGATTCTTGAAGAAAAAGAACTTTTACAAGAAGTTTCTGGTATGGGTGAATTATCGGAACCATGGCATTCTAAACAAGTAGAATTACTGGACCGACATTTACAACTACTACATTTGTATTCACAGGCTAAACAAAATCTAGAAAATCAAAAAGGTAAATTTATAATACAACATTCCTTGATATAAATGAATGTTTGAAATTATTTAATTAAAAAACTAACGTATTACTAATGTACTAATTATATTATAACTTTTTATTAATGATAACTTAGTATTTTTTTGTATTTTTTGAAAATACAATATAATATACATACTATTAAATAAAATTTTATATTATTATTATTCAATTTTGTAAAATATTTTAATTGAACTCAAATGTTTGAAATTTTTTAGGGATTAATTTTAAACCAAGTTCACGTAAAAATGATCGTTCTTTAGAGTTTGCACCAACAAATTTACAATTGCAACGTATTTGGGTTCAAAATGATACATTAAAAAAGAGTGGATTTTATGATACAATTACAGTTGGTGCATTCACTGCTCATTCACATAAATCTAAAACTGGAGGATTAATAAAGTAAAACCATATTTATTTTAATATAATTTATTAATTTGTAATATATATTATATTTTTGTTAATAAGGTTTTCTTTAATTTTAGGTTATTACAACAACTCAAAGAAGCACCACTCAAAACAAATGTGCATGCTATAGTTAGTACTAAAATTACTATGGCTTTTGATGCTATTCAAGCAATAAAACTTCTCAGACGTGAAGTAGTTGATGCAATGAAAACATTGTTAAATTTAGCCAAAGATAAACAAACTGCAGGAATGATGCCAATTTGTAATGATATGATATCTAAAGTAATTAAATATATTTATTTACATTTAGAGCTACTAAACTTTAATATAATATACTATAATAAAACATTGTTAAAAAGTGAAATGTTAATCTATACTCTACATTCTACTCTATAAGAGAATGGTCTGAATCCCCACAATTTTTTTTATTAGCTATACCAGCATAATACTATGTTAAGACCTTTTGCATGCTTCCACTAAGTTTCTCCATCTATTCCGGTCCATCACATTATCCAATCGTTTTGAGTTTTCAATATCTAAAATATCCTTCTTCACCCTGTCTAACCATCTCTGGCGAGGTCTTCCTCTTAGTTGCTTTTTTGATGGGTTTTTGATTAAGGCATTTATTGTAAGACTTTCGACAACTTGCCAAATGTGTCCAGCCTACTATAAGCGTTTTACTTTTAGGAATAATCTAATATTTGTCTTGTTAAATAACATTTCCAGATCTTCGTTTTTTCTTCTCTCATAACTACCATTTTGAGGCCAAACAGGTCCTTAGAATTTTTCTTTCAAACGTGAGTAGCTTTATTTTTCTCTTTACGTTATTGACCATGTTTCACATACGTACATTGCTATCGGTCGTAGAAATAAGGTATACAATTTTTCTTTCATATCTTTGGACAGTAGTCTAAAAGTGAGCATCTTATTCATGGCAAAGTACACATTATTTGCACTATTTATTCCCAATTTGATCTCATTTTACATATTATTTTTTGTGTTTATGTTGACTCCGTATTTAAATTCATCCACCTGTTCAAAGGAGTTGGGACCCACTTTTATTGCCGTTTTATTTACTGAACATTTAGTCAATATTAGGTACTTAGTTATTTCCTCATTGATAGTAAGGTTTATTCTATGACTGGACTTTATTAGTTTCTTTGTGGTCTTAATTACATCGTTTTCTGTGTCTCCTAATATCACAATATCGTCAGCATTACATTTTTTCTATTCAGCTCCATTTCGTGGCATACTGAAATATCTCTCATCGATTTTTCGAGTGCCAGATTAAACAATACAGGAAACATTGCATCACCCTGCTTTAATCCAGATTAAACTTCAAATTATAGTGACAACTCCCCTTGATACTGTACTTAACAGTATGTATTCAAATTGCATAATTCTATCATTCTGACTAGCCTTTCTGGGATTTCAAAATTTCTCACCTCTGTTCATAGTTGTTGTCTGTTAATACTATCATAGGTTTATTTGAAATTTATGAAAACCATGAATAGATTCTTATCATATTCATAGTACTTCTCCATTATTTGCCGGATAGTGAAACTCTGATCTGTTGTTGACTTATATATCCCCACAATTTACAATACTAACAGGTTTTACCATTATTCATTATTCCATTCACTATTGGAAATTTTCTTTCTTGGAAGTTGGAACAAAGTATATTATTAAATTTAACCAAACAGACCTACACACCTAATAAAGTAAATTCAATTATCCATATAATAAGTATAAATAAATATAATAAGAAAAGCTAAAAGAATAGTTTAAAATATATTTGATGAAATTTATATTTTATTATTTTTTAGACTCGTATTTTATTAAGTCTTTGGGATCCTAAACTTGTTGAAGAAGCTTTGAACTTTATTGAGGAACACAAAGTAACACCTGTCTCTTTTGATGAAAATGAATCAATGAAACATCCTTCATATTACCATGTTTCACCATTTAAACGCATCGCTAGTCAAATCAATTTTGATTTACAATCTCCTGATACTGAAGATTTATATACTCCAGAAAGTCCAAAAAGTTTAAGAAATTTGTTGAAGTTTGAGGCAAAAGAAATTCAAGAAATACATACTATTGGTGGTAGTGAAGACCAACAACAGTTTATTGTATTTCCAGAATTAAAGGGTGAAATGGACAATAACCAAGATGATACAAAACATTATTCTAGTATATAATTTATATAATAAATTAATATATATATATAAATATGTAATATACATAACAAAAATATTTAAATTTTTTAGGTGCCAAAGATAATTCATTACTTATTGAAAGCAACAATAGTAATTTTATGAAAACTGGTCAATTTTTGGACACTTACTCAATGTGTAATTCACCTTCAGCAAACTATTATAAACCTACTGAAGAACCAGAACCTTGGGAACTTACTCAGTTAAATATTGAAGCTAGCATTATGTGTCTTGTGAGTAAAGTTAAGTTTTTGTGTGGTCGTTCTAATAGTCCAGCTGTAAGATTGAGATCACAAAGATGTCGCAGTTTTCGTTCAAATTCAACAGTGACAAATCAAGTAAATTATTTTTTAATTTCAAGATAATACTAATGTTTTAATTATATTAGAGTTAGACAAACACTATTTAATTTTAATAAATTTAGTTTAAATATTCAAAGTGATAACTATAAAACACATACAAATATGAAATAAATTTATTGTTAATAACTTACTAATACTCTTCTAAAAAATACTATATTATGAAAATGCTGCAAGTTAGAGTGTGTGATAATAATCAGTGGTGTTTTATAGGGTATACCCTTCAACAATTTAATTATTGAGTGTATACCCCCGAAAAAATATGCGGGTATATGCACGTATACCCCCATATATTAATTAAAAATATAAAATGTATTGATACTAATAAAGTAAGTATTTATTATAATTTATAATATGGCTTTGCAAAAAGTTTGAATTTTATAAATTCTTTGAAAAATAGTACAGAAATTAAATTTAACTGACACTGTCACACTAGTATTGAACCCGGATCCACAAGAGTGCTAATTTTATAAGCAGTATAAATTATTATTTTGAATTTGTAAATTCTGAAGGTAATATTATGTATGGTATGTTAATCCGTTTACAAAGAGATTAATATTTTTTCTTACGTACATAGTGTGTTCTAAAAAAAAATTTATGGGACTAAGCCCTACCTAATTATGCCAGTGGGGTTATGAATAATTTTAAGGTGTTTATCCCCCTCCCTATTTAGGCAATTAATAGTAGTATATAACTCAGAAATAATTTGGCAAAACATCACTGATAATAATAATTAAATAATATTTAAGGCAACAAATGGTACTCAACCAGTGAGTTTAAATTCTACAATTACTCAACTAGCTGATTTAAAACCAGATAATGAAACTAAAATAACTAATAATAGCAGGTGAGTGATTTTTTAATGATTTTACTATGTTTTATAATAAATTACATTTTTTTATATACGTAGTTCCACTCCTAGAAATAAGTTCACTGAAGGACTTGATTTTAATCTTATGACTGATTGGCCTACTGAATTAAAGCCAAGCATGCGTAAACTTCGTCAAGCTATGGACGGACTATTGAAAACTGCTAGACTTACTCACAGTGTCTTCAGAGTACAAGAAGATAAAAGGGCAGCTGAAAGGTCGTGTAATATTCGATATCGAAGACATGTTTGTTTTTCACAAGCGGTATAGTAAAATAGATCAATTCAAAAATGTATTTTAACTTTGTTTTAATTTACTAGTTAACTGCTCTTGTTAGCGGTTTAATGGCAAGGTTATGGTGTCAAAAACCTGAACCTGAATTCTTATACATACTGTCTTCAATTGGTTGTTTGGCCTCTTTTGAAGGTTTATTAAGTTACTATGGTAATGAAATTGATATGTGGGGTGACATGGCTGTTGCTATTGAAGATCTGGCTACTGTGAACTTTACTCTATTACCATTATCACAAGCTGTTAGGTATTATTTAATTTATATATTCTTTAAAAATTATATTTTTTTTAATATGCTTTTTTTTATTACTAGAGAAAACCCAAAAGATGAAATTATGCCTCGTGTCATAGGTTCTAAGGACTCTTTATGTGTCCTTTTACCAGTTCCTGATTTAATTCAGTCTTTATTACCTTCTAAAACTATTGCTCCATTTCGAGTTACACCAGTGTTTTTCAATATAGGTATTAATGAAATGGCTACTCTTGCAGAAAACCTTGGAAATACAAAACCACAGGATAGCAGTAATATTGATAATTTTGAAAGATTAAATGAGTTCTGTTCAAGATATCGTAAACTTAACTTATCCAACAATAGTGATTGTGAACGACAAGAAACTTCTGTTAGCGAATTGATGAATAATTTAAAAGATTCATTGCATAGTAATAAGAGTAAAAATGTAGAAGTACTACAAATTGCTGCTAAACTATGTAGACATTTAAAAGGTAACTTATTTTATTAAAATTGTTTTTTTAACACGTTCATTGTGCATTAATTTTGTATGCACATATGCCAGTGCTGGTCAAATATACAAATTTTTTATCATTATTAATTTATCATAGGCCTAAAAATAGAAAATCTGAGATAAAATTTCACACACATATAAAGTGATATACACTGAACAATACGGATGAATTAATGAAGATTTATACTAAATTTAAACCAATTAAAAATAATTGTAGAAATGACGCCTTTAAGGCATCATCCACATTGAATGTGTTAAAAATATATTTACTATTTAACAATAGTATTCTAATTTTTATTTTACAACTGTTGTTTATATAAATTTATTTTTATGTTAATTATTATATTGATTAAAATTTGTAAAGTTTGTAGGCTTATAGCCTATGGGTAGCCCAGGGATTCAACTATAAGTTTGCATAATTCCTACTCCTTAGTTGAATAATAATAATGGTTTTAGAACTAAAATTATTGTAAAATTAATCATTAAGTTAATTTTAGGTTTACGATTTACAAGTTGCAAAAGTGCTAAAGACCGAACAGGTATGTCAGTTACACTTGAACAGTGTTCCATACTAAATTTGGAATATGGATTAGCAGATAGTGAGATTCAACGAGCTTTAGATTGTATGAGAAGGTAATTTAATTAAAATTGTCTAAAATTATATAAATACAATTTAAAAGTAGAAAAAAATGAGTAGTTCATTTTTTTCAGTGAGGGATGTAGGAGAGAAAATACATACAAGAACACTGGTATCAGAAAATATGCTTTTAACAGATTACAACATTTTACCTTGCCACAAATGTATAGACCTCCAGCTGGTACTTATGGATCAAGCCAAACTTAATGGTTACCATGTTATTATATTGTTTTTCATTTATTTTTCATTGTTAGTTTTATTTTTACTATTCATTAACAAATTAAACTTTTTGAACATAAAAATGTTCCAATACTGTTGAAACTGTGGTTGACTTAGAACCGATATAATTAATTTCAAATAATTTCTGTAATAAGTATAACATATTATCAATTTTAACTAACACTATTACAACAGAAGAATCTTTTGCTATTACCTTTGATTAGTCTTCAGTAAAAATATTAAACATAAATTAATTTTTTTTAATTTAAAAGTTGGGAATTTTATTAAACACAATTGATGACAATAGTTGTTTGAGTTAAATTTTATATTTACAACTGACATATTACAAGATAAATATGACGATTATTAATATGAAAATATATTACCTATATTTAAAAAAATCCACTACCACAGTATATATAGCACAATTATCTATAACGTGAGATAACATATAGTTTATATATAGATATAAATAACTGTGGTACATAGTCATTTTGTAAGTATTGAAAAACTATGCTAATATATTGTGTGTATTTACGATAATGAGTAAGACCATTAAAAGATATGTGAGAATTTATACAAAAAAGTACAGAAATAATATGCCAAAACTATTCAAATGAATCATTTCTTAAAATAATTCTTTAAACTTATTATGTTGTTTCTGTTTTAGTAATACACCAACAGATTTCATTTTATTTGTTAAAAGGACATTATATCCACATGTTTTTCTCTGTTTATTCAACGGGGAATGTAGCAAAATCACAGTAACGCAGACCATTAATTATGAAATTTAGGTTCACAACTAAACTTAGGTTTAACTTAGTGTATATTTATAAGCATATTTTGGAAGGAATGTTATTTCTGTTTTGTGAAATATCATCTGGCAAAGAAATTATAGCGTGTTAAAAAAAAAAATAAAACTTAAAATACTACAATTTCTTTGCCGGGTGATTTTTACAAAACAGACATGACATTCGCTCCTAAACACGCTTCTTTTTAATATTTGCTATTATATGTTCAATGTTTATAATCCAAATTCAACTTAAACATCACAATAAATGTTCTGTATTGCTGTGATTTTACTATATTGTCTGTTGGATAAATAAAATCAGCATCATTATAAAATATGTAGGTATATATAATGTTCTCTTAATTTATATTACAAACATAATAATTGTATATTATCAATATTATATTATTAGTATCGTATGTATATTAATGCATATTATGATGTTTTCAGTGTCAATTAGTTATTTTCATTCGACAACTACTATAGATGTTGTTTTAATAGTGAATCTATTTTCTAATTCTATTTTTTCTTTTTTATTAAAAAAATGTATATTAAATGGCAGTGATGTATGTAAATCTGAATATCTTACATCAGACAATAATAACGGTTAATTAATTATTTATTCATATTATACTCAATTAGAGTTGTAATATTGAAATAATTTAAAAAATAATCCAAAAATCAATTAAGTATTTTTCTGTTTATGAATTTAAAATTTACGATTGCTATTTAAAATGTATATAATAATAGATAATTAAAAAAAAGAAAAAAAATGCTAAAAATAATTTGGTCTATTATATATTATATAGATGAATTAATTTAATCACTCTGTATTGGCAGTATAGTGTTATATTCAGTTTTAGTGAATAACAATTTCTTTTAATTTATAAAATTTAAGTATTACGATTATCAGTTCATTTAAATTTTAAACAACACAAATTAATTATTTTTCCATGGTTGTAATTATTAAAATAATCAATAACATAATATGACTAATTGTTATGTAAATCGTTTACTCAGTAAGCATGTGATTTAATTATTTAATATCTTTTCCATGCTAATTGGTCTTTTACAAACATTATTCAGTTCCAAGTTTAATTATAGGTTTATTTTTTTCTTTGTGTCCTCGCTATATTTTAAAGATGGAATTTTTAGTATGAACAATTTATCATATTTTTAAGATGTTCATATTTAAAATTATTTGCTAAACCTATTACAAATGTCGATTATCATAATTTTCATTACTTAAGAATTATTTTTAATAATTCCTTTGTGCCAAGTTCAAGTAAACAAATTATAAATCAATCTGATTATAATCTTGATCTTAAAAAAAACACTTATGAGGTGTCTTCCTGGTTTTGATATAATTATAATTATATCATGTTGCTCAAAATGTACAACAAAAACTAAATAAACTATAACTGTAACTTGTATTCTATTAACATGGAATGGTAATTTTAATAAATCATTATTTTTGTTTGAATATTGTAGTTGATGTTATATTATTAAAATATTAGAATTCTACAACAAATTCTATGTTTTGTTATGCATTGAGAAATATCATTTTATATTAATTTATTTGTTGTTTTTATTAATATTACTTTGAATTTGAATTTATTTATGTTATTTTTTTCATTATTTAAAATTATCTTTATAAACAATACAATTAAATGAATTAGTAAAAAAAAAATATTTATAATTATATAATTGATTTATAACATTGAAACATTATAATATTTTTTACCTATTTTATCATTATCATTATCATTACTATTTATTTGTTTTTTCTTCTATGAAATATTTGTTTTACAAATTTGTATACCAAACTATTTTTAAAATATTTACATTAATTCTATGTGCAATTTTATTAAGTTAGCCAATTTCGTGTTTAATTTTTATTATTTATTGTTGTTTAATAATACACATGTCAAAAAGTTTTTCTTTAATGAAATGTAAATTAATGTGCAATGTTATACCATTGATTAAATATTTAATCAATAATTATACTTATAAAATTATATTAATTATTATTGTAATAAGAGTATTATGTTTATACATTTATAGAAGATATTTGAATTTATTATTTATTAATGAATAGTCCAAATTAAATATTAACTAATTATTAGTAATATTTAATGTACTTAAGTGTGGCCAGTTATTTTCCTAGTTATATTATATAATATGTATGTGAACTAAAACCCTGACTGCTTAATTTTGGTTTTTTTCTATTTTCTAATTGATTACACATTAAAGGCGAGTTAATTGTCTTTAGCCTGTTAATGTTCTAAAGAATATTGCCCATTACTGTACAAATATCCCAAAAAAACATGGGACAGAACTGCACATTGAAGCAGATTATGGTTAGATATTAACTATTATTAACTTTTCTACAATTTATTATGAGTATTATAAGTATAATAACTATCTGCAATAATTTGTAGGTAATCATCAGTTGTCATTTAGACATCGCAAGTATGTGTTATTTAAGTGTAAAATACTAAATTACAAAATGTTTAAATTATATAAAAATTAGTGCACAACAGAAATGTGATAAAAAATGATAATCAAATTTTCACTTCTGCCAACAAATAAATTAACAATTCTTGAATATATTATAAGATATGTTTAAATTTTAAACTTATTGATTAATTTAAAATTATATTTTATATACCTAATTTATTTTTACAAAATTAAAAAAAAACTGTATCAATGAGTTCAAACTATAAATATTGTAATACAAATCTATGTGATATCTGGTTAAATTTTTGTACATTTTGTGTAGTATAATTTATTTGTGCAGCAATGGGTTATTCTTCTGTGCAGTAAAATGTGTCTAAAAGTCTAAAGGTGTTTCATTTTTACAATAAATTAATTACATTGATTTTATGGAAGATACAATTTTTTTATTTAAAGAAAATTTGCTATTACCAATATGAATATATTTTTGTTGATTAATGATTCATTATAAGTTTGATATTCTTCAATTGTATGACTGATAATAAGCTGGTATTTTCATTAAATAAAGTTATTTTATTAATATATTATAATTTTTTAATCAATTAAAAAGTTATTTCAATAAAATATTTTCTAATGTTGATTTTTCAAGTTTACATAATGAGAGCATTGTTATTTTGCGATTTATTTGATCACGTAACCTGTTATATTTCTAAAATTGTAAGTAAATTTGAACTGTATAAGATGCTTATATTATTGCGTGACAAATAAATCATACCTACATGATTTTAATAGTTACTTTAAAGTATTTACCAAATTTAATGAATTCATATTAGCTACCTATTTAGGGTATGTCTGTGGTTGGTATATTTAAAATATGAGGCCCAACTATTTATTTTACTAATTAAGAAAACATTACATTAAATAAAATTGATATTATTTGTAGACATGCATAATGATATAATAAATTATATTTTAATGAGATTGTCATTCAGCATACTGTTTCCAATAGAAAGTACTCAAGTATGTTTATGTATAATATATATATATATATATATATATTAAACCAATTAACATTATATTAATTTTTTATCAACTGTACACAAATTGGTAAAGAAATATATATCACATATAAAATATGCAAATTAATTTAAGTTTATAAATACAAAAATATTTTAAAGCTAATAATCTTAAAATAATTAACAATGATGGTATATGATATTTAAAACCACAGTTCTCCTAAATCACCTTCAGTTTTTATCTCCATACTGCTGTCATGAGGGCTGTCGTCTCTTGCAATATCTTCATCGGAATCACTGATTTCTAAATCATCTTGGATACTTGCACTGGTGTGATTTTGATTACTTGGTCCAGCAAGATCTCTGTCTTCACTTGTATTTATGTTACGGCTACCAGTAGGCAGGAAGTCTGAAGGATCATAATTTGGATCTAGATCCATACTTTCATCTAATAAAAACACAAAAATTATATGCTGTTAGATTAATATGGTATTCTTATTTCACCTTGGATTTGGCTGGAGAAAGTTTCAGGAGCAGGATTGTATCCCATGTTACCGAGCAAGACCATGGCTTCTGCTACTTGTTGGCTATCATCATCTGGTGGATTATCCCCAACAACTTCCATGAAATCATCTTCTTCACTCGAACAATGTAAATCTAAAAAAAACATACATTGGGGATTTAATTAAAACCATACATTATCAAATTTTTTAGTTTTAGACAAATTACCATCTTCCAAAATATGATTAGTATCTGTTTTGAAATTGCTACTGTCTGGATCCATTTGGAATTCTATATCTTCAATGTTAACTTTATGTTCTCTTGGTGAATGTAAGTTCTGAAAATTTATTTTAGGAATTTGTATTTTATATAAAAACATAAAATTTAGCATAATATATTTAATCATTAGTTACATCTTCTTCAACATCTTGCATATCTGCATAATCATCATCTGCAGCAGAATCAATTTCAACTTGTTCTAATGCTCGAGCCTGAACTATACTGATATTTTGTTCCACTTGTGTCAAGTATTGATCAAACTAAAATTAAAAAAAAAAAAAATAATTACAATATACTAAATCAATCTAATATTTCAAATATTTACTTCTTCCAGTGATTCTGTGGCTACACTTATTATTTTTTTTGCTTGTTGAGTAAAGTCTGAATCTTCACCATTATATGCAACACTGTTTTCTAAAATTAAATTTATGTCTGCCAAAAATTCCTTGCGATTATGATACTTATGACCTGAACAAAAAATAAAAATACATAATCATATTATTTTTATGCCATTAAAATTATATTTTAAGTTTTAACCCAGATCAGAATCACTATAATCAACAAAATTAATGTTTATTCACTCAGATTATTAATTGATACATCTCGGTATATTTTATACTCTTATACTTTTAAAATATGTGAGTAAATTTGTGTTCTATAATTATTGAAGATATAATAAAAGATAAAGGATTCTTATAGAAAAAAGAAAAATCCTCATAAAAGAAGATGTATGGTTACTATAATTGTTCTTTATAAAATAATTAGCTAAATAACTTACTAGAAACACGTGAGGCAATTGTTTCCAAATCAATCGGTTGTTTAATAACATTGTAATAGTCTTTTACTAATTTTCGATTAACAGGTTTCATGAATGGCCATGCTTCACTCATAGTCTTTACCTTTCCAACTACATTGTCTAGTATGAATGTTAAGGCCACTTGGTCATTATCGTCTAACAACGGGTTAATTGCTTTTTCTAACAACATAAGTCGTTCTTCTTTTTCGTGTAGACGATCTACACAAACCCCTAACATGCGACGTGCAGCAACTGTAAGTGAACTCTTAGCACCTGAAAATTAGTTTCATTCCTATAGAATAAAAAAGAGAAATTAAAAAAAATCATTATATTTTTTTTTTTTACCATTGTACAATGTGGAATTCTCAACAATTTGATTGACATCAGATAGAAATTCTTCACGGTTTTGATATTTTTTTAAATGTAGTCCATCCCTAATTGTTTGTAAATCCATTGGTCTCTGTACTATATTGTAGTAATCTGGTACCTTCTGAAAGTTAAAATTATAATCAAATAAATTTAATTTTGAAATATTGGACAAAAATTGGTTTACCTTAACATTGACAGGGTATATAAATGGGTGTACATCAGGCATACCACGCATTTCATTTAAAATAGATTCAAAAATTGTAGATAATACAATTAGTGGGTCAGTACGACGCCGGTTGGCAGAGCGGTCTGGTTTTTTTAAATAATCACAATGGAGTTCATTTTTACGTTTCTTACGTGAGAGTGCATCTTTGGGTACTTTTAAAACTAGGGACCTCCTTTTCACTTCTTCTGCATGCTAAAATGAGCATGCCAAATGAGCAATTTACAACATTGTGCAAGTATTATTTATTATATTATAATCAATAAAAATAATAAACATACCTTCAATAGTTTACTAGATAACGTAACCTTTGTACCATCTACATTGACTAAATCTTCATCTTCTACATTCATTTGTTTTTCAATTTCTTCTTCTTGTTCTTCAGTAAGGGCGACATTGACTGATGCATTAGGATTCAAATTGTACTGAGGACATGCTTTATTAGTTCTCATATGACCGACGTTACCACATGCCCCACATCTAACTTTTAAGTCTGGTTTCATTTTACTGGGCTTTGGTTTACGTGGTCTTGGTGGAGTGGCTTCAATACGCAGTTTAGGTATTGTCACTGTACCTGAAGTGGGCATTGGTACATCATTGCTTAAGGAATTACTTTTGTTAGCTACAGAATAACCGAAACCTAAAAAAGAAACACAAAGTTTAACAATATAATATAAATGTTTGTATTACTTTGTTAGGAATATCGGAATTATAATATTATATAGGTAGGTAATTATGTTTATCTATACTGGTGTACCACGTCGTTCGGTGATAGTGTGTTGCCAATCGTTATGTGTGACAATATGTCAAATTTCAGTACGCAACAGTATGTTAATAAATAAAATAAATTTCGAAAGTGTATGTCTTAACTATTTATTTTTATATTTTCCTAACAACTTAATAATTAATAACTATTATTTAATTACCAGGCTGAGGTTTGGTAGTATTAGAGAAGCGTTCACGTTCTTGATTCCGTTTGATACGTCTCAACTGTTCTTGTATTCTTCTTTTTTCACGTTTCATCTCTTCTTTTTGTGCTTCATCCATAAGTGCGTACTGCCTAATAAAACCTTCATCTCTTGTTGTTCTAATTTTTACATATGCATCTATTACACCTGGCTTACGTACCACTTCTGTTCTAGTGTATTCTTTTCCATCTGCTCCTTGAAAGGTTCTATATATTCTAAGAACACGACCTAAGAAAAAAGGTAAAATGTTTATATATTTTTTTAACTCATTTACTATTTTTGTGTTTTGTCATACCAGGTTGTCCAGTAGATGAAAATTGCATACTATCATCATCATCAATTTTCTTTTTGTCTCTTTTACGCATATCATCATTGTTCTCACCCATAATCATTTTGCGAAGTTCATGGCGTTCTTGTTCTTCTTTTTCAAGCGACAACTTAACCAAATATTTTTAAATGAATAAATTGATATTTTACATAATTAATGATCGGAAAATTTAAGTTAAGTTATTTATTTTGCTGTATTAGACACAATTTGTATTTGTTCCTTAATATACAATATACATACTTGTGTACTAGTTTTTTTATTTGACAACATATTTTCAATGTTTTTTCCCATTTCTTCAATGTCAGAACAATCTTCTTCATCAAAACTTTCCCCTTCATCAGTAGACAATAATTCATGGGATGAAAGTACTCGATTTTGTAGATCAAATATTCGTTGACATTCTTCTTTATATCTGAGATACATTTGATATGAAGTACAATTTAATTAAATATACTAGTTAGTTTAATGGAATTTACCTTTCTTGATGTTCAGCAATAGAAAAACGATTTCCTCTTGAAAATTTGGTCATTCCTTCTTCACCAGCTTTAGCTTTTTCAGTTGATAGTGTACGAACTACATCAATAACTTCCCAACGTGACAACTTTTTAATTTCTTCCTCAGGTACTGCAAACTTTCGCAGTAAAGCTTTTGCATTATTTAATGACAGTCGCCTTAAATCTGCATCTGTTCCGGTTACCATTCGTTTTGGTTGAGCTTCTTGTTCCTCTTTATTTAACTATAATAATAATTATAATGTTATGGAACTTAATTAATAAAACAAATTAATAGGATTTACAATATTATATTTTTGTGTAATTTAAAGCAATATTAAAAAAATTAAAAATGACATACAGTTGGTTTATTAGGCACTCGCACATATGAAAATCCTTCTCCACATCCAGTGGGGTCTGCAGGGCCAGTGAGTTGAAGTAAACATTTATTTTTCATAGCTTGTATGTACGCTCGAGTTGTATTCCAAGGGGCAACTTTAATTTCATCATCCATTTTTAATTGCATTTCTTCATCATCGTCTTCTAAACTAGTCAATATAAATTTTTCACCATAACCTGCATCCTATTGAACAAATAATTTAAGCAAAACATTTCACTAAATTAACTAAATGTATAATTTACTTTGAGTCTTTGTTCAGCTGCTATCATACTAAAATAGGCACAGCACTGTTCTGGTGATACCATGGCACGAATTTCTTCTTCTGATGGTAAACGAAAATCTGGTTTAATTACCCACCAATTTGAATCAGACCCTAAAAAATGAATAGAATACACATTATTAAGTAACAATATTATTATAATTCAAATTACCACTCACCAGTTCTTTTAAAATCTGCACATAGCTTAAGACGTTTTCGAATACTACTTTCTGAATGTGACGGAAATGCTTTTTTAATATCATCCATTCTTATACGTCTTGGATAATCATTACTTTTCCAAAATAATCGATAAATGAAAACCTAAATGGAAAATATTATTAAAATGATAACTAATAAGAGTTCTTAAATATAATATTATTTAATACCTGTAAAAAGTCTCTAACAAAATTGTTAGCACGTTTTGAGTTTGGACCAGGAACTTCGTACAATGGACAAAGTTGCCCAGACGTAAATAACGCATCTATTTCTCGTATGTAATATGAATGTCTTAACATTTTGTAAAAAAAATAACAATTAATTAATTAATATTTGGTCAGAAAAAATTGATATAACTAACACAATGTTACAATATATAAATTTTAAAATAATATTATAGTTTAGTTACCTTGTTCTTATAAGTAGGAAATCATTTTCTAGAGGTTTGTGTTCATATATTGGTGTTCGGTATAAATTATTTTCGATAACTTGGATTGTCTTACCAGGTGATAACACACCCAGAAATGGAGAAGTGTGAGCATAAGCAACCTCTCCAAATCGTAAACTAGGAGGACCAGGATCTTTACCAATTTTACGTTTATAATAATTTTTAATTTTTGAACACATTCCAACCTGTAAGTTTATTAAGTTATATTTAAAATTGATTAAAATTAAACTGAAATTAGTTAATTTTACATACTTGATTTAATAGAGGTGGGTGTTCTTCACAATATTCAATAAGTATAATTGAACCATCACGGCCAGTCAAATCATCTGGTGTTCTCATGAAAAACACATCACCACCACCGGATGCTATTCGTTCTTGTTCTCTAAGCTAAATTAATAAAAAAATAGTATTTGAACTATACATAAAAAGACACAATTTTCATAACATTTTAGTGGCGTCAGAAGAATTTCTGTCTTACTAATAATTATAATTACTGTAATTAATAATGTACTACTAGTTTATTATTAATTTAATAAGTTAAGCCATTAGGTTAATTTAAAATATATATTATATTAAATTAGAAAGTGTTAAATAATATTGATTACATTTTAAATCAAAGCTTGAACTTCTTGTTTTTAAATAATTTTTTTTTATTTTTATAAAAATATTAATCAATGTTATATTTACTTTAGCTTTCTTTTTTATATTTTTCAAGAGAGGTTGCACAGGATGAAATATTGGTTGTGAAACAGCACCATGTGAGTATCGTTTCATTGGAGGGCGATGGAAATTCCTTAAACGCATTGGTCCCATATGAGTTTGTATAAAAGGTGCCTTTAATTCTACAACAGGTGTTGAATGTTGGATAATATTACCACCACCAACTTTAAGACGTAATGATGTTTCAGATGATCGAGGTTGATAATAACTATAAAATAAAAATTTATTGATTAAAATGTCATATTTTGGTCTAATAAAGAATAATGGATTTAAATTTAAATTTACTTCAAAATGTATATACATACCAGTCATTTGATATATTAAATGGATCTCTATCTGGAGATTTAGGTGGAGGCAATGGAGTATCTTCTTCGAGTACATTAATTACTCCAGCTTTGCCAAGTAATAATTTAGATTTTTTAACATGAGGATGTGGAATTTTTACTTTGACTGGAGTAGCATTATCTAGTCTTTGTTTTGCGGGATCAACATCATCAGGAACACCCAAAATAATATTTTCATCATTGGGATCTAATGTTAATATTTTTGGACGAGGTATTTTTTCCATATTTTTGGCATCCCAAATAATCTCATCTTCCCAAGTACCATACACTAATTCTTCATTTTCCACCGGAAATATAGAATACCAGGTGTCATCTGTAGTATCATTAATTGGCTGTTGCTTTGAACTCCTAATATATTAATTTCAATCAATTTAGTTAACAAATGAAAATAGTCAGAATAATCAATAGTCTCTAATAGTCAATAATACAGAATGAGAAAGCAATAATTTTAACTATTGATTAATAATATACTTATGACAGATATGAAATGTGAATTAGTATTCAATGAAAAAAAATAAATATAATTTATTGAGTACTTACATATTTGATTTGAGAGCCATTTTGTTTTGCGATTGAGATACATTTATATTAGAAGTAGCTAATCGTACTGATCCACTTGCAAGTGGAAGCATTCCTTTTCCAGGCTGGCTAAAAGCTTGAGCAGTACGATTTGTACTACTTGGTACCCACCCAGCAGCATTAGTTTTAGAATTCAATTTTTGAAGAACTTTATGTTTAATATCTTCTCCATTCCAAATTATATCATCTTCCCAATGAAGTTGACTAACCATTAAATAAGCATCTTCTGGATATGGATTTTCCTCTATATTTTTATCTTCTTCTTTACTCTAAATTTATATTTTAGTTAATTTATATATTATCTATGAGGTTTAAATATAGAACAATAATTACATAAATGTTAACTTACATTGTTGTCTTTAAGTTTAAAACCATAATCAAATTCATCTCCATTTTCAGGAACTCCCAACATATCGTACCATAATTTTGCTGGTCCATCCCTCCAGTATGCTTGATTGTTTGAACCATCTTCATTTTCTTGTTTATTCTGATTAGTTTGTTTGGCCAAATTTTCAATCGGTTGTAAAAATTCTTCCTAAAAGATGAAGTTTAAAAAAAAATCCTAATTTAAAATAATATAATATTAAGTAACCTCATCATCACAAGCTATGAATTCAGGCTCTGGTATAGGACCAAATTCAAGAATTAAATTATGACTTCTAGAATCATCAGATGAATTACAGTCTATTGTATCACTTGGTCTTCTTTTTTTGCGTTTTATTTTAACATTTCGCCAAACTTTAGGTAAACGACTTGATTTATTAGGTTTAAATAATCTTGAAAATCTCAATACCTAAATTATAGAATAAAAGAAGTTATATTAATGATATATTGCATTTGTAATCAAGTATCAAATATTACTTTGCCAACTCTAAAATCGGGAAATAATGTTGTCACATCAACATTTTCATATTTTGATGGTAACATAGCAGCTAAAGGTGTTTCTAACCGCTTGGATTTATCAAATTTTTTATCATTATGTTCATTGTCACCATCATAATCACATTCTGATATACGAGTAGTCTCTTCAGCTAATTCATCTATATCAAAAAAATCTTGGGCCGTCGGTGATTTTTCGCTATTGCTATTAACGTCTTCATGGCTCTTCTTGATATCTTGTAACTCAGTTGAACCAATAACCTCAGACAATATTGGACCAAAACCGAGCTTGGATAAGGATGCCAAGTATTTTTTTGTATCGTTATCCAGTACTTCATCATCTTCAAGCTGACCGCTCTCATCGACGTTCCCGAACATGAAACTTGTCAAATCGAAATCGCATGTTGACTGATGGGCTTCGGAACTCTCTTCGTTCATTTTTCTGGAAATTATTTTAACTGCCTACAGAAAAACGTCTATCGAGTAAGGACAATCATAATATTATTTAATATTTATATAATTATTTGGCACAGGAATAAAATCATTTTTAAATTGACCCGAACGGCAACAACAACCAGTAATCTATTATTTATAGATAAGATATAAGATAAGTTACTAGAGCTTCACTCTTCACATAGCATGATTTTTTGTATGGTTAAATATATAGATATGACAGCAACTTTGTGATACGCAGGTGTCACGGCGGCCACTGTTCATTACACAGATATGATAGATTGTGGTCTAGAAGATAAGGTCGGGTCATTTATTTTATCAAAGCGTCCACTTGGAGAGGACATTTGAGCTTAGTTAGATTTCATATAATCTGTGGTTAGATCTATGAATTTACTCGGAAAAGTTGTCAGAAAAATGATAAGTGTATTGATGCAATAATTCTGATATCGTCTGTGTTGCCAACCTACCAAAAATATTAATTGATGTTACCATAATTTAAGGTGGAAGAATTTTAGAAAGAGGCAGATAAAAAATAAATGTAAATATCCAATAAATACTACAAGCAATACAAATTAAAATTAATAAAATAATAAATAAAAAGAAAGCCAACTACCAATTTACCAATAACAATTCATTTTTGAACGTTTTGAAATAGATGGGTAGGTAGTTTTTATGGTTGCCCCAGTCATACCATGACCCATGACAAACTAAATATACATGGTAAAGTATAAAGTAAAAAACTAAACGTATAAACAATTAGTTTCAACCGCGGAGTTTAAATTAATAATACAGATTATAATAATATAATATTATGACTATAAAAAAATTGTCAAGTCTCTACGATCAAAAGTCAATTAGTTATCACAAAATAAAAAAAAGTGGGAAGGTCGATTTTGGATATTCCTCCTTCGTCCCTTCGGTTCTCGGAGAAATTAGTGGTTTATTATAATTAAGATTTAAATGCAATGATATTGCATTAAAAAATACGATTGCGAAACTCAATATGATACAATATATTATACTGATAATAGGTCGTTCCATAAGTTTACTATGTGTATGAAGTAAAATACCTATGAGAAAAAAAAATTTAAGTCCCTACGTTCAAAATTGCATTAGTTGTCATAAAAAACCTAAAATCAATTTTATCAAAATTACGATTTCCGTAAATTTTGACGTTTTACCGTCATTTTTTGGTAGTTTTCCTTCTTTCAAAAAAAAAAAGCTATTGAGAAATTCGAAAAATGAGCTAATTAATGAACCAACTAGACTCAATTTGCTACCAAAAGCATACCCTACTCGTGGTAATCGGACCATTATTTATACCCGAAAAAGTGTATTCAGGCATAAAAAAAAAATATATAGTATTTAATTCTACCAAAAATATTCAAATTTTAGAACCTTAAAAAAAAAAATGTAACCTACGATTTTCAAAATACTTTGTAAAAATTTTAAGTAGTATATGATAAGACTTCGATAAGATTTTCAAACTGATAAACCAAAAATTGCAGAAAATATTAAACATTTTTGGAAAAAAATTCAAAGTTCTATACATGACCAAAAAATCAATCAATCCGTTATTCTATAATCAAAACTCAACTAGCTATCACGATATTAAATAACAGAAACCGTAATTTTGCCGATTTCCGCCATCTTTTGGTAGTTTTTCTTCTCCTAAGGAAAAACTTTTGAGAAATTCAACAAATGAGCTAAATAAAGTACCAATTAGACAAAGCATACCCTATTTGTGGTAATCAAACCATTATTTCTACCCAAAATCGTGCTTTCAAACATGAAAAAAAAAACATCTGTGTAAAACCAATATATTATTCTAGCTGCGCTCAGAATCGGAAATATAACAAATTGTTTTGAATTATCAAATAAGATATTATTAATATTTTCAATCATTTTTATACGTGTAAATATTAAATTAAAAGAAAAACATTATTGCAGGCATATTATGAATGTAAATATAATTACAATTTGTCCAGTCATTAAAAAATGGTTTATATGATAGATTAATATTCGATTTTAAACAAAAATTGAAATTTAATGATATTGTTACAGTATATAAATATATAGAAATTTCATCAATACATATAAATAGTAATCACATATCAAGATATGTTAATTATTCACCTATAGATAAAAATAAAGTTCTTGAAATTCCCAGTTATTTAAATGATTTTAAAATTATTAACATTTTAAATAATATATGGTATACATCATTACAAGTTTATAAATATTTTATGGAAAGGTACAATTCCAATATGGTTTGTTATGAGAATAATTGTATTGAAAGGAATAAGTAATATAACAATTTTATTATGTATAAAAAAATATGAAATTATATTGTTTATATACAATGTTTTTATTTTTTTTCTTTATTTTGATTTGTTTTCCATTATTGTAAAATTCTTTCCCATTATTTTGATAATTTATTATTAATTTTTAACTATGTTACGATCCACATGTTCAAATCATTCATAGCAAAAAAGATCATTGCTTATAATGTTAATGTAATTAATATTTTCCATTACATAAAGTTTAAAGTTCCTCACGTAAAAGAGGATTTGTAAATTTAACATTATCAATAATATGTTTTAAAATGTCATCACTATTTGAAAATTTATCGGATATTAAATATAGATTGTCAGCTCATTTACTCTTGAAACCACTGTCTAAAAATTATGATTTTCAAATAAGTTATCGTCATTAAATGTAATCGAAGTTTCATTTATAAATATACATATACATCCTTGAGCATAATACCCAGTAATTGCGTAACCTATTTTTATAGGCAATATAAAATCATTTTCAAATTTAATAACTGGGTGTACTGTATCCATCGTTTGATTATTGTCTCCAAAAAAATATTGAGAATATAAATCATTGTCATTATAAATATGATTTGTTAAAGTAGATATTATTTAAAAATAAACAAAATCTACTATTTGACCAAATAATCAATTAAATAATTTTCTAAATAAATTAGTAGTTAAGATAACTTTTTAATTTTTGCACAATTTTATCTTTTTCAATCGATTTATATAAAACTCATAACATTCATTATCTTTATATATTTCTTAAGCATTTATATTTTGCATTTAAATTGTATTCCAGTTTGCAATATACATTTTTTTTCTGTTCAAAATTTAAAAAAAAATCAATTATAAACTTTAGGTGGGCCTCATTACACAATTAAAGAGGATGCCTTATTGTAATTTGCCGACTAAACGACCGTTATGTCCGCCATTGGATTATATCATTAGAAAACTTAAATTAAATTGTATGTCTTATGAACAATTACTTTTAATTTAAATGTTTGACCATGATTATATCAGTAATTCATTTACTAAATCGATACATTTTAAAAATAAAGGTAGTCTTATATTCTCATATCTGTATAATAATATATATAATATATAGAATTATATACTATTATATAATAGTTAAAAATTGTGTAATAGTAAAATTGTCTTTGAGTGTGAACAAATGTTATTATATATACCGATAATTGTAAGTTTATTTTCATACAAAATTGAATTAAACAATCATTAATCGTTATATTAATATTTTAGAACGCCTCATAAATTAGAGAATTTCTCTATTACTTTTATAGCAAAAAATTATATTAAAATCCGTTTAAATTCTTTTTGAAACAATTATTGACATTTAAATTATTATCTGCACAGCAACACTGTGCAGTTGGACTTTTTTGATAAAAATGTCAGTTGAATAGTCGTGGTAAACAATCAACATAGAGAATAAACTGGGAGCTGATAAAAGACAAAATGAATTTGTGTGCGTTATAGAATATTGTATATTTGTGTTTTATAAATTAAAAGATTGGATAATTAAAAAAAAAAAGTATAAATTCAATCCCGTAAGTTCGCATCGTTCATAGTTTTATTTATCAAGTTTGTATAAATTCAATGTTTACTACTATGACGCCGACGATGGATATGTATGTGTCTTGTATTAAAATATTTGGCGCCCCAATTGTTCCGCCACTAGTAAGTACATTTATGTAATTTAGTAATTTACGAATCTAATGCCGTTACATAAATATATTTACATTTCACATAAAACCTGATGTTGTAATTTAAGTGTATGTTTGTACAAGTTGGTAGAATTTTTTGTTAAGTGGTTAATAATATTCGGTTTGAAACTAAATAATTATTGAATATGATGTATGTGTAGTATTTATTTATTATTTTATAGCTGAACCTAACTATTGATGAATCTATGTTTGTTATAAATATATTTTATTTATGTAAAAGATTACATTAAAAAATGTAAAAAACTGCTAGTTACTTTGAAATAATTGTTATTTATTTATTTTAGAAGATCGTTCAATTTTGTTCTTTAACTATTAAAATTATATCAAATATAAATGTACCTTCTATATTAATAATGTGGTAGAAATATTTTATTTAATTAAGTTTTGTGTAAATGTATTGGTGTAAAATTTTTATATCACTGCTGATTTTAACAAAATATAAATGATTTATGCAATTAATTATTATTTTTTATTTATATAATTTTAGATGACGAATAAAAAAAGACAAGAAATGAAAGAATATAAAGAAAAGGCGATTGCTTTTGAACATAAAATCAAAGGCAAAAGAGTAAGCTTAGATAGTGGAGTTATGATTACAAGTACAGAATTACAAAAACTTGAGAATTATGAATCGCCTACCAATGTTTTAAAAGAATCTATTTGTTATGATATAAATAATATTAAACAAAATATTGCACGGAGTTCAATAGGCTCTGAAAGTTATACTTCTCCGGAAACACCAACATTTATATCTGAAAAGGAACAGCAAAATTCAAATGACAATTCTTCAAATAATAAGTCAATAAGTATAAAGTCAGAAGACATAAGCGTAATTGACAATTCTTGTGACACTTTGATTCTAAAACAAGAACCAATTTATAATTTAACTGAAGTTAATTTAAATATTCATGATGAAAATAATTTAAACGATAATATTCCTGATAAAGAGTCAATAAGTATAAAATCTGAAAACATTAGTTTAAGCGAAAATTCTTGTACCACAATGATTCCAATACAAGAAGCAACTCAAACATTAACTACAGCTAATTGTATTGAAGAAAAAATAACAGTAGAACAAATACCTCGTTTAAGAAGTAATTCATATACTTTATCATCACCAAGTCCTGTTATGGTAGCTTTTTTGAATAGTCAAGTGCAACAGAAATTAATAGAACCAAGAAGTTTAGAGAATAATATAAATTATATTAAGGAGAGTAAATCTGAACCACCCAGTATTTACTTGGAGAATGAGTATGATGATAAAACATTTTTATCAAAAAGTATATCCCTACATTCTGTTCCAAAATTGTTTAATAATCCAGAACACATGTATAGTTTAAAGTATAATCAACCAAGTATTATTAATGAACATTCTGTAAATAAAACAATATCTGACCAAAAACAAGTTGAAAGAGAAAGTGTAACAACAATTGAGACTGATTTAAGCAATGATGATAGTTTAGTAGGAAGTGTTATAAATGTTTTTAATGGAAATAGTTATGAAAACAATAGCAGTCCAAGTTCTATAACATGTAGTAAGTCTATGAAACACTGTTGTTGTAGACATAGCGAAGATGAATATTCTTTAAGCAGCAACAATATACAATACAAAACACCTGAAGAATTAAATCTAGAGGTCGAACGTTTACGAATAGAAAAGTTAGACATAGAAAGAAGACATCAAATAGAACTATCAAATTTAATTAAAAAACAAAGAGAAGAACAAGAGCAAATTGCTGTTAAATATTATTTAGTCACACAAAGTACATCATCTGGTATTTCATTGGATAATTCTGAGTGTTCAGAATCTATATCAAAAGAACTAAAATCTTCTTCGTCAATTAAATCGGAAATGACCGTCATTAATGATAAAAGCATATTATCTGATACTTCATCAATTATTTCTAGTTGTTCAATAAATAAAAGTTTAGTGTGTTCTTCTCCAAGGCAAAGAACACCATCCAGTTCACCATTTTTACGGCAAAATATTAAATTCTTTCATAGAATACGTGGAGGCTTGGCAGCAAAATGGACAAAAGCACCCACTGAAGTGGAAAATGCTGCATCAACTGTTATAAATGCTGGTGTTAGAGGTTATTTAACCCGAAGGCTTTTACGTACTGAAAAAGCTCAATTATTAAAAAAGACCATTTTGGATTCATTAAAGACAGCCCTGATAATGCACATGGAATTAAAAAAACAAAAACCTACTGAATCTGATCTTGAACTTCATCAAAGAATCATTAATCAGGTATTTATATTTTAAAGATCCATTTTATTGAGAAAAACATTTCTATTTTAAAAATATTGAAATCAATTATTTAAATGCTAATTATATGTTTTGTTTTTAATTAGCTAACAACAGCTTGCTATGATTTGAATGATTTAATTTTGGGATCTGTTCATGAACGTATGGCTGTAATCAGAAGTGACCGTGAACGACTTATGGCTGTAAAAATGCGCCGAAAGTCAAGCTCAGCATTAATTACCAAACCGTCTTCATTATCAAAACAGTAAGCTATATTGTTTTCAAAATAAATTGACAAGTAATTCAAATATTTTATGTTATTAATAGGCCAAAGAAATCTACATCAGGCTATTCATTATCAAAAAAAGCGTCCTTCAATAATTCTGATAAAAGTTCCTACAAAAAATATTAATACAATTTATTAAACAAAAATATATTAGTAATACATTTATTTTGATTTTACTAATTTAAAAACACATTTGTTTGTTTGTAACACATTACTTATTATACAATAATTTCTCATTAGTTGTAAGAATAGTTTACCAAAGATGCCGTCCCTATTTTGGTTGTTGTAGATATTAAGAAAATTAATTACTTTATGTAACACTTACCAGCACATTTTTTATGTTTTATATTTAAATTTATTCTAAGTTAACAAATTATATTATGTTTATGTGATTAAAGAACACTGAATAAAATATATATTATTATTATTATTTATTATAATAGAACATTATAACATTATTACTATATAAGATTTGTATGTATATTTAATATATACTATCCTAAACAATTTTGATTGACTATTGCAAATAGATGAACCTTTGATATAGTTTTATACATCCTACTATTTTTTAAATATATGTTAATCAAATCAAAATTAAAATAATTTACTCTTATAGTTTGTCTTAGACAAAGATAAAAAATTGATTTAAATCATGTTTAAGCAAAATAGATTGTTAGTAGAGACTGGGTAATAGGCAATGGAATAGTCATATATATATATATATATTATATTATATGTTTTATATGTCTGTGCATTTTGCAGTATTATTTAGCTCGCATATACAATATGTTATTACTTTATGGCATAGACACAATTCAGTGTCACCATTTGATATCAATTATTGTAAAATTAAAATATCCTAATAACAGCATAATAATATTTGTATTTGTAATAAATGGTATAACTAATATTTTTAATTAAAAAAACAAAATGATTATGGCATAACATTTAATTGAGAAAAATGATTCCTATAGTGTAGAACAGTTTAATACACATACATTGTCTATAAGTACTATTAAAAATGATTAAAGTCTAAAATTGTTTTGTTGTTTTCTATCATATAATTTTATAGTTATAGACTATAAACATTAAATATATGTCTGCCAAATCTCAATGACAAATAAATTAAATATATTATATAGGCTTTTTGAATATAGATAGGTACCTATAGATCAAGTACATATATTTGTAGGTTTTTTTAAAATAATTAGGACGTGTAGTGTAAATTTTTCAGTATTTGCTTTTGTAATTAGTTTAACAATCAAAATTATGAAATTATAATTTATATATATGTATTAATATACTTTATATATTACGCCATACTGAGAATATTACATGCACAATACCTAATAATTTATTCTATTAACATATTAATTCTAATAAAATATATTAATTTTTAATGATTTTTTGGTTTGTGGATTACACGTGCAATGAGACTTGACTACTTATTTTTTTTTTTAAGCTAATTATTCCATTCGATGCACTACCCCTTTTCATGGTTTAGTTACGTATTTACGTGTAAGGCTTCTATTTTCTGTGTATAAGTTTATTATGTATTATAGGTGATACATTTTTATAATTCATGTTCTACATGCTTGACAATCTACTATTGTAAATCATAACTACGAGTAAATATATGCAGAATGCAAAGGTGTTTTATGTTACAAAAAAGAATAAAGATTCCATATTTAAAATGTATGCAGCATTCTTGTAAATATCGATAGTTGGTTTCTATAAATCCGATACTCTATACCTATTTAATTTTCAGTACACGTGGTTGGTTACTCGATTCCTATGTAGTTACAAAACGATTCGATTTATTTTTATGTTTTACTCATCTTTTTTTATAGATGAAGCATACTATTCATACCTATTTATATTGGACGTTCGTTTAAAAATTTAAATATATTTTGTTGTTTTGATAATTTCAATTTATTTAGCCTTGTAAATTGTATTATATATTATATCGTGTTCACACACGATATTGATTACGTTTAAATTCAAGTACTGTAATATAATGTTCAAAGTACTTAATTAAAATTGTTTGTTAGGTACATGGATTTTATCGTTTTAATATGTGCAAAATATAGGGAAACGTAAAAAAAAGTTTTCATAAATAATATGAAATAAATATATATAATCTGATGTTAAATATTTTTTAATTTTTTAATAATTGTACTTTTAAAGATCAACGATCAACATATGAAAACCAAATGGAAACCTTTATTCTTTTTTTACCACAATTATATATAATATATAATATATTATTTATGATTCATTATATATAAAACGGATATAGTGCATAGGCGCACATAGGGCGATATTTGAAAATACTTAGCACTGCCAAGTTCTAGATAAGCACTCTCGTCTCCTAGAGTATTGGTGGTGATCAGGGACTAACGGAGGCTTAGCCCTTAAACTTATTATTTCGTCACTTCAGACTCTTTTAAAAAAATATTATGGGTGTAAACTTTTATCGTATATCTAGTACTTCTTTGAGTACCTAGGTATGTAAAAAAAAAAAATTGTAGTTATATTATATACAATTATAATTCTAACAGTCCCTAAATTCACAACCAATGTGCGCCAATGACAAAGTGATGTTTTATTAAATTTAAATTAAACACATTATGATATACAGATACAGAAATAATTGAGTTAACGTGAAATTATTTAAAACGAAGACTATGATAATTATTAAGAAGCTATGAAAAATTATAAATTTAAATATACTGGTAGATTCAAATTATTTCGAATAATTACGTAATTTGGTAGATTTTTTTTATTAACTGACATACCTAGTTATATCGGTACATAACAACTATTATACTAAAATACTAAATATATACCAAATCGATTAACTTACTAGTTACTTAATTTATAACTATACAAATTGTCTATATTATATTATAGGTATAATAATTAATATTGACAAAACGATCAAATAATAAGTTCAGAAAAACATAGTCTCTTCGAAACTTCGAGGAATGTTAAAATTTAGATTTCCAATTTTCTATGTACATTAATAAGGACTTAAATGGATAATTATATTACAATTTAGAAATTACGCAACACCCAATCTTATATATTATTATAATAATATCGATGTGTACAGGGTGATTCAAATATGGTAGGAATTACATACGTTTTCAATGTTATCTTATTAGGTACCTATTTGTATAACACATATATTATACACCTACAACCTACTGCAAATGTAGGTACATTGAACAATATCAGTTTGTTTATAAAACAATTAAAAATATAACAAATTTATCGATATTGGTAGGTAAGACCCTAAAAGTTTGTACCTACATTTTGCATAATAATAAACATTCCAAATGTTCAACTTATATAACCTTATAATATCTTATTAAACTCGATCCCGTTTGGTATTCACCATCCTACACTTTGAATTCGCCATACTGCAAACTATGTGATTTATTTACACACATATGATGGGAGTTGCGGACGGATATAACGGGGATAATAGGAGGATTTTATACTTCATAGTCCGTATAAACTATAGATAATATTAAATAATATGCTATATACAGAAACCTAAAACAAATGTTCAAAAATCTTTATTCATAATATATATATATATATATATAATTCTCAAATAAAAAAAAAATTAGATTATAATGGTGGCCTGTTGCTGCATGCATGGTGTATAGTACCTACTGTTGTTGTAGTCTTTACAATAATAATAATGTTAATGTATAAATCCATAATTGCATTATACAGGTACAAAAATAAATTGTTAATAACAAAAAAATTAGAAACATATGAACAAATAAAGGTTCATATTGACGTAACTTTTATGATATAGGTGTGACGAAAGTTATCCGGGTCAACAGGACAATACAGCAATTTGGTTAGTGGCAGACTGGCAGATAATACTAGATACATTTATATATACATTTTAGGGGGTAATTATATGAATCAACCACCCACTCCCTTAGTTACATAAATAAACATATTGGTATAATATGCGTGTTGCAATGCAAGAGCGGTACTATAGTACAATATAATATAATATTATAAAATTTCCGTTGGCGGAATAACAATAATTTTAGTTTTAATTCTAATAGAGTTGTTACACTGCAGTAGGACAGATATAGGAAGATATTATTTAAAGTACCTACATATAATCCTCTCTTAACCTCTACTCGACAAGTCGACACTTTTCCAGAGTAAATTATTAGTTACATAATTATATAATATATTATAATAGTTGTACGTTTAAAGTAAAATAGATATTTTATATTATATTATGTGCATATAATTATTTGATTATAATATCAGATTACGCATTTTTGTTGGGTATACATTTATAGATGGGTAGTAGGTATACAAGTATACTATTTCCCAAAGCGAGTATGTATTTATTAATTTAAATAATTAATATAAAAATTAATATTTGTATCACACTGTAAAAAATATTTATAATTATAAGTCAAAACAACGACACAAGAAAATCAATTACCCAATCAACATATTATCTTGCGATTTTAATTTAAAAAGGATTTTCAATGATAATTATTGTTCTCTTTATTTGGTTGCGTTTAGGGCATTTAAGGCGTTTAAGTTGATTACACAGAAATATCCTAAGCAGCCGAAAAACCATTAATGCTTTTTTCTACAATACTACCTATGTGGAAAAGGATTACTCGTATAGTCATGCGTGTATACTGAAAATAAATATAGAAATCGAGTACAAGTAGAATCAGATTAGCGTATCCAACTATTAAATATATCGATTTCGATATACCTACCCGATTTGGTATCAACCACGTAACCATACCCGTCACACTGTATTATTTTAAATGACCTAATTGGTAGATTATTATAAAAAATATTTGTATTTATTAATTTTTCTTATTAATTAAATTTTATATAGGTAATAAAAAAAAAATGCATAAATTTACATTTAGTTAAAAAAATAAAGCAATACAATTATCATTATTTAATTTTGTTATGGGATCCGCAGATATCTCTCCTGTTTTTATATCAGCCGGAAAAGAGTTTGGGAAACGTTGGTAATCTGATATATACTAAGTCCATAACATATATATATTATTATTATATCCCTGATGAGATTTCCGTATAATATTTATTTATATAAAACAGATTTGATTGCAAAAATAACATTACCTATATGGCTATATAATTATAACCTATAATATGTTTGTTCTGGGCACGATAAAATAACAACAAATAATTACACATAAATATAACAAAAGTAAAATAAAAGTATTAAAAGTAATTGATAATTTGAAGATTTATGAATGTCGATTGTTTTTTACCGTATGCGTGCACATTAGATGCGGGTCAGCAACATTTGTAGTCTGAGTGCAAAAAATATTTCAGACTACCGAAGTACAGGGAATTGATGCCGACTAGAATTTTGGCCCATTTGCTGAGCGACGCGCGTTTTGGGTACGTCGGGCTGGCCTCGACCGCGGTGGCCACGCCGCGGTATATGTCTGTGGCCACCAAAACGGGCCCGCGCACCTCGTACGGCAGGTACCGGATGCCTTGCAGTGACTGCTGCTGGTACCGGTTCGCCAATAGGATCATGCGCGCCGCGTACTTTTTCAACCTCGCCGTGCCCAGCGACCACGGGTCTTTGTCGACGCACAGAATTTTCACTTCCTCGACCCGGTCGTCCATGTACTCGGCGGGCACGTAGCACCGACCTAGCGTCTCGCTGTCCGTTACGATGTCCCGTGAAATGTTGACGATTTGCAGGACCTAAAAAACAAAAACACACTCATCAATACTATAATGTACTAAATCCAGAGTCGGACAGGCCTATACTATAGACTGGCAATAACCAGTAAGGCCCCCTCTTTTGAATACAATTTTTGTACTGTAAGATTGAAAAGGTACCACGTAGTTGATCGATCTGATATTTGTTGGTAATAAGTACTTATTAACAAATATAAATTATATAAAATATTTTTTTTTAGTTTATAATCATCGTTCCACATAGCGGAATCAGTAAGGTGTAGTACAAGTTATACTACACCGTAGTTTTTTATTTCGATATAATGATAAAATTAATTAATGTAATATTGATCGAATCTATTGTACGGTGGGCCATACGTGTTATGATTTATCGTGTGAAAAACCTTGTACGAATGTACGATAATAGATTTTTTTGTATGAATCAACTATACATATTACTAAGTTAAGATGTTTGTTTGTGAAATTGTATCAAACCAGGTTACTAGGTACACTTTGTCGTACGATTAATTTTACCTACAAGTTGATCGGCAAAATTTCAAATCGTGTTTGATGTTTTAAAAAATCTAATATAAACAATAGTATACAATTGTTTTGTTTTTGTATTAACTAATAGTAAAATTATGCATAAAAAGATTAAATGTGGTATAATATATTAATCTTTTATAATATTTATGTATAATATTAATACGAGTATATCAGTATGAGTGTCTGAAATGACATCATGCAAGATGCATCATACTTGGATCCAAGACGATTTATAAGTATAAATGAAGGTGCAACTATTTTTTCACAAGACGTTTTACAATATTTGGCAAAAATCAGTTTTATTGAACGTGATAGTTTGGTTGATCAGTTAAAATCCACCAACGTTGTTTCTTGGAATATGTACATTATATTATCAAAAAGGTCTATTAAATATTAAATCTATATAAAAGTATTTATTTAATATTTGAAACATGTTAGATTCTAAGCGAAGCGAAAAATCTATTGAAAAATAATGTCTTACAAAGATGTTTATTTTTGTTTAAAAACATTTTTTTGAAAAAAAATAGTGGTCAGATTAGCACATGTAGGATATGAGTTCGGTAGAAAATTCCATCTACTTGGTACTTTATTCAGTAACTTATTCAGCTCATTTTTCGAATTTCTAATAGGTTCTTCCTTAGTAGAAAAAAAATATCAAAAAATGACGGAAAAACGGTAAAATTGTGGTTGCCGTGAATTTGATTTTAAATATCTTGGATTCTTGAGATAACTAACACAGTTTTTAACGTACGGACTTATCTTATACAATCATACAATATTCTATATTGTATTTATTATTGTAAATGTTTTATTTCAGATTCTGAGTGAAGCGAAGCGGTGAGGCCTCTCATACCCAGTCCGACCCTGACTAAATCAGTTTTATAGAAAATATATATTAAATAGGGGTTTAAATAATATAAAAAATAACGGTTTTTGAATTTGAATTAGGGCTGTTCGATTATTTCGATTAATCAAAATTTCCATTCATTAATCGATTTAATCGATTATTTTACGTAATTAAAAAAAAAACGATTAATTGCTTTCTTCAAATGAATAAGAATAAATCAATAAACTATTTATAATACTTAATATCCACTTCCCATTTAAATATGCAGTATGTATATATTGTGTCTTGGTATTTATAGTTTTTAGATTAACAATTTTTGGTTATTTTTATATTATCCATGTGATATTAATATGGTTTACATTATGATTTATGAAATATATTAAATATATTAAAATGTTACTACATTTATACATAATTCTCATTTAATAAAATAAAAGAAGAAGAAACAATATTATAATTTAAAATTTGTTTATGACTTATTTAAATTGGTTTATATACTAATTTAATTACAAATTAATTAAATTATTAAGAAATTTAATCAATTAAATAATTAATCGTTTCAATTAATCATTTGATCGAAATCAGAAATCGGTAATTTAGATTAATTGATTTTTTTAATTAATTATGCGTAATCATAATTGATCACGATAAAAAATAATTGAACAGCCTTAGTTAGGACTATTACCTTTTATAGAATCATATTATCTATTATAGTATTAACCCCAATATATTTTCGATAAATCGTTATTTTAATATAATCGTAGGCGCAATTTAGATAAAAATGTTGGAAGTGTTAGATTATTTGTTGAATGATGGACTTGTACGGCTATATTTATTATATTACACTTAGGTATTACTTTTAGATTTTGAGCGGAGCAAGGAATGTATTGTTTCTACAAAGAAGGGTTTTTTTTAATGTATGAAAACATTTTTTCGTGTAAAAATAATTATCCGATTACCATAAGTAGGGTATGCTTTCGGTAGCAAATCGTATCATCTCGGTATTTTATTCAGCTCATTTTTTGAATTTTCCAAAAATTTTTCCCTAGGAGAAGATTAAATAAAAAATGATAAAAAATGGGCAAAATTACGATTTTCGTAATTTTTTATTTTGTGATAACTAATTGAGTTTTAATCATAGGGACTTGAAATTTTTTTGAATACTAACAGGTAATATTTACATTTAGTAAAATTTTGGAACAGATTGGTTGATTTTTTGGCTAAATAAAGAGCTTTGAATTTTTTCTAAAAATGTTTAATATTATCTGCAATTTTCGATTTAATGCTTTGAAATATTTGTTAAAACCTAATCATATACTATTTAATATATTTACAAAATATTTTGAATATCGTGACTGACAATGTTTATCATGAAATGATAACTCCTTGAATTTCGATCGTAGGAATTTGAAATTTATTTTGAATATAATATACATGTGTAATTTATTCTTTAATCTTGGAATGGATTATCAGTATAATATATTTTAATACATTGAGATTCGCTCAGAATCAAAATGCAATATAATTGCATTCAAATCTTAATAATTATAATAAACTAACAATTTCTCCGAGGGTCGAAGGGACGAAGGAGAAACGTTCACAACCGATATTCCCACTATTTTTATATTTCAAATATCAAATTTACTAGTTGTAAATCACACAGTAGTCTGTATTTATGGTAGATTCACTAAATTTTAACAATTAATATAAGAGAACAATATCTGTGTCGTAGTGTTTTAATTTTATTAATAACACGACTCGATTAATTAAAATCAACAAATTAAAAAATTATAATAGAAAACGAATATTTATGTGTTATAAAATATGAAAAAAAATTAAAATACTACGACATAGATAATGTTCCCCTCTATTAATTATTAAAATTTTGTATTCCTACCATAAATATATAGATTATAGATAATTATAGATTGATTAAAGTTGTCCCGTGCAAAGCAAGTAATATTACATGTTTCCTGTCGGATAAACATGCAGGTGTGGAGTCCACTTAAATGTTAGCAATAGCAATAATTTACGGTTTGTTAGGTACGCATACACATACACATACACATGTATCAAAATATACTCGTATGTTAAATTTGTTTTTCAAAAAATACCTTTAAAACAAGTATTTACAATTTCTTTATTTAAAATTAAATTTCTTAAAAACACAAAGCAGTATAATAAATATTAGGAATATTAATAAATATTATTATTTTTGTACTTGTTATTATATTTTAACCTATTACTTAACTTAACGTAATTTACTTTATTTACGAGGAGCCGGAAATGCGTAGACAAAATAGACAATTGCCTACGACCCGAGATAAATTCGACCCGTAATATAAAAAAAATAAAATAAGAAATTGTAATATGAATTCTCTAATTTCTAAAATTTAAATTTAAAATTCGATTATACAAATTATATGAATGTGCTTACGGCCCTAAAAATCATAATCTGGAAAATCTACGAAAAATGAAAATTTATTCGCTACGCGCATAATTTTCGCTTAAAGTGATCATACTTTTACAAACTTTTTTCTTGTTTATATATTAATCGACTGATGCGATTAAACATGAAAACTAAAATTTATACAATTGCACATTAGCTTATTTTATAGTTACACGATAATCGATTGATTTGATTAACCAGTCAATATTGGCCAATATTCTCAATATTATGATATATTATATTTACCTGTCCCATTTGTTGTGCCTTTTCGATCACGAAATCGTGTTTATCGTCGCTATGGGCGTCACATCGGATACCACTCTTGTACATCATAATGTAGACGCAGAGCGTCCCGACGCTGCCGGCTACGTAGCTCGAGTACAACAACAGGTCGGTTTCGTTTTCGATGCTTTTGCCGTCCACGTCCCACCTGTAGCCCTCGAGCAGCTCGTAGAACGGTTTTTTGGGTAGATAGAACGATATCCGCGACACAGCCCGGAAGCACGACAACTCCTCGCCACTAAGTTCCGACCGATACTGTAACCAGTCTACATCCGGTTCACTGCAGGGCACCGTAGTTTTCACGTCGTAGTCCGAGTCTCTGTCTGCGAACAGTTCTCTGACGAACCGTTCGATCAACAACAATTTCCGTTTCTTCTTGCCGACGTCCGGCTCGTTGTCAATCATGTCGTCCGTCACGCGACAAAAAGCGTACAATATGATCAGATGCAAACGAACTCCTGCGGCATAACACATCACGTATACAAATTTTAATTTTAAGTAACAAGAAAAACAAGAAAATTAATGATTATATAGTATATTATCATTATGTATAATGTACTTTACCTGCCGGAAAAACGAGACTTGCGACATTAAACGACTTGGACGCGGTTTTCAGTACTTCCAAACACTGTCTGATGTCAAAGACCGGGTCAGGAGACAAGTCGCTTTCGGCTGTCATGAACGCTTGCATTTGTTGGTAGTTATAACTCAAACTTGTGCTGTAACGGAGCGGAAATGCGAACGTGTACGTGTCCACAAGCCCGTACGATTTGTCGAAAGCCACGCCGCCCAAAACGATGATCACGTTGGTAATCAGGAAAAACAGGCATTCCTCGAATGGTAAGTCTTCGGCAACGAATACGTTTAACGAGGTTTTCTCGTTGATGTGCCACACGTCGTCTTTGAGGGCTATCTGATCTATCCAGCATAAGTATAACGTGGGAACGATAACCGCTACCATAGTAGACGGTGAATTTTTCAGAAAATAATTACCGGCACCGTACCACAGAAACATGATGACCGGGCACGACCACCACAGAATGCATCCCAGATAGAACGTGTTTGTACCCGGAACGGTCAACTTATAGCCTTGGTAAGTTATCAACATCAAAATCATAATTGGTATCCACCGAATTAGTTTGTAACTCTTCTTGTTGTAATTGAAATTGAAACATGCCGGCGACCATCGGGTGCAGACTACAGCCCACAGTGATGTCATGACGGTCTGCACGATGAAAAACATGTACTCTTCGACGGGCACGTATCCGATGACAGCCAAAATTTTTTCAGGCTTATACATCCAGGCGTTATGAAAGATGATATAATTGTCCCACGGGGTCGTGTAAATTAATGCCATCATGCAGACAAACGTGATTTTGAATAGTTCCAAACGGCTTACAAACGGCCATGTTATTAACGCCAACACCGCGATGACTGGCAAAGTATAGATCAAATGGACATCGATGTAAGTCAACATTATCGATATTTAATAAATCTGTAACACACAAATAGAAAAACATATTTGTAAATTATGCATTTAATTATATTAATGAAGCAAAACGAATATTGGAAACCTATATAATATTTATTATTAGGGCTAGAATTTAAACATACTAAAAACTATCAGAAAATAATTTAAAAAATTGCTAAAACTGTCCTAAAAAATGCATTTAAAAATTCCCTTTTCTCGGCGGTACCACTCCCGGAAGGTAAATCGGACATAATCTGCGCTTCAATCGGGCGGGAGAAACAAGACGCCAACGTAAAGGAGGCATTGAAACGAATCAGGACTGAACTTACATTAGAATGGTAATTTATATCCAACAATAAAAGGAGGTGAAGAGCGGGTTGCAGAAGCAGCTACTGTATGAAAGAGGTTAGCACGAGTAATACAGGCTCTGGACACCAGGCCCAAAAGAGAAGCTTCAGCATGGGAGTCCAGGTCGAAAAGAGGCAACACCTTTGATGCACGCATTGTAAAATGTAACTAATGTCGTGCTCGTTCCTTCTGAGAAGCTCAATTTGTATTCTAGCGCGGTCTTGGTTGGACTAATAAAATAGTTATTGATTAAATAAACGATGGTGACTGGGCAGTGGTATCATTTAGGGGGAGGGGGCAATACATTTGCCGTAGTCTATAATTAGCCAAATCCCAAGTCGGTTGATTTAAAAAATAACAATCCCTAAATACAACCCCTTAATTGATTACCGCTTACAATAAAATAAAATACCCACCAAAAAAATTACCCCTCCCACTCCTGTTCTTAAAAACAGTTGGTAAATTTATGGGTCTGCCCTAGTCTAGTAAAAACTGAAATGACGCTACTGGGACCGGGAGAAATGAATGCAAAAGCGGTCCTCTCTTGGTTCTCGGTTGAAACATGGAAAAAAAAAAGATAAAAACGTTATCGAAATTATAAATATAACGATTAACAATTGGAACAAAACGAAAAATACCCAAATCTAATTATTATAAAATATTTCTTAAAGTAATATTTTGTGATACATAATTTCGTATAATGTATGAATACGCAGTAAAAATTAATAAAATGATCTAAAAATGTTAAAATGTGCAAAATAAATGTTTCACGTTTAAACAGTTGTTACATGACATGTATCAAATTATGTACTTAGTATGCATTGTCCTAGAATAAGGAAAAAAAATGCATTGTGCATTAAAATCCAGGACCTATTATGTATAAAATAAGAGATTCGTTATATTGCCACGAACGGATTTTAAGATTATTATTTTGTTTTTGCTTTTATGTTCTTTATTTTAAACTGTTACTTTGATCGTTTCTATTAATATATTTATTTTATTAAAAGTTGTATTTTATCCTATTTAAATAATTTTATACAAAAAAATATAATGTTTCGATCCGATTCATAAAATGTGTTAATAACTAATATTTCATATTAATAATTTCAAGCGCTGCATTAAGTATATCATGTTATTACATTTTACATAAAACATTGATTATATTATAGTCATGTAGGTTTTAAGAGTTTAATATTTTGTAATTACTCATCTGGTATACTGAGCATTGTATCATTATTAACTAAAATTTGATTCAAGTAGGTATCTTTGTTACTAACACGTAAAAGTCATTGAATTATTAAAAAGAGTCTAATTTTCTGACATAATGCTAATTTTATTAACCAAATGTCAAATACTTATTTATTTCAATAATAAAATAATCCAATTAATTACAATTTGTTTTAATGTTTGAAATCATTTGTTGGTATACCAAAATCAATTATTATAAAAATAGAATAGTATCTACCTATATTATGTAGGCTATATACTTGTATATTATAATTATACAATTGATGTTGAAATAAATAATTAAATTATTATTATAAATTATTACTGACCTAGGTTAGGTAAGGTTAGGTAAACCGTATACATACAAAATACAATAAGCAAAACAGTACGATATTAAATAAAATATTGTAATTTATACTCTTAATCCCTACGAGTGTCTGTAGTTAGTTAATAAACTAATTAATTAAGAAATATTACGAATGTATTTACACTTCAATTTATGTAGGTACGTTTATGATAGTTTCATTTTTATTGATTCTATTCATTGAAATAATTAACATTAACGTATTGTTAACATGTTTTCCTAAAAAATGCAAACAATGAAACAATATAATAACACCTAACATATCTGTACGTAATTTAATCATAATATTTTAGAGGCTATTATGTAATATTCTATTAATATTGTAAATGAAACCAAAAAACAGTAAATAAGTACATTAAAAGTTATGGTAAAATTGTAAAACGTATCAATTTAGTGCATTAAATATGTCACACCTCTAGTCTTATACCTATACTAAAGTTAATAACCACTTGGCACCATAGGCGACGTTAGGGGGGTGCAAGTGCATGCCCTTGCACCCCTTTGGATTTTAAAAAACAAGGAATAAAGAAAACAAATTGAAATTATTTTTATTATTCATAATATATAAAGTAGGTATAATACAAACAAATTATTTTTTGAACAATAATAATTGAAGACGCCCATGTTTTTGTGCAAATTTATTGATTATATCATCTGTAAATTAGGTATTCTTTTCAAGTCTCTTTCTATGCACCCCCTGTAAATTATTTTAGAGGCGTCTATGCCTGGCACTTAAAATAGTTCATAAATATATCATATTATGCATATTAATAGTTAACACGAGTTAGACAAAAATAAGTAATATTTACTTATTATAGTAAAATACACATTTAATTATACATTATATATAATTTATAATAAACTATTTCCTACAAATAACTTAATCGCTTAATTTTCAAAAAACAAGTTGCTATAAGTACTATTATGCCTAGTTAATATTTATATGACAAGCGAACATTTTATATTCTTTTTCCGGTAAACAATAATATTAATCAATTGCCTATTTCTAGTTATAGACATATATGCCTCATTATTTATCATGTAATTTTTTAACGACAATATTTTGTAATCGGATAAAATTAATGTGAACAAAGTTTTTTAATAAACATATTGTATGTAATACATAAATCATTATTTATTACAATTTACTTTTTTTACTACTTTTATTAGTTTATTAGTTTATTAGTATCACTTTTATTACTTTCAAATGTATATCTCTAAAGATATTACAAATTAACAACTATCTAACATAAAATACATTTTTATAAAATATGATCTGTTGAATCAAGTTGAATTCTTAACTTACTGTAATTCTAATAGTACGTAAACATAATATATATTTTGATAAGATGTGTTTTATTATTATTGATGACTTATAAATTATAATTTGTAATTACAACTTACAAGAATATATAATATTTCTTTATATGTAATTTGATATTGAAAAACTATATGAAATGTATTTAAATTTAATTAATAAATGAGTTAAATAAAATTTAAACTGATTATTGTGTACTTGTGTAGAGAATTAAATAAATTTAACTTTCTATATAATACTACAATAGTAAACAGAGAGGTATTAAACTTCAAACTTATTTGCAAATCAAAGATTAACTTATTATTAATCATACATTATAATAATTATAATAAGTGGTTAAACAAAGTTATTTCAAGAAAAATAGTTACTCAATAATAACTAGATATTATTATAATTAATAACGAATTACCAGTAAAAGATCTATCAGTAATGTACAGTATATATATTACATCACAAAGGCACACATATTATTGTATATTAATCATAAATGAATACTTGCATTTAAAATTAAATTTGTCTTAGATTAAGTATTAGGTACGTGTTAATATTTTACCATATTCTATAATTTAAATAAACAAGGTCATGAAAGACATTTAATAGAATAAAACCTTAAACTTGATTAAAGCTTTAATACATTAAGCTAAAGTATTAATTATACTTTTTTCAGAAAAGGTACTTACCAAAAATAATTGGAATTTAAAGTAAAATTAAAATTGTTATAATAATATTATGAGTAATTCAGAGTAAATGCAAGATTTTGTATATTTTTAGATTTTAGTAAAAACCTAAAAATTAATGCATTTTAGAGCCCTGCTACACTATGCGTTTTGGCGGGTCCCGGTAAAACGGAACCCGCTGACCGGAACGACAACTTACATTGTTTCTAATTATGGATGTCACACTGGTACGTTTTAGCGGGACCGGTCGATTCCTGTCGCCGACTGAACGAAACATGTGCGGTCGGACGGGAAACAAATCGGCACGATAAACATATTGAAACACATTATATTATATGGTGGATGTCATATCATGCGTTTTGGCGGCTGCGTTTTCATTAAATTTATATGAGATTATTATTTTTCATTATTTTATTATTATAGTACATAGATAATAATTATTAATTACAATTTATTATTGCAATATTATATATACATATAAATTTAACGTATATATTTAACCTGTCGTCGGTAAACCTATATTAGCTATTGCTAAACTCTGAGCGCTGCACTCACACGTTACTTTTTCCATTATTATTAATTACTTAGAACATTGAATCATACATAGAAATAAGTATCTTTTTATTAACTACCAATTGGTAATAGATTTTTTTATTATTAATATTATTAATAAATAAATAAAAATTAAAAACTAAAATATTATTTAGCCCGTCGATGGTAATCATATATTATACGTAACACGATTGTTGAACTGTGAGCGCCGTGCTCACACGCCACTTTTTCTATTATTAATTACTATCGTCCGAATCTTCTAGAAACTGTTGCTCCACCTACTCTAACCTAACCACGAGTCCACATTATTGGCCATTATTTTAAACACATATACGTGCAATAAACATATTGTAATACAAGTAACACAAGTAAGTTTATATAATAATTTACTACATATTCATCATTTGTATTTATAGGTAAAATACAAAAATTAAATTTCTATGTATAAAATAGAAATTTATACATTTAGTATTTGTCGATTTTGGAAACGAGTGGAGTCGGCAGATAAGCAACGGTGGGAACGTTTTTAATAGCAAAAATGCATGATGTGGAATAGTCAATATCGTTCTGTCAAAACGCATAGTGTGGTAGGGCTCTCAGAATCTTCTAGAAACTGTTGCTCCACCTACTCTAACCTAACCACGAATCTACATTATTGGCCATTATTTTAAACACGTGTACGTCAATAAACATATTGTAATACAAGTAATACAAACAAGTTTGACTAAGGGGAATCGTGATAATAATAACCTGTACAGATAATGTCGATTATTATATTTTAATACACAATGTTAGGTAACACAAATACACGATTATATAACAATGACGCAATGGCTATTAAAGGAATGAAAACTAATTTTTTTACATAATATTATTTTCATGCCCAGAAACGCATTTAATAATATCATAAATAGTATTATAAATTTATATTTGTATTGTTCGATGTTTTAGATTAGTTATGGAGTTGTTTGTTAAAATTCAGTTTGAATCGATCGATTTATTGTTAATTATTGTACTAGTGTACCCTCCGGAAAACACACTTGTTAAATAATTTATTCATAAATAATCAAAATATCTCTCGGACCAATGATAACACAAAATAAGCTACATTGTTTTCCAATGTTTTTATTGTATTATACTATTTATACTGAATTACTTAGATCCAGACGTGTAACAGTCCACCAGGATACTGGGAAAATTTTATAAGATTATACATGAGACCTATTCTTATTAGTAAGTAGAAAGTGTGCTCAAATTATATCTAGTTTCCCGGTAGGAAAAATGGATCCACTATGCGCCTGCTTAGATCATATGACATATATGATATACCTAATATAAAATATTATGATATTACGATCTAATTAATTCACTATTTGAAAACAAAATTACATAACTTAATACTTATACTTAATAAAAATAAATGGTTATTATTTATTAAAATTATAATATTTTTCAAATGTGTCACGATTGCATAACAAAAAGTTATAAAAAAACCATCGTTAATATCGCATATTTACCGAAATAGATAGAGATTTTCGAAGTTCTAATTCAAGATATAATTATATTTTGAGTCAATTAGATACACGTAACTTTTTTATGGATATTTAATTTTAAGCGAAGTATAAAAATAAGATGATATCGAAAGTTAGATGACCATGAATCATTAGAAGAATTAGAACAAGTTCTATAAACGAACGGGAAATTAATGTAATAGAACTTATAAGGTCATATTTTATTTCATATTTATGTAGATTGTAAAATCATACTTAAAATCTGAAGAAAATAATTTAGGGCAAATGTATTGTTCATATTTAACAAATTAAGATTAACTGCAGTTTGTACTTAACGAGAGTAAGTAAGTTATTAATTATTAAATAATATGATAATAAAAAAAAATGAGTACATAATAATATTACAGCGTAATATCGTAATATTACGAGTAAGTAAATAATTCAAGAGAAATAAAAATATCAATTATTATCATCCATCACTAATGTTAATTGTTATTGATTTTATATAATGTTGAATAAATATTGAAGTACTATTAAATTACGTTAGTTATGCCATAGATTAAATATATGTATATTTAATCTATGGTTATGCTTAATAGTCGAAAAATAATAATTAAATACGATTTAATTCATAAAGTAGGTATAATAACAAGATTAGATTCAAATAATTACGAACAATATTATTATATTATTATATTTCATTCCATTAGATTCATTGAACTTGGTAATAAAAAAAAATCTATTACTCGCGAGAGATAATATCATAATAACATTTACCTAAATTTAAGTATAGGAAGTATTAATAATTTCAAATATTTAATTTCTACTGTGTGAACTGCCGTAGAGTGAATGTAACATATTTATTTTACTAGTTTACTAGGTACTTACGAATTTACGACAAATATACGCTGGTACACGGTACATGAATAACAGTTGTGTTTGGTATTCGCACAGAACATGTTCGCATGAAATATCGTTATTCTTACGAGTATTATTAGTGTAAATATTTGATTATAATAATTTCGAACTATTATTATTTACTCATTTAAAGGTACGTATGGAAATCTACATGTTAAATACTTGCGGTGTATATTTTATTCTCTTAATCTACGATACAGCTTTTTAATTAAATTAAGTTCGTGTTACTTGACATATATAAGATAAAACTATCACGTTGCGTGTTGTTATATTAATATCGTGTTTATTTTTCTAATGCACGCCTACGTATTATTAAAAAAAAAAAAAAAATTAAATTTAGAGTTAGGCATATGTTTTATTATTATGGTATTTTATGCAAAATTTATAATGATTTATTCGACGAAGGAAAATAAAAAAAAAGTTTCTCACCACACACTATTTCATCGAATATTTTTAAACGAGTGCTCGTAGAATATAATGTAATATCATATTACAATAAAACACAACTTGACGATTTGAAAAAAATTCGAGCGATCGACAAATGCGTCGATGTTAAACTTATAAATCGTATTCGTAGATTTGTAATAGCTATATACTGATATATACTTCGAGATAAAACATTGTCATGGTGGACTGGTGGACGGTTGCCAAACGAACTTATATCCGTTTGTGCGGAGGTTGGGTTACGTGCGAGTTACAACTGTTGCAATACATTTACATATTTCCGTATATAAATACGTGTGTGTGCTCTAGTATTGTTTATTATTATCATTTATAAATAATTAAAAAAGAAACAGCAAAGATACGAAAAATTGTATTAAGAATTTGTTTTTCCAAACTCATAATTTACAACATTTTATAAAAGAAATAAGGAATATTTTAATATACAATAGTCATTTCGTTCTTTCCGATTCAATTACTGAATTATAAATATATAACAACAACGTTCAACAATATGATGTTGGTAAACAATAGGTTGAAATATATGGTTTGTAACCATATATTACAGGTTCATTATGTATAAAATAGAACGTAATTACGATACAGAATAAACGTTTATCTGATAAAGAATTTTTGGGGTGCTAACTGTAAATAGGTATTTATTTTATTATTAAAAACATATTTAAACATGTATTATTTATAAAACAGTTTCGAGATTAATTTACCAGAATAACGACAAATTAGTTTTAAAAATAATATTATTATAATGAATTTATTATAATTAATGATCAATCTGTGCATCTCATATGACCTATACTGGATATAATATTATGATCTTCTTTTTTCTACGTCGCAAAATATATCATACAGTTATGTTATATAAATAAAAAATAACCTTGCAAAGAGGAAAACAATAACGTTGATATTAATTTAAATAAATGATAAAACGATAATTACATTCAGACTGTTGAGTTACTTTTTCCTTTTGATCGATGGCGGTGCGTCATTGCCGCAAAAGTCCTTCGTAGTTTTTCCTATAGCGGCGGTGGCCGCGGTCTACGTGACGCCACCGCGATGTAATAAACAATATTATAGTCGTTATCGTCGTCGTCTCTCGTCCGTAACCTTATATTTTGTCGTATTAATATTATATTATGCAATCGCACTATTAATAATAATAATAATAATAATAATTATTATTATATTTCGTATCTAGTCCGCGTGATACGTATTGTTATTATTAATATCGTATGACGTACCTCGTACAGACTTTGGGTTAGGTCGTATGTTATAAGCGCACTCGTATTTACGATACGTTATTATTGTTATTTGTCGTAATGTTGTATAATACAAACGACGGTGCCATTTATACTATGCCTACGGACAGAACCGATCGACGACGATGTGCACGACTAGCACCACCGGTACTCGTCAGAGGTTCTCATGTGGTTTCCGATTAGTTTTATTTTCTGGTGGAAAACGACTGAGAGCGCTTCACGTTCAGTCCTGCGGACGGTGGGCGTAATAATTCGTAATGCTTCACATGATCATATTATTATTATGTTGTGTTGTGTTACACACTGTGGTTGTAATGCGCCAGCGTACCTATGTACAAATATATATTTCCATTAGCTGTTGCGACTTTATGCAGCGAACGCGCGGTATACGATCCCCTCCCTATTCGGATTTCGTGTGGACATAAAACACGCATACAAACGTATAAATACGTACAGGCGCATTACGGACAGACGGGACACGGGAAAGTCACGCAAACGGCGGTCGAAGGACAACACTCGTGACGCGGGCACGACGAAAGGCTATAGAAAAGGACGTTTTATGTACCGAATTTCAGGTAACCTTTATTACTACGAATCGTAAAATATATAATATAATATGATAATATGTTTATGTGCTGCAAGTATATGAAAAAAAACCACAGTATTTCTTACGTAAACCGTAGTTTATGTATAGTTCCGTCCCTAATAATAAATGTATAATGTTAGGTACAAAATATTTGTTTTCCTAAAACATCAACCAAGCTGTTATTATAATACTTTCGTAAATGTTTCCCCCGTCGTCTTTGGACATAAACCATAAGGTTTATAAATGCTTTAATACCAGACATACATTATTTTGTTATTATTATTATTGTGAAGACTGCTTATTTTTGGTCTAACGTTGCCGTATTACTACACGTCGTGATCGTCATACACGAATGCCAGAATGTACGATAACAACAATGTAATATTATGATATTGTCGTCGTCGGTCGGTTCTCGATTCTCGAGCAGTAGGTAATGTGTATATACCAACTTAAACGTAATGGTCTTGATTCGTTTCTCCGATGGAAAAAAAAAACATCGATCGTAGATAGGTACTCAGTTGTACATTTATTACTAGCAGTGCCAAAATCCATGCTAGTAATTACATATCCATTTTATATTTATTTTTTAAGAAAAATTGTAAAAGAACTAAAAATAATACGTATTCTTGACGTATCGTGGAATTAAAGTAGGTACTAATTAAGTAATAACTATTATCTCATTTTACATTGAACAGTAATGTTTAGTCATGAGTAGATTTTTTTTTTTACAAAACACAATTATTTAAATACGAGTATTAATTAATAAATTTATCGTATCCAAAGCCGAGTGGGTTAAGACATTTTTTGTGTCAAAAATCCATTCATGTTTACCAAGATTACTACGTAACATCATTGATTATAGAATAGACTATTTTATAATCAATGGCAACATATTATACACTGTCCCACTCCTGTACACAATAGCGCAAATAATAGCAATATAGTAAATACTTTATACTATATTGTAAAAATATATTATGGTACCTATCAGATAATGCGTACAACACACTTTATTCTTCAGATAATAACATTTTAGGAAACAAATAAATTATTTTTTATTTTAACACTATACATTTTGATAGTGTTTAATTATTTTGAATACAAATTATGTAAATTGTTTAGATATCTACCATAAATTCGAACCTATTTCGTCAATCACCGTAGAATTTTTTTACTGACGTAATTAGGGGGGGGGGGGGTTTGGGAGAGTTTACCATCTAAAGCTAAGAGCTTTATCAAAACTAGTTTTAGCCCTCCTTAAAATATTTTACTATTTTTAATTTTTATATGTGTAACTATTAAAAATAGTATGTACATAAGGATTAGCCCAGTGGCGTCATTTCAGTTTTTACTAGACTAGGGCAGACCCATAAATTTGTCGACTATTTTTAAGAACAGGAGTGGGAAGGGCCATTTTTTTTGGTGGGTATTTTATTTTATTGTAAGCGGTAATTAATTAAGGGGTTGAATTTAGGGGTTGTTATTTTTAAATCTACCGACTTAGAATTTGGCTAATTGTAGATTACGGCAAATGTATGAGTGGCCCCCCTCAAATGACGCCACTGGATTAGCCCCTTCTTACTAAAAAAACTATAGTTACGCCTGAGAACATGTTTTATATATATAGGATAAAGATTATTATACAATATGTAACATTTTATATAGTATATTGTTTGATTGAACTAATATACGAGTGTATTATTTTTTATTTTGTTAAACATTATAATATATTATAATGTATAATATATTCTTAAAATTATAACCTTCTAACTTAAAGTAATAAAATAATATAAACTATTATAATACCTTTATTAAACGTCTGCGTAGTTGGTCTTAGTCTATTCTTACTCGTCAGTTGTACATCGAAAAGTAAAATAAAAGTTACTATAAAGTGTTTTATAGTATTATACTGTATTACAGTCTATAATTGTTGGCCTCTTGAGCCATCAGACTTTGGAAGCCGTTATCACTGTTTTAATTATAATTATTTATAACAACAGCTTAAAAACAATATTTCTGTAATCGTGTTTTTTCTTTATCATTTTCAAAGTTAAATATAGGTAATTACAAATATACCACAATTAAAGAATATCAATAATAAATGAAAAACTTAAATGCATTGAAATTAATAAAATAATATGTAAAAAACTCGAAATCAAGTTAGGAAAAATTGTATTGTGTTTGTAAAATTTTATTTCTGATGGTAGTATAATTTAAAAAAAAATAATATTACGTACATATTTCTTCATAAATTTAATTATTGACTAAGTATAAAATTCACTACAGGCATCTAAAAAGACGGGGTTTTGTGGGAATACAGTTTGCATCGCTTTCAACCTGGCTCTAAGATCTTTTTTAATTATTAAAAAATAATTGATTAAATTCTTGTTTTAAATTTAAATTTTTGTTTATATTATAAGTATTTTAAGATCGTAACTACGTTCATACTAAATAGTTGAAATATTAAAGTATACTAATTTGCTTTAGTGTCCTACCAATTATCAGTTTTCTCGTGGAGTTAATGACGTTTTTATATAGTTATTTTAAATTTGAAAAATTTAGACGCAAATTACGTTTGTTCGTATATGGAATGAACGTAGATAAGAGTGCTACTTTCTAGTATAGATATACTAGATGTGGAGTAACTAGAAAGGACAAAATAAGAAATTAATACATAGAAGAAGCAGTGTAGTAGTCGCATTAATTGTGAGAAAAATTATATAGATATAGATATAGGCTGAGATGGTTTGGCCATATTATGAGGAGAGATTATTCAGAGGCAGTGAAAGGCGCTAAGGAAATAAATGCAGAAGATATGAGGGGAGAAGAAGATCGAAGAAGTGAATAGATAGAATAAAATGTGATAGAATGGTTAGGGTGGTAATAATTTTGCCCCCTTACTGGCATCAAATAGGTATAACTGCCACTGTCGAAGAGAGTGGTGGTATTAAAATTTTTTTAAAATTTTTAGTTAGATTTAATATTAGCGAGTAATTGTTTTGTACGTCCATAAAATGAAAATCTTAATTTATATTTACAAAGTTACTACGTTCGGTAAGATTAGAGTTATTAATTTTGAAATACAATATTATCAAAATTTTGGGTTTCAAAAATGGTGGGAATTTAATACGTTTTAAATGATATTTCCATTACTTTTGTAATACGTAATTATGTATGCGAACTTAGTAACTTTATAAATATAAATAATCTATTTGATTTTATGGAAATATTAAACAATTACTCAGTACTTGCTAATATTAAAGCTAATTAAAAACATCTGCTGTATTAGTAAACGAATAAACTAGGAAATACAATCTTCGTATGAGTTTTCTATCTATATTTTAAAATGTACTTATACTACAAATTGGATGCTTTTAATGTAAATTGAATACAACCCTATCCAAATTTTATTCCATTTTGATAATGAAGCTCTGGTCGGATATGTTGGACTGGATTGAATGATAGTAGTGAGTCCTCGATAAATTTCAGTGGCTGCTAGGACTGAACCTCTTGTTTCATGTGGTAAACATCTGATAGCTTTTATCGATTCCAATTGGTGTTTGTTGGCCAATTGTATCATCCTTAAAGAGTATTTTTTCAATTTTTTATTACCCAAAGATCTTGGATTTTTTTCATTGCACAAGATTCTTATTTCTTCTTCTTTATCATCCATATATTCGGTAGGCACATAACATCGACCCAATGTTTCGCTGTCAGTAATGATGTCACGAGCGATATTCACAAGTTGTAAAACCTTAAAATATTGTTACTATAATAGTATAACTCATATACGTATAAAAGATAAAATAAATTAGGAATACACCGTGTCGGTATTGTAGACAACTTACTCGTCCCATTTGCTGTGCTTTTTCAATGACATAACTATACTCTTCAGCAAGGTCAAAGTTGTCGTTATCACATCTGTATGTCATTACATAAACACATAATACACCAACACTTCCAGCAACATAACTAGAATATAACATTAGATCGTCTTCATCGCGAACTAACCTACCCTCCAAATCCCATTGGTAACCTGCAAGTAACTCATAAAATGGTTTACGAGGAAAGTAAAAGGCTATTCTAGAAATTGCACGGAAACTTGATATTTCATTGTCATTCAACTCGGATTGATATTGTTCCCAATTGATATTTACAGTACATGGTTTTGTTTTAACATCATAATCTGATTTTCTGTCAGCAAATAGTTCATTAATAAATTGTTCAATTATCTCCAATTTATGTTTTTTTTTGTCGTTATCTTCTTCATTATCAATCATATCATCCGTAACACGGCAAAATGCATATAAAATCATCAAATCCAATCGAATACCTAAAAATATACATATATACATACCTGTCTAATGTTATTATATAATTCATAACTATGAAATATTTATTTTATTTATACAGTTATTTCCGTTTTATTAATTTTATTGTGCTAAATAGAATATTATTTTTTAATACTCCAGTATTCACGTATATTCAGGGCCGTAACAGCGCCCCTGTTAATCGTGTATAATAGATTATGAATTAAAATTAAAACTCATTGATTGTATGCCTTAATGGCTATGCGTTATAATATTATTAAAACCGTGCTTCCGTGTCTTAAACTTTCTATGTACGTTAATATAGTATTGAAAAATTGTATTTGTATTTCTAAATACCATTAGATTTGCGCCAGTTCCTAGCTACAGCCCTGCGTATATTAAAGAATATAATAATATATTTTAGATTCTGAGTGGAGCAAGGAATGAATTGTTTCTACAGAGATGTTTTTTTTTATGTATGAACACATTTTTGGGTAGAAATAATTGTACGAATACCTCAAGTAGGGTATGCTTTCGGTAGAAAATTGAATCATCTTAATAATTTATACAGCTTATTTTTTGAACTTCCCAAAAATTTTTCATTGAAAAGCGGAAAATTAACAAAATTACGGTTTCCGTTATTTCAATTTTTTTATTTCTTTAAAACTAATTAGGTTTTGATCGTAGGGACTTTAAACGTTTTTGAGTACTAACATAAGTAATATTTACGTTAAGTAAAATTTTGGAACGGATTGGTTGATTTTTTGGCTAAATAAGAGTTTTGAATTTTTTCCAAAAATATTTAATACTACCTGCAATTTTTAGTTTAACGGTTTGAAATTTTTGTAGAAACCTAATTATATACTATTTAATCTATTTACAAAATATTTTGAAAATCATGACCGGCAATCTTTATCATGAAATGATAACTTCTTGAATTTTGATCGTAAGAATTTAAAACTTATTTCACATATTTACATATGTAATTTACACTTGTGGTAAAATCTTAGAATGGATTATCAGTATAATATATTTTAATATATTGAGATTCGTTTAGAATCATATTTTCTTATGCAATATAATTGCATTCAAATCTTAATAATTATAATAAAACACTAATTTTTCCGAGGACCGAAGGGACGAAGGAGGAACATCCTAAATTGACGTTCCCACTTTTTTAAATTTATTGTGCAACATACATTACAATTATTTGTACCCATTATTGTCTTTATCAATTGGTTAAATAATAGCAAGAAAATATATTTGTTATATTTAAAACAGATAATACTTTATTATTATAAAAACTTACCAGATTGGAAAAGAAAACTGGCAGTATTAAATGATTTTGATGCGACGCTCAACACTTTAATACTTGATTTTATATCTTCTGTTACACCAGAAGACATGGTGTATTCTGAAGTTATGAATGCTCTAAACATTTGTCCAATATATTTCGAACTTAAACTGAACCGAAGAGGAAATTCCAATGTATACGTTTCTGTCATACCGCGAGCTTTGTCGTAGCAATTTGATGCTAAAACAACAATGGTATTTGTGATGAAAAAAAATATTACTTCTTCTAAAGGCAAATGTTCGACAACAAAGATATTTAAAGTTGTCGTTTCGTTAATTTGCCAAACGTTATCTTTTAGGCATATCACATCGACCCAACATAAATAAAATGTAGGCACCATAATTGCAACGGATGATGATATAATTTTCTTTACGAAAAAGTTACCGCCTCCGTACCACATGAATATAAGGACTGGAGACACCCAGCATATAGTACAACCTAGGTAAAATGTTTCTTGTTCCGGTATAATCATTCCATAACCCATAACAGTGGCTATGCTCAATAACATGATTGGTATCCATCGAATCATTAGATAACTTCGTTTGTCATAATTAAAGTTTAAGCACGGTATTGACCACCGGACACACAATACAGTCCATAACAATGTCAGAACAGTCTGTATAATGAAAAACAAGTACTCTTCTATTGGTATGTATCCGATTATAGCCAAGAATCTTTCAGGTGGATATGTCCAACCTTTATTGTAGACAATATAATTGTCCCACGGCGTTGTGTAGACAACAGCAATGATGCTAATTAATACAATTTTAAACATTTCATTGCGATTGATAAACGGCCGAGCAATTAGTGCTAAAATACCAATTACTGGAAGTGTGTATATCAAGTGGACATCCATGTAATTTAACATTTTTAGACGAATTAATATTATATCAACTGAAAATAAAATACGAACGATACTGTTAGTATTTATTGGAATTTTAAGTAATATATTAATTCAAAATCATAAATTTAATGCTTAAAATTTATGACGTAATTTTAAATATCCATAAACATTTTTGAAAATCGTAAATCATTTTTTTTTAAACACCTTCAAATTGTAATATTTCACATTAATGTTTGATTTTTATTTTTATAAGTCTGAATATCTACATTTTTCCGGGGATAACATTGTCCGATTGACGATATCGAGAATTTTGTCTAGTTGGCACTTTGTTTAGCTCATTTTTCGAATTATGCAAACGTTTCTTTGTGATTAGAAAAACTACCAACAAATAATCATTGAAATTAACTTCGAAATTTACAGTAACTGTGATTTTGATGAATTTAATTACAATTTTTTTTATTTTGAGTATTCTTATACGTAATCTACATAATTTGAAAAATGTTGTAATCGATTATAAATATAATATATTGTATATCTGACTGAGTTTCGCTCAGAATGGTATTTTCAAATCCAATTATATATCAGATCTTAATTTATGATAAACCACTAATTTCTCCTAAAACCAAAGGGCGAAGGAGGACCATTCGGAATCGATGTTCCCGTTTTTTAAAAATACATTTCCATATTAATACGAGTTTATATAGTATTTTGAGTTTATATGGGTTATCAATTAAGTATTTTAAATTTCAAATTGTATTAATATATTTAATATTTTCAAATCAACTATAATGTCATATCAACGTATTAGTTAAATTAATTATATTTTTAATTATTAACTGTATGTTATATATATATATATATATATATAATTGTTTAAAGACCATAAATATAAGTATATAAACTAGAAATTATTTATTTATTATTATTTCTTAATTCAAAATATATATTTTTTACTTTTTATAAAATATTATTTATGTGGGTATTGACAAAATTGTATTTAAACAAAGCTGTCTTTAGTAGTTAATTAAATTAAATTATATTTTTATTATATAATAAATATTTAAAAATAATTGACAAGAATAGTTAAGTAATATTGTGAAAATATTTAAAAGTAAGCACACATTGTTGTTAATTTTATTTTGAAAACTAAATTTTAATATTAATTTATTATATTATAGTTTAAAGTGTACTTACCTTTTTAATGAATATTATGGTAACTTTATGTAAGTTGTTGAATAATTCTAACTTGTATAAGAATATTACAATTATAAAAATGCGCCTTTTTATAAAATAGAAAAAATAAACGACTAAAAATATAATTTTATACACTTTGAGACTCTTATGATCATGTGGAATCAATATTGTAAATTTATATAAATATTATCAAATTCGTATACGGAGGGGAAAATATTTAAAGTTATTACCAATTATTATAATTTTATGATCGCATATGATGTACTTATACTAATATAATTAGATGTAATATATTATGCTGTCCATATATTATCAATAGCTTTAGATACAAACTATAAAGGGCATAAGGTGAAGACAATTAATAATTAAATGAAGAATTATTTCTAATAAATACACCTAATATTTATTAAGATAAACTTTAACTTAATCTCAATTAAAATTTATTGTTTTTTTTCCATTCAATTTATATATACGTTATAATTTTTAAACTTTACCTATACCTTATTCTTAGTAACAATATTTTATGAAACTAAACTGTGATCATTAATAATTATTTTCTTTTTTAAATGCAATAATATTTCATTAAGTAGGTGACCTAATATGTATATGTTTCTAATATATGTAGATAAAAGAATAAGTATATCTTATAAATCGTATTTGTATTTATATTTATTACTTATTTAATTAATAAATTCCATTTTCGTCTAAGGAAAAAATGCAATAAAAAAAAAAAATTGTATTTAAAATGCAATAAAAAAAAAAAAATAAATACACTCCATTTGAGAAAGTATTAAAAACTCAATATAAACTTAAAGTACCCCTATCGTCCTATCTAATTTTATCTCGATTAATTGTTCATGAACCGCGTTTTTTAGTTATTAATTTTAGTACTTAGATTTTGATTTACTTTGATGTTTTATATTTTTATATGAGAAACTTAAATTATTAGCCATGCTTTCAAGTAATATCCATACGTTATATTTATAATAATAATGACTTAAAAACTTTTATAGATTAAATACATTAGATTTAAAACAAATAAAAGAACGAAGAACTAAAACATTACAAAAATACATAATTTTTGAAAGAACATAACTAGATATTATAGCTATAAGTGACAAGGATAAACAAAGAAAAAAACCTTTTAAATTGTTGAAATAGTCATGACGTAAATTATATATTATTACATTTTATTTAACAATTAATTTATTATTTAAACATATTATATTTGTATAATTTATCATTATTTTCAACTTTTTTTAAATATATACAATTTCTCTACATTAATATGTTTTATATATGATTTTTATTGTAAAAGCTGAAATTCTGGTTCTGAAGAAACAGTTGTTTATTAGATAAAATATGTCATATATGATAATGATTTAAAAAGAAAAAAACGATAGATATGTGTTTTTAAATTTTGTTAAGTTTCAATAGTTAGTATATTAAGTATATTAGTTCAATAGCTTGTATATTATACAAATCTGTGTCTAGTAAAATCGCATTAGGAATGACCTTATTGATATGATATAACTGATCTTTCATCTAAGTCTTACATTTCCAATACATTTGTTATTAAGGTAATTATTAGTTATTTACAGGTACAAATCGTGTGCAGAGTAGTGTAGATACTTATATTAGCAATATCAAACGATAAATGATAATTTAACTTTAATAAAAAAAAAAATCTATTTAAACAAATAATCAATGTTTTTACTTTTGTGGCTTTTTAATACTATTATTTTATATAATCTTAGATGATTTTTATGAACAAATTTGATTTAAAGGAATTTCGTCCAAATAACTATGGTCTTTTTTATTAAACATTAATAATTAATTTACAGTTAACTAAACGTGTAGGTATATTGCTATATAATAATCAGGGCCGAACTTAAGGGTCTCAGGGCCTCAAGGTAGCTACTAAACAAGGACCCTTTTAAATATATATTAATAAAACTGCTTTTAATTTGTATATATTTAACATACTTAGGTAAAACAAATATTATACATATATCATTATCATAATTATAATATAAATATATGTACTCGTATACATATTAAACATAAAAGAATAGATTTATAAAAAAATAATTAACACATTTTTACACGGCGAGTGAAGTAAGTCTTTTTTCATCTGTATTTGATCTTAAATAATTTTTAATTCTTTTAAGAGTCAAAAATGGCCGTTCTGCTGAGCAGTTTGATACAGGTGTACTCAACAGCATCCTAAGCGATATTCCTATATTTGGATAAATGTCTATAAAGCCGTTTTCTAGGATAAATTTGTATAACTCCAGTGATGAAATTTTTTTTTTTGTAGCTTCTGTGGACAACGAATGAGCTTGTAAATACAAACATTCTTTTTTTTTATATTCTCGTCCTTGGATAAAAGTCTTTCAGATTAAATGCTCCTTCGCAAACTTCTTGAGTATTTGAACTATTTGGCTTTGTAAGAAAGTCAAAACTTTTACTTAATTTCTCATAAACTGTGCATATCACTGATAAACATCACGAAATGTATATACGATACACATATAATATAATAGAATATATAATATAATGTAATACGATACTCGTATATACATACGGTCCCATAACAATATAACACAACATAATATTTATTTTTAAGTTATTTCTTCTTAATAATATTCGATATTATACACGAACTATTTTTCCGTATTAATCAATTTATGTGTAATACCTTTTTATTTATTTTGGTGTTTACCTGAAGATCCCGGGAAGACAAGGGCCCTTAAGCAGATGTCTAGTTTGCCTAGCTGGAAGTTCGGCCCTGATAATAATAAACTTTTAAATTAAATGCATATGTAAGTATATCCATTTTAATTCAGTATAATTTGTAGTTTATCAGTTTTTGGTTATTGTTGGAATTTATATTAGGTCACTATATTAGTATATTAGTCACTAGGACAGATTAATTACTTGCTACTATTTATGGGTACGTATATCATCATACGCCGGTTTTGAATCATTACACTTTTGAAATAAAACTAAAAATAATACTACTTAAATAGTAGTTTATGTAACAATATAGTATATAATTACTAATTAGTAACATATAATGTCATAACTGTTCTCTAATTAGTATTTTAGTATGTTTTGACTTTTTAACAACGATTATATAATATGTATTATGATTACCTATGTATATTAAATAATAAGTAAACAACTAACTATATATAAATCGAAAATTGGACATTGGATCTACACATTAGTACGATCACTTTATGAGTAGGAATTTTCTGTCTATGTACTTTGAGCACCACCCTATTATAATACTGTACATATTATTGTATATATAACTATAGGTAATAATAGTATATTACTAGAGTATAATTATTTTTCAGTTCATTAATTATAAATTAATATAGGTAATTTATTTATTTGTCCATTATATATATTAAATATCTATAAGTGATAAGTCTCACACTTTAAATTATACTTTTACTTGTGTATAACAACGTAAATAATAATCTACAAACGTGATCTATAAGTTTCAACTAAAAAAAATATTGTATATCTTATTATTATTATTATTAAATATTAAGTGATACAGATAACTTTACAGTGGTGCAAGTAATCTATAGTGAATGAGTCGTGAGTTAATGTTATTTTTTACTACGTAATTGTTTAGTAGATATCTAATTTGTAATAATGTTATTATAAATTTAACTATTAAACTTATTTACTTACAGGTAGGAACCTCATAACTACAAACCTAATTTTAAAATTAACGTTATATGTGTTAAAAAAACCAAACTACCGTCTTAAAATTAATAGTAAATATAGTTAGGTAAACATCAGATGAATCGTTAAAACATAATATTATAATATTAGTTAAAATGTTAAAAAACAATCCCTCTTTATCCCTCCTATCTTTATAGAAATGATTGAAATTTTAAATATTATAAAGAAAACTTTCTTGTAATAGAGATATAAAATATTTTTTTAAACCTTTTAAATGATCATTTCCTGCAAATTAGTACATTTTTTCGTTATAAATACAAAATATAATTTAACGTATTTTTAAAGTTATTATGTAAATTAATAAAATCATAATATAAGAATAATATAAGGTTGAGCTTTACATCCGATTTTACATAATATACTTTAGATTTTAGAGTTTAGATTCTGTCATTTTTTTTTTATTTTATGATGAAAATGCTATTTACGGAAACAAATTTTGAATATTATTATAATTTATATTTATTGAAGTTGGAGATATTTAAATATTATAAAAATAAATAAAATAGGTATATAATGTTTAATTTGCACATTATATTGTAATGACTAATGATAATACGTATGCGGTTACTGGTCAGATTATATGAATACCTACTTAATTGCGGCAGACGAAAATTGAACCTGAAATAGTGAAAAAGTTATAAATTGCGCCAAATAAGGTAACATTTCTGTGTAGTAAATTGCGTCCAGCGTATTTTTGAAAAAATATTATTTTTATGATAGCAATATTGTATTTTAATCGTTCACAGACACCCTCGGTTATTTATCGTTTTTAAATAGCGAACACAATCTGTCATCATTTTTGCACATCCACGATCAACTTCATGATTATGATTTATATTTTTTTCAGTTATATTATTGTTTTCCCCGAACGTTTTTCAAAATGTGTTACACGTTTTTAAACTACATCATCACTTTGTAACACCTGAAGCCAATTCTCGTTTTAATTATGAAATTTTTAATTTTCATAAATTAAACAATCATTTTATTTATGGCTAAATACATTACGTAAGGTGTCCATGATGGTGTTATGTGAACAAACCTGTTATACCTAGATATTTCCTATGATATTATTAATATTAATATTTATTACCTAATATTGATTATAAACGATAAAACGAAAACTACGATAAACTTTAGAATTTTATATCAATATAATATACAAAATAGTGTATGAAATCGGCAATAATGAATTCAAGGTTACTTTGATACTATACTATATCTAACTTACTATTGGTACTAAATTGAATAAATTATTTCTGAATAGCAATTGAAATGCTACGCGTAATATACAATAGTCAAAATAAAACTCAAAAACGCTGATCGCAATTTATACTATAGGTAAGTACTTATTTTATTAGAATCCATAATATTGAACGCATTTTAGTAGGATGCGCTTTCATGAGATGTGAAAATGGAATTATATCTGAAATACAATAAATCGTAACTATATAATTAATTTCACTTGTACCTATAAAATATGATTTATAGGTAGATAGGTACAATTTAAATCTGTAAAATTATATCAATAAGTTATAATAGAAATAATTTAAAAATAATTAATTAATAATAGCTAAAAAATGCCAATTAAAAAACTAAAAAATAGGTTAGACTACTTATCTATCTACTATTTTACCTAAATAATAAGATTGTGACAGTTGTATTATTTATCTATAGTAATTAATATTTCATTGGTTATGTCTATTATTTATTAGGTTATAATAGTAATATATTAAATTTAAAATTAATAAACCGTATAATTTTTTTTTTTTTTTAATTTAGTAAGTACTAGGTTCATATGTATTATGTACAGAATTTTTTCAAGGGGAGGGACAAACTTTTTATTTTCATTTTTAGTTTCACTATCTGAGTTATGTTTAATTATGGTTTGTGAATTGTTTTCTTTCATAGATACAGTAAATCAGTAACCTAAAAATGATTAAAAAATGTTTATTTTGTATTACATAGTGATTATAATAATTAAGCCAAAAAAACCATTGAGGCGTCCCTTTTGCCTGTCCCCCATGCTGAAGTCCATGATTATTTTTATATTATTATAAAACACAATTAAGTTATATTAATGTAGGAATTACATTAATAAAGTATTGATAGAATGGTATGTATGTATAACTACAGTGGCGGCCAAATGATTTTGTCATGGGGGGGGGGATAATTCTGATTTTTCAACATAAATTTTGACAATTGTAAATATCAGTCATAATAAATTAATAACATTGTTATCAAATTATTAAATTATTAAATCTATTTTAGATTCTGAGTGGAGCAAGGAATGTATTGTTTTTTTTTATGTATGAAAACATTTTTTCGGGTAGAAATAATTGTCTGATTATTACAAAAAGGGTATGCTTTCGGTTGCAAATCGTATCATCTTGGTACTTTATAAAGGCCACTTTTCAAATTTCTCTGAAGTTTATCCCTAGGAAAAGAAAAACTACCAAAAAATGGCAAAATTACAATTCCCTTATTTTTTACTCACATAGATAATATTTACAATTAGTAAAATTTTGGAACGGATTGGTTGATATTTTGGCCAATTATAGAGCTTTGAATTTTTTTCTAAAAAAAATTAATATTACCTACAATTTTTTGTTTAATGGTTTGAAATTTTTATAGAAATCTAAATGTATACTATTTAATCTATTTACAAAATATTTTGAAAATCATGACCGACAATTTTTATCGTGAAATGATAACTCCTTGAATTTTGATCGTAGGGATTTAAAATTTATTTCACATATTTACATATTTACCCTTGTGGTAAATTTTGGAATGGATTATCAGTATAATATATTGAGATTCGCTCAGAATCGTATTTTCAAATGTAATATCATTGCATTCAAATCTCAATAATTATAATAAACCACTAATTTCGTCGAGGACTGAAGGGACGAAGGAGGAACGTCCATAATCGACTTTCCTCCTTTTTTTTTTAATATAAATATATAGGTAATAAACGGTGTATTGTTAAAAATAATACATAATAATAAAAAGGTCATGGGGGGATATATCTCCTTATCCCCCCCCGTTTGACTGCCACTGGTATAACATATAAAAGTAAATCTATTAGACAATATCTTTAGACTCTATATTATAGTAAATTAGTAACTATAATTCTTATCAAAGTCGTAAAAAAAAAAAAAATGTTTCATTAGATTATTATGCATATTAATATTAAGGTAGGTGAAATATCATGAATAATCATCAATATGATGATTGATGTTTTATATTTAAATTATTTGATTTTTTAAAATCATTTATAGACTATATAATAGAAAGATTATTCCTCACCTACTATATTAATTATAATGTGTACGTGGTCTACGCGTTATTATAATATATCTATTATAATAGCTATTAAAACATAAATAATAAAAATACTATCAAATTCGTGTTAAATTAAATATTATCCAACATATAGTTTTGTTAAATATTTATTAGTTATAATTTAGCTCTCTAATATTGTACTATTTTAATATATGTTATAGATTTAATTAAATCGATTATACACAGATGGCAGTTAAAGTAACAATAATCGGAGCTGGAGTTGGTGGCACAGCAGCTGCTGCAAGACTTAGTAAAAAAGGATTTCAAGTGGAAGTATATGAAAAAAATTCGTATAACGGTGGAAGATGTTCAATAATTCGCCATAATGGACATCGATTTGATCAAGGACCATCATTATATTTGATGCCAAAAATATTTGAGGAGACGTTTAAAGACTTGGGAGAGGACATAAAAGATCACGTGGATTTATTGAAATGTCCATCTAATTACAGCGTACACTTCCATGACGGAGAAACATTTGAATTATCCACAGACTTATCTAAACTATATCGTTCTTTAGAAAAATACGAAGGTGATAGTGAATTAACATTAATTAACTTTTTAAAATACTTAAATGAATCTCACGTACATTATCAAAGAAGCGTTAAACTTGCGCTCAAAACTGATTTTCAACATTGGTACGATTTTTTCCATCCGAGACACATACCGGATATAATTAAACTCCATCTTTACGATACTGTTTACAAGAGAGTTTGTAAATATTTCAAAAGCGATTATATGAGAAGGGCTTTCACATTCCAGACAATGTACTTGGGGTAAGTCATATATGCACATTATTAATTAATTCTATTCGAAATATGTATGTTTATAATTTTAAATACTTAATTGTTTTTTAGAATGTCACCGTACGATGGGCTGGCTCCTTACAGTCTACTGCAGTATACTGAAATAGCAGAAGGAATCTGGTATCCAAAAGGTGGTTTCCACACGGTTTTGCAAAGTCTTGAAAACATTGCCGTACAGCATGGAGCTAAATTCAACTACAACAGTGATGTCCAAGAAATAATGGTCGATGAAAAAGGAGTAACAAAAGGAATCAAATTGGGAAATGGCGATGTGATAAACAGCGATATTGTTATTTGTAATGCGGATCTTATTTATGCGTACAATAAACTATTGCCCAAAACCAAATACGCTGAAAAACTTGGAAAAAAGGAACTTACTTCCTCATCGATATCATATTATTGGTCTATGAAAACAATCGTACCACAATTAAAAGTGCACAATATATTTTTGGCCGAAAAATATAAATCGAGTTTTGATCAAATCTTTAAAGATCATACGTTGCCCGACGAACCCTCTTTCTATATTAACGTGCCTAGTCGTATCGATCCTACTGCAGCGCCGGAGGGCAAAGACACTATCGTGGTCTTAGTACCGGTAGGACATATATCTAATAGAGCCGATGTCGAATTTGACGAACTTGTAAAGAGGGCCAGAGAACACGTGATCGATACAATAGAGAAGAGGTTGAATATAGACAACTTTGGAAATATGATCGAACACGAAATGGTTAACGATCCTCGATCATGGCAAAACGAGTTTAATTTATGGAAAGGGTCGATATTAGGATTATCACACTCGTTGTTTCAGGTTTTGTGGTTCAGACCTAGTATAAAATGCAAAATATTCGATAATTTATACTTTGTCGGCGCTTCGGTCCAGCCCGGTACAGGAGTACCGATTGTTTTGTGTGGCGCGAAATTATTGGAGAAACAATTGTGCAATAGGTTCTTAGAGAATAAAACAGACGAGATAAACTTATGGGCAAAATGCATTTCTTTTTTAATCGGTCTCGTAGCACTCATAATTTTTTGGTTTATATTTGGATATTAATTTTATTATTGCATATTACACAAAATTATTATTAAAAATTATAATATTTTTTTTAATACCTATATTTTAATGAATTTGTGTCGGTAAGTATATAACTTTTATTTTATTCTTTTAAGTCATACAAATTATTAAATTAGCTACGTACCTGCCATAATGATTAAATGATTAATAATAGCAAAATTATTAAACTTTTAATTCAAAATAGGTACTAACATATATAAGTAAAAATAATATTATTTATTTATGATTTAACATTATAGCATTAATTTACTACCTATTGATTAATATTCGCTTGGTTATAATACCTAATATGCAAATTAAAAATATATTTAGTAAAATCAAATTTATTAATTTTGTTTAGCATTTATATCTACTTTTGTAAAAATTATTTAAAATTTATATTTTGTACTTACATAGTGTTTTTATATAAAAGTATACCTATGAAATACTTAGTTGCTGGTAAAAAAAAAAAAAAACTATTAATGATTATATGCTTACATGTTACATAATATAATAGACGTATGTTTCTTATTGTCAACATAAAATAAACACAAATTATTATATATTATTAATTTATTATATTTATATTAAAACTATTAATTATAGTATTCATAGTAGCAGTGGCACAGAAACAAGCAGTTCAATTTATTTTATTCGATACACACCTCTCCTATTTTTACTCATTAAATAATAATGGTAATTATCTATATTGGTATCAAGTATGTAAGCAGTTTCGACCAATTTTAAAGTGGGTATTTCTCTGGAAAACCGCCAACTCCATTTTTAAGGCAGTTAATTTGAACTACCTAAAATATTGGGCGCCACTGCAAAGTAGTCATTAGCAGTAGATTCGTGAACAGTGTTATAATTACGCACTTGCATCAGGGGCGGACTGGCCAGGTGTGCTAGTATGCTGTAGCACACCGGGCCGCTCATGAACAATTAATTGACGATATTAATATATTACTAATAAATATATTTTCTACTACGTAGCAGAAGCGACTTATTGGCTTTTTATTTTTTTCTAATTGAAATCAATAAATAATATTTTAGGTATATAGTGAAATTACTTTTATAATCGCAATGAGATAAGTATTTAGTATACTTTAAGAGATCCTACAGACTACAAGACGAACAAGTAGGTATATTATATAAAATATATTTGATGAGCTACCCAAAAATATAATAAGGTATTTATAAAGGCTTATATAATCGGGTTGGACCGTTTATTGTTATAGAATACAGGGCCGTTTACTTTCCAGTCCGTCTTTGACTTGCATAATTTAAAATAGGGATGAGTGGATGACTATATGTAATGAATTATGGTCATTGTTATAATTTATCATTCAGTTTTAGTATATTGTATAATACTATTAAATATAGAGTATGAGAACAAAATTATCAATGAAATGGGTTAAAAATAATATGTTGCTTTGTAAAAAAAAAAAAAAATATGATTCAGATAAATTAAACTTTAATTTTTTTTAAATTTAAAATGAATATAACTCAATTAATTTTGGATTTAGGACCGAGTTGTTATATGTCAAATTGACTTAAAAAGTATCTGTGAATCCAAATCTGGTATTAAAAATAGGGGTTACAATTTTAAAAAAAACAGGTTGTATTGCGCATTTGTGTACTGTAAGTGTTAAAAATTTGATAATTTCACAAATAGTATATTTCAGTATTCCCTAGATCCTCCCAAAATTTTATTTTAATACAAGGTCATCCAGCTGAAATATTAAGTGTTACCTAAAATCGTGATCGCACTGATACTTAAATTTTTATAATTTTATTGTAACATAATTATTTGAATGAGCATATGAAATATATAAATATTTATATATTTATGCAGAACTCAAACCACTATAAAGCATATCCTAACGGAATGTCTTGCTTATGCAGACCAGAGGCTAAAGAATCAACTCCCCCCTTCGCTTTCCCAGAATCTGGGTCCTGATCTGTTTGAATTATTAAAAGTCCTTCAATTTTTGGAAGATGCCAACTTGACCTGCCAGGTCTGAAGCCTACCCATTATCCTACCTGCACTTATACAAATATATATATACACCGTCCACAATCTTAGTTCTAACCCTGTTATTATTATTATTACTATTACTATTGTTGTCATGTCTCTATTATTATTATTAATATTAAAAATTATCATGTAAAAATATAAAAATGTAAAAATGCTAAACAAATGCCAATGGCCCAGTTGTCGCGGCTTAAATATACAATAAAAAAAAAAAAAATAAATATTTATATGAAATGTAATATTATTAAATTCTGTATGAAATTTTAAAAAATACCTCACTATAGTCTGTTCCATCCAAGAGTAAACCGCGTTCGCGCATCACGACTGATGATCTTGACGAATCGTCGGTCCACTTTTCTCCCTCCCAAGCATAAAATCAATATTATAGATATTTAATTTTATAAAAAATAGAATCCAACTAATCTGTCTCAGATGATTCCAAATTATTCCTGATTTATTAATATCTTTATTACTCTTTCCATATTTGATGCATTACAAATTATAATTTCCCTCTCGGCAAGTAACTATAAATTGTTGAAATCTAATAACATTTATGTTTTCTTTTTCTTGTCTATGCTAAATAATAGACATATTTGTTGTCATTTCTTTCCGTCCTTGGTTTTGGAATATAAGGACAGGCGCACACTGAAAGAACAAAACTGCTCCGAGCTGCTCGGAACAAATTCCATTCACACTGACAAAACAGAACAAAACAAGATAATAATTCTGGAATAATTTTTGTTATTAAATACCAGTTGTCAAGATGAGTTCTAACGAAGACGACATTGTTGTACCGCTTATGTGGCAATTAAATAGTGAAAGTAGTAACGATAAAAAACGCAAAATTTGGATGCATGAAAAAAACCTAAAACGGTCAGAAAATAATATGATTTTTCTGGATCGCATGCCATTTTAAATTAATATAATATAATTTTTGTATTAAAATTAAAAAGATTAAAATAAAATAACGATATGATAATATAAATAAGGGTAAAGTAATGTGTTTGGTGGTGTACTATTCATAAAATAAACCAGTGACATTAGTTTTCATATTTTGATTGGAATAAAAATAGAACCAGACCGATCATGTTTTGTTCTGTCTTGCTGTGTTTTGATGTTGACTGATTAGCGTGCACACATTAATTGTTTTACACACAATCTAATTGTGTTCAAACAGCTCCGGGCTGATCCAAGCAGCTCGGAACAGTTTTGCTCTTTCAGTGTGCGTCCGGCCTAAGTTTCAACCTTTATTGCGAAACTTTATATTCCTTTTTTCAATGTACATTTAAATTATTAAAAAATACAAAATTATGCTTAAAAATATATTTATTTTGTTTTTATATTTTACAATATTTGACTTATTCATATTTTTGTGTATAAAAGGCATTACATCAACTGAAGTACTATTGTTATATTTTTAATTTTTCATAGTAGGTCCAAAGTTTAGAATGTCATCAATGATATAATATACTTACATGTTATCACAAACAGTTGACAATAAAATAAAATTGTTTTTACACATATTACAACTTTGTCTTTTTTTTTTAATGATTAAAAAATATAATATATATTTTTCAGTTAAATATAATTATTCTTTTAATAATAATTTATTTTCTGAACTATTTAATGTGCCAAATTACTTTTCATTACATATGTATTATTTATTATGAAACCATGAAAAAATTAACAATTTCACATTAAATATTAATTATCATAGAAAATTTAAAAAGCTTTTTGATGCATTACGTGAAATAAAATATTTCTAATTTATTACATTTTCAATTAGCATAGGTACTGTTTTAATTTCAGTCTTTTGTATACATATATGGAAATAAATTCAACATATATATTAAGAATAAAAATATTAAAGTTATCATTTAAAACTTGAGTTTATTTAACCAGAACAACCTCTACATCCACAATGCACACATTCTACAATTCGACCCTGAAATAAATTAAAAAAAAGTAAATATATATTAATTTATTTTTAAAATATGTTAAATAATTTAATAGTCTTACTTCTTCTAGCTTAGATTTTGGAACTCTGCAAATACAACTAGTACCAAAATTTGTATCTCTAGTTTGAATACAACGAAGACAACATAAATTTTCATAACCTTGTTTTTTCCATTTTGCTATTAAATTTTGATCAGCAATTTTTTCTTGGAGGCAAAAGTCATACAGTTCTAAAAGAAAAAAAATATAATACATAATTTATTATAATAAAATAATGTCCTATATATATAATTTGAAAATTATTTATATATTAGTTTTTTTCTTGTTAAATTATTGAAATCCATAATATCTTTTATGTTTCATTATTTAACATTCCATATTGTATTATATTTTTAACATAGTTTTCATATATTTTAGGAAATATTTCATAAAAAATAATAATAAATTTATTATTATATTTAGAAACAAATGTACTTTATTTTTTAGGTATAGAATTAATATAAATATATATAATTTAAATGATTTCTTTAATTTCCTTTGACGCTTATGAATTTAAATTTCATATTGTCACATACAAATAAATATGTCTAATTATATTATTGTAATTGGATAATTTTAATAAGGTTTACTTATTATAAATACTTATTTATTTCAATCATACCTCTAGAAATAGCTTTGCGTCTATGAAACAAATCATATATGTATCTTGATTTTTGGTTATGAATTTTAAAAATTGGCCACAATGCTTCTACTTTACGTTTACCTTCATGTGATTCAGTTTCCGCTAAAAACAAAAATATAATGTACAATAAAATTATAATGCTAAATATATTACATTTAAATTTATGTTTAAACAATGAAAAATATTAAATTTTCAAGGAAAAATGTTATTACCTAAAATAATAAATTAATAACCACGCATTATTTGTATTTTGTAAAATTGTATAAATATAAAAAAATTATAGACTCTTTTGTTTTTAATATCTTAACATTAAATTTAATATACATAATATTGTTGTAAAACTAGAAAATTGTTAGAGAAACCAAGAGTATGTAATACCTTCTCTCATTTTTTGTTCCAGCTCTTCGAGTGTGGGTTCAATAAGTTCCCATCCATCTGGAGGAGGTTTACGACTTCGTCGAACTTTCGGCATAACTATAGTGAAATAATTTTAAAATCTAAACAACGAACACAAAGTATTTTATATTTTAACGATAGTTATAAACGTGAAACGTCTAAAAAATAATTAACGGGTCCTTCAATGAAACGATGTAAAATACTAGAAGTGTAAATAAAATAAATGATAACAAAACATTAGTGTGATAACACCGGTCTCTAACAATGTGACCAGGGAATTGTTATGATGTGACCAACAGCGGAATAATAATTAATGACTGATAAAAAAATAACTTCAACGATGGAATTTCAAAATATCATTCATTACGATTCGAGAAAAAACAGTAGTTAAAAGAAAAAATTACTAAATTAAAGACGATGCGATATAACTATATAAGCCTTAAGGTATTTGTATATGGTTTTTTCATATGTTTACCTAACACTATACATTATGATATTTCCGGTTACAAATTTACACTTTACAATCGCAATTCGAAAGTGTACGACATTCCACGTTGCAACGCGGCGGCGTCTCGACCTAACACGATAAAGAATGTTTGATAAAGAAAAATAATTGTATACGTAATAAATAATATTGTCGTATTTTATGAATTATTCAATTATGTCCTCGATGCCCGTGTCGCGGGACGACAATTCGGTGACGTCAGAGGTATTTAAATGTTATTATTGTTATTATCGTCTGTCGTCGTTTACGGGTAGGAGTTGGGGGTCACTGGACACAGGGCACTGCGAAAAACAATATTTAACCGCGTGACGTGGCGGCACCCGATTGGCCAGTGCCGTAGTCTGTGCCATAGCGCGTGTGGAATTTCCCCGCGATTGCCGCCGCGCCTATTTCGAAACACGTCACGCACGTTTCGGCGGCGGGCGTATCCGACCGCGGCGGTTGCAGTTTTCGTTATTTCATTACATTTTGCCCCTTTTTTTCGCCTCCGTGCACCGCCTACCCGGTCGACGAACGACGTCGGCGGGTTTCCCCGAGCACCGTTTCCCGCCAACCCGTTGCCGTTACGGGCGACCCCCCACTCTGTCTCGCATAGGTTATCCGCGTGTGTATCAACTATCAATCCACGACGACCACGAATGTACGTTGACTGTGTAAACGAGCATGTTTTCCACGTCTGTCTAGACCTCAGCTGCCGCCGTCCGCGCTATGTCAATTGTCGTGCGTCTAAAAATAATTAAAAGAGTTTCTGTTTGAATTTCCCGTACTGTCTGTGTCGGATGCGTTTTCTACTTGCCTTTCGAGTTTCGACGAACGCCGTGAACCGTCGCGATAACGCGTGTGGTGTGTCGTGTACTCGGTTTGTGCAATAATTGTGCGTACGTGACGCGAACAGCGAAATAATAATATTATTGATAATTATTTAATACTGACTGTTACTAATATTACTGTTTAATTGTTAAATAATACCAATATCGGATATTAAACTATTACCGAGCGCAAATCGCCGAATATAAAAACATTATTAATCGTTGTGCAATCTGTGTTGTGTCGAATAGTGGACTGTCAATGGAATTATTATCACTATTGTACGTGTGACGTGTGCTCGGTGGTCGTTTTTATTTTTCCCGTATTTTACCTGCGGATAACTTTTTCCTCTACGTAATATTATAATTAAAAACTTAAAATCGAGATATTTGATTTTCTATCGCGACAGTTGTCTCTCGTCTGGTCATTCGGCCGTCTACATGATTCGTGTGCGTGCAGATCGCTGTCAAAGTCGTGGCGCCAAAACGACAATTGTTGTGCATTTAACGATTCGGTGGCATAGTTCACACGAATAATATACTCTTTGACAAATGAGTAAGTACCTACTTTGAATTTAAACATTCTGGAATAATAATGAAAAAACCGTTAATAAAAAACAACAAATAATATAGAGAATAACTGAACAGATGGTGGTTGTAGACGTCTTACTAAAATGGTATTATACCTATGTATGGTACAGTACCTATGTTATGTACAATCTACACATTTATGTTGATTATTGGCACATAAATTCTCAGTTTCCTTATTATTATTCAAACAAATCGGTTTTAAGACCGAATTTAAGGTTTAAAGACTTTGTTGAAAGTACTTATATTTAAAATTAAAACATATGTGAGTACATAGAATTATTTTTCATAATTAAATTTGGGTTTTGATTCAATTCTAATAATAAGGTAGATAGTTGTATATTATTTTATTATTATTGCTGTACCAACAATAGAATACTGTGTAAGTAATTTATAATAAGAAGGTATTCAAAATTATCAATAAAATAATACATTTGGTATGTAAATTGAACTCTTACTTAAAATTAATCTTAAACTCAGTTGAATTCATTCACTCAATACATAAGTAATGGGAATCATTGCACAACATGTTGTGTTCAATGCAACTTTTAAAATTATGACAGCTGATTTCATATTATAAATGTTAAATATTGTTATATTGTAACTGTATATCATATTTTAATTTAATGAGAAAAACCATTTTTTATCATCTATTTTTTAAGCCAGATAATTCTAAGAATATTATTTATTGATATTATTTTATATTATCAAAGTGTTTCAAAAGTTCTTACCTATTACTTTGAATTAACTTGATTATTTATATTAAAATATAGTGATATTACTTGAATTAAGTATTTTTAATTTCCCATACCAACAATAATTTTAGCAGTTACATTTGCTATCTTTTTATCAGTCGGTGGTAGGTATGATAATTTCCTGGTGTTTTGTCTTGTCCGACTAAATTTTTATTATCCAATTACTATGGGTATTTTTTTTTTTTAATTTTAAGTAGATACCTATCTAATAATATTATTATAATTGTGTATAAAATAAAACGTTGAAACAAATTTGAAAATTTTAGTTTTAATACAGGTAGTATTTCGAGTATTTAAGTACCTAGGTAAAGCTTTTATACTTTACTGAACCAAAAAAAATTTAATTCATTATATTTCATCCATAGAATAGAATGATACCTATTCAGATAAAACATAAGTTTATTGATTAATTCAACATTTTATGTGATACCAAACTGCTTTTTATCATTCCACGAACCAGTTTGCACATTTTTTAACTCTTAACCTGACCTGACCTAACCTAACTATAGAGTTAACTTATTAGAAATCATTTTTTTTTTTACATATACAATCGTCAATAAATAAAGTAGAGTAATATACCTATCTGGAACATAGTATATATTTATGTGTGTATTTTTAAATCCATGAAGCATACAACTGTACAGGAAAGCATACTGTTAAATATGCTTGCATTCTGCAAAATTGATTTGATTTGCCCAAAAATATTATAACAGTAGGTACTTGTAGATACATTTAGTTAATTATAATAAATATGCTACACTTGAAATTTCCATAACAATAGGACAACTGATAAGTAACCTATATCTTTAATACATTGTTTATAAATTACAACAAATTAATAAAATAATTAAGTTATCTATTTTTATTCTAGATTTTTAAAAACTATCTACTTATTTAAATGAAGGCACTACACAAATATAAAAATCCATTATTGTCATTAAATCATTAAGGGAATAATTACCTATATCAGTCTGTAACCTTGTTCATGATATATAAATAACTATATTTTCACAGCTGTGACCTTGTATGACTGCACACATAATTTTATTAAGATATATAAATATTCTACCTATAAATGAAAAATTATATTACATGTCTTAATTGTATGAATTAAAACATATTTTTCTATAATAGATATATTATAAATATTTGGAAATTAAATATGAATATGAACTATGACTGAATTCTCTTTTAGTACAACATAGATAAATACCTGAACACTGATCTTTTAAATGTTGTGTTAAATAATATCAATTATTATACCTATTGCTACTAATTTTTTTAAATATTTTATATTTATTAAAATGTATTGTAATAGGTACCAACTTACATAAATTAAAAGACATTTATTGAATTATTTAAAGAATTATGAATTAATATTTAAATTATAACATTGAATTGAAATTAATAATTAGGTACATACATGCAAACTATAAAAGTTTAAATATTATTTTTAACATTAATATAAATTTTAATGAATATTTACAATGTCATGTAAGTAGGTAAATATAATAATCAAATTATTTGTCTCTATGGATGGTATAGGGCCCATTGAAAATATTAATTAGTCCAGGTCATGCTATTTATGACTATATTGTACATTTTAGTTTACGAAATATCAATTAGATTTAGATACCTATTTTGTTAAACAATGTATGTACCAAAGTTAATGTTATTTAAGTCATACGTAGCATTTAGGAAAATAATGAGAAAGTTAATTATTATCTTATTATATTAATAATTCTTTTTAGTTGGTAATTAAAATAAAATAATGTAGGTTTGTAAATGATTCCTGGCACAATATTGAATATATTGTTTTATTTGGGAAAAAAACATAATTTACTCTCTTTACTTATTAATTATAAGTTAATTATATTTGTATTTACATTAATAGTTATCTAATTAGGTATATTATTACATAGACTTATGTTAAGAGTAATAAATTATAATGAATAACTATATATATATTTTTTTTTTTTTCAAATGTATATATAATTTTGGAATATTAAAATATGATTTGTTTTTTATTTTGCTTCTATTAATAATATACATTATAGTTTTTTCACAACAAATCATACCACTGCAACACATTTATAAACAGTATATAGTTTAATATTTTTACTGATTGTGGTAAAAATAAATAATTACCATAATTATATCTTTAAATAATTGTGGTAGAATGTTAGATACTGAACTGAATAAACACATACATTTGTTTAAATAAAGTTGACCATAGATACCATATTTGTTATTAGTAATAAACTAATAATGCAATGTACATTAAAAACTTATGTATATGGCATACATTAATAACATTTAACATATTATGTATTACCTCAATCGTTGTTACTAATAGAAAATGTTCATAAATTAACATCTAAGAAGTTTTTCATAATATGACTATTATAATATATAACTATATTTTAGTTATACAAATATAATGATAAAAAAAAATATAGTTATTAACACAATTATATGATAAAATGACAATCTTATTAAAAATAACTATTTAAAATACCTATCTAGTTATTTAAAGTGTCACCAGTATAATACTTGATTGTTATTTCTAAAATTAAAGTAGCTTTACTATTTTGATTAAGTACATACCTAATAATAATAAACATTAAAAATAAAGTGTAGGAATGTGATCAGCTGTAAATACAATTTAAATGTGATTATAATAATTATCAATTGAATTTTTATACTCATTCAAGCCCTTACATTTATTGAAAGTATTGATAATATATATATATATATATTAATAAATGTTTAATTATTTCAGATTTTTACGAAATGCATAATTCCAATAAACAAGAACTAACAGTTTTGTGTCAAAGACACTTTACATGTTCAAAAATGATGATTGTTTGTCCATGCATTGCTTTTAAATTGGTATTAAATAATAAGTGATCATAGTTTAATTAAAAATTTATACCCAATTCTAAATAAGCAAGACATAAAAATGGTGGATACACGAACATTAACTGATTCAGTTGAAAAAGAAAGACAAGAAATGGAACAGTTAACTAAACTTATGACTATGAAATCAGCTCAAATAATTGTACAGTCAAGGATGGGAGAAAGGTTGCATACCTATTGTACTAATCAGAATAGTTCGGTGAGTATTACTAAATATTTAGTATTCTGTCTAACTGTTGTTAATAATTTAACCTTTTAAGTCTTATATTTAAACTAAATCATTAATATATTTTTGAAAAGTACAGTATATAAAGTTAAAAATTGGTTATAATTGTATAATTATTTTAAAATGGGTTCATATTGATCATATAAACTCCTCTTTTTATACTATTAAATATTAAATTATAATAAATTTTGAGTTTTCATAAATTAATAATCTTGTTAGGCACTATCATAATATTATTTACAAATATATTTGTTTTCTTTATTATTGGACTAGCCCACTATTTGTAACAATATATATATATTGATTAAATGTATCAGTTAATAATAACAACAATGATAATGTTAAACAATAAATCCTAATGACGAAATAAATTATTTACAAAGTATTTTTTCAATGTATTGTATATTATTCCAATGTACTCATCTTCTGACCTCGTAGTATTTTTTTCTGTTTGTCAACTCCCCATTTTATATTACCTTTCCATGTCAACGTTTTAGTGGATGATGTAAGTTTTGTATTATCCTCCCTTCACAATAACAAATCAATTTCTCCTAAAGGTCTAATGTGCCTTCTTTTACAAACTAAGAAATATATTCTTGATTAGCCTATCTTATTTTTATTTAAAACTACATTATATAGGGTTTTTGCCTACTGTTTTCAAAATAGGTTATATTTAACACATTATTAAAATCTACAATGCTGCACTTATCTTCTCTTATTATTACTATGCTTTCTCATCTATCCAAACTTTAGATGATTATCATAAACTCCATCTTACCACCTCTCAGCACACTGACTCATGAATACACGGTTTTCGACTTGGATGTTTGACTCCTTGTACAACCTTGTTCTCTCCTTGTATATATAGTACATATAATCATAGTTATATATTCATGCCTATCTACTAATATGGAATTTTATTAAGTAAACTAAGCATTGCCGACAACCAAAACACTATAATTAAACACAGAAATGAAACAATTATTTTAAGTATTGGTACATAATTTATAGTTGTGGATTTGTTTAGTAAAAATATTAAAATAATTAATGGTATGAATTGCTAAAATAAATGATAATTTATTTTTAAGAACAATGGCTAATGTATTTATTTACATTCCTTTATCATAAAAAAAAAAAAATATAATAATTAAATATTTGTCATGCCATGAATTAGTTGACCCAACTTAGGTGTCTAGTTGAATTAATAATAATAATTATGTTAGTAAAATTTAATCTACTCTGTAATCTAAAAAAAATTGTAGACCTTCATTAGTAGGTATCTACAACCAACAGGTAAAAATACAAGATCTAAGTTAAGGTTATATATAATGATATTCAAAATATAATTGTCTAAAAGCCATTTTAATAGAACTGGAATGCAATAATGACATAAATGATAAAATATATCTTTAAAAGGAGTTTAAATTAGATTATTTAAAAGGGAATAAAACCAAATTTTTTAATTCAAATTAAAACCCTTTAATATAATACTACCTCGAATATTAATAAACTAACCTATCAAAGTATAACCCTAAGTAAATTGTTATGTTTTTATGATGCTCCAATAACCTATTTGTAATGTTTTATCAATTAATAATTAACATTCATATTTTTAATTTTATAAAACTACAGTTGTTGAACTGTAAAAAGTGTTTAAAGTTATAAAACTACAATTTATTTATATAGTGCTTAGTTTTACATGATACCTGACTTTTCCTTGCATCCAGGAAATATGTAAAAATTATCGTTTTCTATTCTGGATTGACCTGGTTAGTTACTGAAAAAATCTTAGTTATATGCAAATTGTATTTTATAATTAATATTTTCTAGACAAATTAAAAATAATTTAGAAATTTTTAAAAGATAAAATTTAAAAAGGAGATGGGAGAATAAAATATTGAAATCTCAATGGACCGAATTGCTCAATCCAGCTCTGTTACTATTACCTAACTAACTATATAACCTAGGCATTATATTATATTATTTATATTTTTAATGGAAAATTTTTATTATTTTAATCCATTATTAAGTAATACTTCAAAAAAAGTTAAATAAAATAAACATATCAATTAAAGTAAACTTGTTTATATAAATTAACTATGTATACTTAAAAATTATAATTATTATGAAATGTTATTAAACTGGAACTGAATTGATTATTACTTTTAATATTGTTTTTGTTTTTATAATTATATTATTGTATCTAGTTTATTAAATCCTGTTAAGCAAGATACCTATTAAAATCCTTGAAAACAAGTTAATTATTGTATAGAATGTTTTTTTGTTAATTGTTGAAAATAAAATTGATATACATATATAGAAATTAGTTAATTTGTACATAAATACATTATATTTTAAAAAATTATAAGTTTGACTAGGATTTAAGCATGTTTAATATAATATAAATAACAACTATAATATTACCTGGTTATCTTATGTTTTATTTAATAATTTTTTTCTGATTTTAGATGAATGTTGCTATAAAAGAAATCCCTGATGTAATAACTGAAACAAAATTGGCATTAAGCAATGGGCTTGGAGATTCAGTGCCTTTATGTGTAGAAATATTTTTGAAAACAGTTGATGGAGATACAATGACATTAGAAACATGGAGTATTGGTTTATTATCAGAAAGTACCTTTGATCCTTTTTGTTCTCGGCACTTAGTTTATACACTATATAACAGATTAGGAGTTTTATTAAAATCGTTGGTGTCAGTTTCTCGAGTAATACCCGCATACCGATACTCTAGACAACAATCACATGATTCTTTTCAAATTTATCATCGAATTTATGCTGGAGAACCACAAGTCCATACACTTGGTAAGTAAAAATTGGTTTTAATATTAATATTTAATTTTTTACATACTTCATTGTTTTATTTTTGAGTTTTCTATCAAGTATTTAACATATCTTATTAAGAATATATACATTTTTAATTTACATGCCTATAATATAGTTTTAAAATAATAGTAATTGTCAATTATTATTTATAGTTAGATATAGTAAATTATACCTAAATAATTACCTAATTACATATTATGTGCAAATTTTATGAAAACTAAAATAAAGTTATTATTAAAATTCCTTTTTCAAACATGCATCAAATTGTTGATTCTAGGATTCATCATATAAATTTTTTGTCTACCCAAATACTCGAAGAGAGAGGTTAATAACTAACTGTTGTAGGTTAATCTGAACAGTAGAAACAAAATTATCTTTAAGGTTACTAAACATTAACTAAAAAGGTTACCTAATTTCAATAATTAAAAATAAGCAAACTGTTAACTTAAAAATCTCCTAATTTCCTACTAATAATAAGTTATTACATTATTAGTAAAGTACATTCATATTATTGAAGTGTAATATGTAGTAATATATTAATAAATAATTTACATTAAGACTAGTTCAAAATAAGTTCATTGACATATTAAATATAAATTAGAAATATATGGTAATTGTATGATTGGATATAGAGAAGTATTAAGTACCTATGTTATGTTTTATAAAATTGTACTTTGTAACAATACTACAGTAATTTATACTAATCAATGTATTTAATCATAGATTATGTATATAATGTGCATTAATGTATCAGTTTAATCCAATTAAATACAATATTGTTCAACTATACTTTTTATTTATATAATATGTTTGAAGATGTTCATTAATTATGTAAATAAAAATAATCATCTATATAATGAACATAAGAGTTATGAAAATGTGTATACTATATATCTATACCGAGGTTATTGGGTAACCGAATGTAAAAGTTAATTCTGTTTAGGTGTCAGTTATAGTAGTTATATAATGATTTATGCTATTGGAAGGTCAGAGTTGTCTATAAATTAAAAAGTCATTCTAATAAAATTGTCATTAAATAAAAATATAATTAGTGATTTAATGTATTTTTTAAGATTTTGTATAGTACTAACTACTATAGTATTGGAGCTTATCAAAGATAGTTAATGATAGCCAGTGCCATAACCAGTCTTGTAAAGTATTTGAATAAAAGTATTTAAATACATTTTGAAGTATTTTTCGGTATTTTAAATACATTTTTTTTAAAGTATTTTATACGAAAAAAAAATACTTGTATTAAAATAGGCACTAATGAAATTTTTTTCTTTGCATTTTATTTTTATACGTTATAAAATTAAGCTACTATGAAAAATTCATAATTTTCTTTCCATTTTTTAGCAATGTACATTGTAATGTACATCAGGACTGAAGGTTATGAAAATAACAAGTATTTTTCATGTTAATTAACTATTAATTATATTCAATTGGGTAAACTTAGTAGATATTTTTTATTTTTTAAACACTAGTTAACATATTAAATTTTAACAAAAGAGTATTTTTATTCAAATACTTTAAAATTTTGATTAGAATGTATTTTTTTAAAAGTATTTTTTACAAGACTGGCCATAACTTAGTTATGTTGGGCCTAGGTGTAAACAGCTATTTTGATATAAAATCCATTTATTTGAGGTCCCATATAAAGTTGTTTTGGATCTCACATGGGGTATAATGCACCTCAGGTCACCGCTTTAATTGTTCATTATTAGGTATGATAGAAGTACGCTATTATTACTCAATAAGTATTCTTGTTCTAGGTATAATTCCTCAACCTGATATTTTAATAATTGTTGTTCCTTTTAGACTTTCAATAATAATATTCAAATCATAATATATTATATTTATATATAACATTTATAATTATTAATTTTATATTAGAATATTATTATTGAAAGTCTAAAAGGAACAACAATTATTAAAATAACATTTTCATTATTATTTAAACTAGATAATGTATTTCACTATTGGTGAATTTAAAATGTACTTAAGATATTAAGTAATATTATTATAATAATTATAATTATTATTCTCTATTACAATAATCTTGAACAAAAAATGTATACTATATTGGCACCAAATTTGTTCATAATGTGTAATATATTATGTAATTCAAAATAAAATGAAAATAAATAGATATTTTTATATTATAGTACCTATAATATAATAATTATATTAGCTATAGGTTGAAGGTCAATACACAATAGTATATATATAGTTTATATAGATAAATGTTCAAAGGTTTGTTATTGAGTAATTTTAACTATAATATATTGATTTAATAAAATAAATAAGAATGATAAGAATATATTTTAGATTCTGCTAATGAAAGAATGATCTATTTTTCTTGATTAATGAATAAAGACATTTTTTTTTGGGTGGATATAATGGTACGATTACCACAAAAGATGGTATGCTTTTAGTAAAGAATTTCGTCTAGTTGATACATTATTTAGCTCATTTTTCGAATTTCTCATAAGTTTCTTTGGAATAAGCAAAACTACGAAAAATATATGAAAAATTGCAATATTTATGAAAACTAACTTAAATGAACTTGATTTTAAGAATTTATGATAATAATGTAATTTTAATAATAAATAATTTCTGGTAGAAATAATGGTTTTATACTCTGATTATAACAATTAGGGAATGCTTTTGGTAGAGAATATTATTCATTTGATACTTTATGCAGTTCATTTTTAGAATTGATCAAAATTTTCTTGGCAGTTTTAGGAAAACTACCAAAAAATAACGACTGCCTGGTTTTTTAAATCTTGTGTTTATGTATAAATGTATAATATAAAATTTAGATAGATATATAAATATTTGATAAATTAAATATGAAAAAAAATGTTTAATTTATGCATAAATATAATGTATGCATTTATACATTGTTGTTCAATAACCATATTATTATTAGTTTTATGATTGAAGTGATAACTGATATGATAAATTATAAACAACAATTTACAGTTAAATCCCCCAATATAATTAAAAACTGGATTTGTGATTTTATTAAAGGTTTAAGAATAAAAATAATTAAAGACAGGTTCAGTAATATATTTAAAAATATAAATAACAAATATTAAAAATAACTATAATAAACAAACTTAGTAGTGCCTTAAATCAATTTTATAAATTAAAATATAAGGTTTATTTGTTTTGATTTGTAAAATAAGTGACAATTATTTATTTTGATTACATATTTTACCTCTTATTACATGAATAATAATCAAACTGCAAAATATAATTTATTTAGATTTTATGAATTTCCATATCTTGTGTATTTTATTTTTAAAACTCGATCATAATATACAAGCACTAAACAAAATTATAATCTATTTTTAGTGTTTATAACAATGTTATCTCTACCCAATTTAGGAATATGATTATACTTAAATATAAATAATAAAATAATATAATTTATAATAAATAATACGTATTAACTAAAATTAAATATGATATTAAATATACGTAATAATACGTATTAAATATGGTTTTAATATTTGAAATTTCATTAAAAACTTATTAATTATTAGATAATTATAAATATTTTATAAAATAATACTATAATACATAACACCTAACCAGTATTTTTGATTTTTTTTATGTTCAAAAACAAGAATAAAATATCACATAAATAGCTAAACAATACATTCCACTGTTATTTTATTACTGTGACATAATTTATTTTGTATTAACACAATTATTTAAAAATAGTTGAAATTAGTTTAAAATAGGTCTCATAATTTTTTTTAAAAAATGTAATATTATTATTTATTTTTTAAACCTATTTGTTTGTTTCTATTGAGATTTCATAAAATTAAAATTAAATAGTTAAACATTTTTGCATTTGGTTTATAAATATTTTAACTTTAGGTAACAAAACAATTGATTGAAGGACTTCTCTGGTTTAACAGGTGTCCTATACCAACTTTATATACTAACAAACTCTAATATCATATACTCTATACTATATTATCTGATACTTGGTGCCATAGTAGGTCTATAATATATAGAATTTTAATATTAAAAGCTAAAAAACCTAAAATATTTAGAGATAAATTTATGAAATTCTTTTAGTTTTAAATTGTATAGTCTCATTCAGAAAATATCAGAATTATTATCATAATTACAAATAATTTGTTTAGTTAACGATGTCAATAGCAAAAAATATTTTTAAACTGAATCATATTTTCTGCGTAGCAGACATCAATAATAATTATTATCTATGACTTCTCATATTTAAATAATTTAAGTTAGTGAATAGTAATAATTCAATTTATTATTTCATATTTGTGTTTATAAGACTAATAATTCTAAAGATACCAATGTTTAATAGCCATGTTACTGTAATATAATATTATCCTGTTTATATACATTACTACTAATAATACCAAAAAAACAACACTGCCTTAAGTAATTAGAAAGTTAATTTTTTACAATACTTCAATTTTTTAAAACGAATAAAATATAATGTGTCAACATTTTATATTAAAAAATACTTTCTAGAAATTCTAAAATTTCTAATATTCTAAGAAATATTTTATTTTTTTGTTTTTTAAAATATCAATTTGTATCATTATATCATAACATTTTTTCTGGTAGAATTAATCATTTAATCATTTAAATTCATATGGATTCAAATAATTTTGTCTAGTTGTTAATTTTTTTAAGTTCCTATTCGTACGGCGCGTGGCTCGTCTAGGGGAGGTAGGCTCGTGTATAACCTATACGAGCCAAGTCTAACTAATCCCACGACTAGCCAAGGCGCGTGATATAATGGTGCACACGAGTAGACTTGTCGTGCAGCCAACACTAGGTCAGTACGACCTAGATCTTTTTAGGCTAAGTATAGAAGAAAAATATTAATAAAAACAAAAATGAGTATTGATAATTGTGATGACGATCACAAAGATTACATTATTCGTGATGCAGCATGTTATTTATTAGAAAAATGCTAAAGACATAACGAATATTAACGAATTTGTGACAACAATACAGGTATAAAATATAAATACGAACAGAATACATTGTGCCAAGTAGTAAAAATAAATATTTAATTTCCAATAATTAGCCAACAGTTAACATATGCTGTGTTCAAATATACACTTTGATCATATTGAAATAATTCAATGAGGCGTGGGTAGTCTCATTTATTTTCCTGACTTCGGCGGGATAGATGGACCACTGCAATCCACGATCTTTGCTGAGCTACCCCATTTTCCACAGCGCATATAGCCATATGCGTATATGCCATATAGAACATATAGTACATATAATTTCATATAATCTGTGATATAGCCTTGCTAAGCCTACTTACGAAAAACTGTCAAAAACATATCAGTTATATCAGTACGAAATTGATTTTATTAATAATTAGAATATAAAAATAATTACCTTCGTATAAAATTATATATTTACATATTTCACCAATTATTTATGTTGTTTCTAATAAGTGTAACAGTACCCCTCAGAGTTGATGTCAACTCAGTATTCAAATTAATATAGTACCATTGCTTAATTATATATAATATGTATAGTTTTAGACATAAGTAAAATGTAATATACTTGTATTTATTGTTCTGTAGCCATAAATCATCAAAATTACTAATTACTTCTATATCATCAAAATATTTAATATTCTTATAACGGCCTTAAATTAAATGTTTCTTGTTTTGAATTACAGCTAATTAGTTATTACATTTTTTTTATTTACTGTTCTGTAAACTTGGAGTATTTGTATACTATTATATAGATTAATAATAAAATGTAAAATTCTACAAAGTACTCCTATAATTATTTTAAATAAACCTTGAAAAAAAACCGGAGTTTATTAGCAAAATATCTTCTATCTTGAACAGGTTTTACTAAAAATTTGTTTTGTTTTTAGTAAAATAGTAATGGTTTTCTATATTATAATATAATACATTATATTATTCACTATATATTAATTATTGTATACGTTTTCTGTAATAGAATTGTTTTTTATTTCAATTGTTGTTTGATTTATTATCAGTAACGGTTATCTACTAGATAACCGTGGTATCACTGTATAGTGTATAGTATACATTATGACGTATAATATATTTTTAATAGAAATCGGAAATGCAAATAATGTTATATTTAAGCTTTTTTATGATTTTTAGTACCTTATAAAATAAATTTGATCACAGATTACTATTGCCTATAATTCGTATAAAATAATATATATATATATTATAAGAATACTGATTGTTATGGATTGACATATTTATAATATTATGTAAACTTTGTACCTAATAAGTAATTTTTTAAAATATTGTATTGTTGAATTATATTATATTATATCATATATAATATAATTTATTATGTCAAAAACTATGTTGTACATTCCTGGTTTAAACATAGTTTTACTCATTATTAGGTCAAATGCCACTATGACAAATACCAAATTCCTACTTTCACTTGCATTTTTAGTCGTCCTAGATCCACAGATGTTTCTATTCTATCGACTATCAGGCCTAATAAATAATTATACACCATAACGATTTTAACAAATATTTAAATAATGCTCATAATCATATTTATATTTAATTTAATTTAAAATTTTACTAATTTTCAATAAATAATTTATAATTTAATCAGGTGTTAAAATAAAAATGATTGCGTATTTTTTCATTACATTATTAACTTTTAAATAAAACTATTTTTTAAATAAATAAATGAGGCACGCGGTGAATATTAAAAAGATTAGAACATTTTAAAGAATAAAATATTTCAATAATTAACTTTGTTAAATATTTGATCATTATGTCTAGTGTGACACATTTGTTTTTATAAATTTAATCATTTCTTTTGTTTTACAATAGATAATATGTCCTAAGATATTCTTTTTAAATTATGATTTCTGACATGTACTTGTTTTCCAAATTATTACCTAAAACTATAATATATTTAACTAATTGACATAAATATTATATTATTATGTTTATATAATTATATTACTATGTTTATTTATATTTTTTTAATTTTGATTTTGATTAAGTAGAAGCTACTGCTATGCTGACTATTAATGTCATAAAATATACATATTTGTATCTCTTTGTTATATTTTATTATTATCTATGTACATTTTCAATTAATATTTAAGTTACGGTATTAATATAATCATTTGTTTTTTGCCATCGACCATACCATAGGTATAGCAATTGGCGCCAATTGCCTGCCATAGTGCTATACCTACAAACATTTTTAAAATATAAAATACTTAAAATTATTATTAGGATTTATTTCATTAATTAGTAGCTTATCTATCCTGGTCTAAATGCCTATTCAAAATACTAGTGTTAATTAGTTAAATGTTTACTGTTTAAGTTATCCATCTTACATTTTTAAATATCTAGCACATTTGTTCTACCATTTGGTAGGTGGGTGTTAAAATATATACTATGTTATATCATTGATTAATTATACATTGTATAATTAATCAATAGTTATATGTATTATGAAATTACTTGGGCACCACTGTAGCTAATACTATTGTCATATAGGGTAATATTTTGTTATTGTATCATTTATATTTTATATTTTATTAATATTATTTATTTCAAATATTGATATTTTAAATTTTGTTGATATGGTATCATGATATTCTCATTAATATGATATAACTATCTGATCAAAAATATACATACTATAAAAGAAAAGTTGTGTTTTCAGTTTTTCACATTTTATAATTTATATATTACATTATAAATTATCAATTATGATTTTTAGTATTTAATAGGAATTAATATTAAATACCTAATAATACCAAAGACACATTTGTTGCTACAAATAAAACTTATAATAATTGTCCTTATGGTATCGCTAAATTATATACCAATATTGTTGCACATCACTAATTAAAATTATATTACTGGATATAATTTAACTAAATTAATACAAGTGTTCATAATTTATTAATGATGCCATTTTAAACCTGAACAATTTTATTATTAGTTCATAAAAAATAAAATATTTTTTACTTACATAATTAGTTGTAACTATAAAAAATATATTGCATACTTTTTTAGTTATATATCTATGACTGTTATAAAACAAGTTTTTTATTTTTTTTTAACTAATCCTCTTATTATTTATTTTATTCATGTACTTGGTGCATGTGAAAGAGTTATATGTAATATTCAAGATAAGAATTGTATAATGCTTTGCATTTGCTATGCAAATGTTTTGCATCTTATAAATTATATAATATATATTTATAATTAGAAATTACAATTTTTATTCTATTTATTTCATTGTATTATTATTATCTAATTTCATAGTACCTACACCTATAAAAAATAATAAAAAGCAGGAAGGTCCATTCTGGATGTTGTTCCATCGTCCCTTCGGTCCTCAGAGAAATTAGTGTTTTATTTTAATTAAGATTTGAATACAAAGATATTGCATTTGATAATACCATTTTGAGCAACTCAATATAATACAATGTATTATACTGATAATGTGTTCCAATATTTTAAATTAAATTAACGAAAATCATAATCCGTCATTTTTTGGTAGTATTTCTTCTTTCAAAGAAAAATTTGAGAAATTTTAGAAATAAGCTAAATAAAGTACCAACTAGATGCAGTTTTCTATGGTAAGCATACTCTACTTGTGGTAATAAGACCATTATTTCTACCAGAAAAATTTTTTTTAGACATCATAAAAAAAAAAATTGTTGTAAAATCAATACATTTCTTGCTTTACTCAAAATCTAAAATACTGATCTTGTTGAAATTTATATTTTCTTTCATTATGATTGTTAACTATAAAAGAAATTGGCTTAAAAATAAATTTTTGTTAATTTTTGACTGATATAACTAATAACAATGCCTATTTATGAGTACTATTATTTGTTTCCATGAATATTAAAAAAATTAGCTCCATTTCAATATTTATTATTTTACTGTTTAAAACAATATTGTTTTATATTACGTTCAACAATGATATTATTTTGAATATAATTTAGCAATGTCATGACCCAGAGTGTATCCAAATAGCTGCCAATGAATATGTTTTTAGTCTTTAGAGGTTAAGTTGAATTGCACAATAAAAGCTAATTACTAAAGATTAACTAGTTTCTTATCTCGACATGTTCGTAAACTATAAAATTAAACCATGTGAATAACAATTGTGTATATATTAATTCATAAAGTATAATTTTGTTAATTTTAAATAATAGGTATACTAAGAAGTTATTCTAGAAGTTATATCTGTTTTAATTATAATACATATTATTTACAGCACAAAAATTTATTTAAAAAAAAACTAAGATGCCAAAAAAAATGTATATATTTATGAATTCAATAATATAACTAATTGATATTTAATATTTACCTTACATTTGTTTTAACTATGTTATAGGAAAAGAATACAAAGAATTACAAATTGGCCAAGTGTCTATGCCTACTGGGACCATTCAAGTGACAGTTTGTTACCGTACTTATATGACTTTAACGTCTCAACAGGATCCAATTATGCTCAAAAGCGATCATTTTCGTAAAGAATTTAGCCCACGACACAATCAGATGATCAAAATTCCAATGTAAGTTATTTTAATTTAATTTTTATGATATACATTTATTTTAAATTCTACTTAATATAATATTATGTTATTAGAAATTAATTTCCCAAATTATAATATACATGGTATACTATTATCCTATTTTAAACTACTATGGGTTATATTTATTATTATTTTGTTGTAATTAATTTTTAAAAAATTGGTTTAAATTTAGTGATGAACAATCCAGAAAAGCATACCTTATGAATGATTGGACAGTGGGCGCTTTTTCTGAAAGTCTAGAAGAAAAAGTTAAAAAACTTAACCTCTATCGTATTCCAGAATTTCCAAAGGATACATTTATAAGACCAAGAAAACGAGCAGAATATTGGCCACAACATATGGTATCTAGTAATGAGTTAGAAAAGGCTGTACAAAATTTGGCTATTGAAAATAATAATTCAACTTCAATTAACAAATCTTCAACAATAAACACCACTATTGCAGTTACAAATAATGTTAATTCAATCGAAATTAAGAATAAAATCAATCAGTCATTGAATACATCCAGCAACGAGGCCATCAATGATTTTATTTTGGTAGAATTGGTAATTTTATTAAAGACTAACTTTACTTTAGTATTTGTTTTAAATTAACCCACAACATGTAAATAAGAAATAGAATTAGTCTGTTATTGGTGTTTGATTGTTATTGAAATTAGTTATACTTTTAAAGTTGTAAAATAATGTATTATTAATATGATTGTTTATTAAATTTTAGGGACAACCTGTAAAACCTCAGTCACCAGAAGATTTTTGCCGTCGACGTAGTTGTGATACCAATCCATTACAATTTAAGCCAGCAGCATTTTCAGATTCAAATCCTAACATTGAATTGGCGCTCTTTTATCAGAAATTTCTTGGAGCTCCATCATTAAAAATTTGTCCTGATCATTTAAACGTCTGCAACCACCTAACAGAAATTGTTGAACAAATTAAATGTTTTGATGAACGAATGGAAGAATTTGACAGGGTAGTATTAGACTTGTGTCATAAAGATGATGACGGTGAATTCAATTATTGAAAAACATACCCTCCGTACTGTTTATAACAAGACTGACTGTCAAAACAAGTAAGAAGCTCAAAAATAATATGTATTTAATATACTCATATATAATTATGTATTATATCCAGTATATATCTACATTTTTTTTTGTTAATATTTTATAAAAAAAAAAAAGTTTAGCAAAGTTATAATGTTAAAACATTACTGTTTCGTTTATTTTCTAAGCAAATGACTGATTGATGATTGATGAATTAATAAATTATTTATATTTATTATCCTCGCGTAGGGTAATGGTCTTTAAATATAACACAATTAGGCCTGAAAGTTCCTTTTTTTTTTGTTAAACAGAAAAATGTTCACATTTTTGTTTAATGAGGTTAGTTATTAGTATTTATTTATTACTATTTTTTATTACTATTTAGTTACCTTAAACAAAAATTATAATTAATTTGTTTCTTTTTTTATATAGGCAACTTTTATATATTTTATACTAAAATACTGTGCTCAATAATATAAATAATAATAATATGTGCATTATTAAATTTGGTTTTAAATAATTGTATTCTAATAAATACAGGGTCATAATTAAAAATTGATTTTCTATTGTTATTTATATAATAAAACATTATATTATAGGTACATAATATAAAGTTTTTAATCAGTGAAAATAATGTAATGTTTCAAAAGTATGAAATGAGCACAGCAGTAACATAAATTAAATACAATAATATATCAGTTGCCTGTTTCTTATTTTTTCTTTGTGTTTAGTTTCCTTTTGTTTAATGTTTTATTTATAATAATATTTAATTGTTATTGAATGTTCTTAATTTATAATAAGCAAAGTGTGAACTATTATTATTTATTGTATATTTTAAAAAATATAATATTAATCAAACATTTTTATCTTTAATTCATTTTTTTTTTTTTTTAAATTTCAGTATTTACCAAATTTATAAAATAATCATTGTTTTGTTACAAAATGTTGTTTTTTTTAACTATTCAAATATTATAATTGCTACGATTAAAGTGTTTTACATCAATATTATTGTTACACAATATATTATAGTAACTACCACAATTAAGTGTTGGTATTAAATAAATGAATATAACATTTAATATAATATAATTATTTTATTATATTTATTATTCATCATTTATTATTTATCCTCAACAATTTAACTTAGAATATTTATCCTAATCAAAGTGTCATACCATGTATTAACATCAATAACTTGTTTATTGAAATTGGCTATTTTTAAAATTATTGTTGTATAAAAAATACTAATCTGCATTTTTTAATTTTGAGAATAGATATGTTTACTTCGTGCAACAATAATAATTTACAAGAATATACCCATGACTAATATCCTTACAAATTACATCTTATCTGACTAATTTTTTATTTTATATATCTACAACCTACAACCTATTCATACTAATATTTATCGTTTATGAAAGTAACAAGTTTCTTATGTTATTAACTTAAATTATTATATGAACATAAATAAAAATACACACGCTCATACGGAAATATACAAAGAAATCATTAAGCTCAATACATGCTAACATTTGCAAAATCAAATTTGCACTATTTTTAATCAGAATAATACAAGTCGTGAACATTACTGACTACAAATGTATTTGAACGAAGCAAAAAAAAAAAAGTGCTGTTGCATAGTAGCACAGGTATAAATCCCTGATCATAACTAAAATAAATAGTTTGTAATTCTAATACACTGTTTTTGAAAAAAATAATATTCAGTTAATAAGGCAAGATAATTTTTTTTAGTTTATCAAATTCTAATAATTTTGTTTGCATCCAATTAATAACAATAATATACTGATACTGTAATTTAAACTCGTTTTCAATCAAAAATAATAATTTAGGTACTATATTATTATATATAAGTTAAGTTTTCAGGTATAATTGATCAGCAGACATTGGAACATTTAATGTGGAAATATGTGTGATGAGCCTAATAAATGTTTTAATTTAAATTTAAATCTTTATGCCATGTTTTTTTATTTTTATTTTTCTTTGCCAAGAAGGTAAAGAAAACATATGCAAATACAGTACCTTGAACTATCAGTACTCTCATTTAATTTTTATAATTAACAATTGATAGTATTAATTAAAATTAAAATAATAACTCTTTTGTAACTAATATAGGTAATAGTAGTACTTTATTTATGTGTTGGTAGAAAAAAAAACTAAACAACAGAAAATACTGAGTTATTCTGTGGTGTCATTACATACTACATATTAATAAATATACATATTGTTTGTATAAAAAACCAAGAAATGCCAGTGTCGATATTTCGACAATAAATAATTAAATTCAAATTGATTAACAAATGGACTGTAAAAACATACTGATTCAATAACAAAAACTGGAATAAATAATAAAACACAAAAATTATGAGCAATTTTTAAAGAATCATGTGGGTAAAGTTTGCAATTGACTAGATAGTAAATTGTAATCGTGTATTTGCGTGTACTGTGCAGTGACTCCACACTAATTAAAAACGTATTAAAATTGAAGTGTACAATCCACTTGTAAATCACAATTTTTAATTATTATTAATTATTTACCAATTAATTAATGTGATCAATCAAATCCCATCCAAAAATGTGTTTACTTCCTCCTCTTATTATTTTTGGCTTTATCTAACAGTTGTAGTTAAATTTGTTCTATCTCAGTGAACACATCATAAATTTATAAGTTATAACATTTATTTTATTCTCTTCATTGTCGTTTGATTCTTCTGAAGACCGCAATAGTTTTGTGTGATCCACTTGTAAATCTAAATTAAATAATTTATCCCAGATATTTGCATTAAAACAGCTAAAGAGGTTGTAACTTATATATTAATATTTGTATTACTTATATTTAAGTATTACAAGTATTAAATGGTATTATTTATATGTATAATGTGTTCTTTTGAATTATTTTTTTCTTATTCTATGTTTAACCGTAAAGTCGTAGGTAATAGGTATAACCCGAGACGATAACAAATAGTAGTCATTTATTTTGTCACAGAAGAATGGATCTTACCTTCAAATCTAAATTACCATTAAATATTGGTCTTTAATTTCCATTTCCATTCATTAAAATATGCAAACGCATATGCCGAAACAATACAGATTAAATTCAAAATATGTATTAACAGAATTTAATTAAAACAGACAATTATTTTCTTCTACCTGTACTATGCTTTTGGCTATTATATGATATTGTTTCAACTTTAAAAAGTTTTTTTAGGCATTTTAACTTTACATTCTTTTCACATTCCATCCACGTTCTAGATAATATATGTTTATTATTTTCTCTATAGTCTGTATTCTAATCTGTTTTTTTTTTTTAAATTTATTAAATTAAAAATGGGTAGGTATATTACATAGCCAAATACAAGTGATATTATTTCAATGTTATAAATACAAGTCCGTTTCTGTTACAAGTTTTATGTATCGAAGTTCAATTAATTAATTTAATTTTTGAATTATTTCATTTGAGTAAAAAATAATAATTTACGTTTTATTTATTATAGCATACTTATTGTATTATGAATACTGTCTAAAGTACAAAAAAAAAACTAATTTATAACAATCGGTGGTATACAGTGGGTTAAGAGAATTTAAATTAATTTTATAAAAAAAAGGGTTATTATAAAATAATAATTTATATTTTTTTTTAATATAATGTCTTACACTAAATATTTTCATACTTATGTGACTATGTAGTATACATATTCGGTTACTAGTACCTAATTAAGTACATTAATGATTATCAATATTATCTGAATTCTGAATAATAGATATGTCTATTTTTTAATATAAACAAAACAAATATATTTTTCAATACTCCATTGAAATATTTCAAGGAGAGTGAAATTTTAATACTCTATAATTATATATGATGTTATCTTTGTGACAAACAAATGTAATCTAATAGTGAACAACAATGTATTAAATACCTATATTTATATTTTTTACAAAACGAATAAACTAATCATAATAATAATTTTGTAAATTTAGCATAAAACGTATACTGACTAGTGAATATGGACAAAATTCATATAGTTTTTTGTGTTTGAATAATTCAGAATTAATTGATTATACACGATAATTTTAAAAGTAATAAAGACACGGAAACGTGATTGTTGAAGTACATTGTTCTATACCTCTTCAATGGTTAAATTGCGAATGTTTTCTAATGGTCCACAACAATTGAAGTTTGGTCAATACCATAGTTACAGAGTAGGTAAGTACTTAGGTACCTATGTACCTAATAATATAATTAGTTGACACCCAAGTGTACAATTTAACTTCTCAACGAAGTCAATAATCGTTAATTTTGTAACTTCTTAGTTTCCCACTATTAAATCCCTTTCATATTTTATAGATGATTCAAAAAAATTAACTTTTTTTAACGGATAGGACATAAGTATATACGATTATAACCACAGCAGTGGCATAGCCAGTGAGGGTGTTAAAACACCCCCCTCGACCGTATTTATGCTAAAAATAAATTATAAATTAGTTTCTACAAAACATTTTGTTTAATATTTTTATTATGAATTATACAAATTCATAAATGATAATATAATGTAATATTTTCAACAAGATAGATTACACCATAACAAACATTTTAAAATGAAAACACTCCCCTAAAACAGGCTACGCGCTTGAACCATCCTATTGGATGTTTTCCATTTGTAATTTGGATAATGTCCAACATTTTGCTTTCCTATCTCTATCTGTTTCTATCTATCTTAATTTATATTTTTTTGTATTACTGCATTTTAGTGCATTTTTATGATTATGTTATTATATCGTACAATTTATATTACGAGTAAAATGTGTTTTTTTATTATAAAAATTTTAAATAAAACTATATTTCATCATATTAAACATAGGTACCTAAAGTGTATAATCTACATTAACTTTTTATACAATAAAAAAAGTTATAAAACAACTTATACAGTTATATCCAAATTAAAATATAACTACTTATATAAATTTTCTAATTGTGGGCATAAAATATTTTAATAATTTGAAGTTATCGTGAAATGGCCTTGATGTTGATCTTGATGTCATTGACTGATTAAACTTGACCAACGACATATTATGAATATACATTTTTCAGCGTCCATTTGTTATTTTCATTGAAATAGAAGTAAAAGAAAATAATAGTACTCATTATTTGATTTTCGCGGTATGTCGAATATTATGTAATGAAAATATTTATCCTAGTTAGAGGTTATGTACTTACTTAATAAAATTCTGCAAAAAAAATATTTTATGCCAAAAACAAGATCTATTTTATATGCACATGATAATATTGGTGGTTAGAATGTTATATTATTATATGATGTTCGAGTGTGTCTGTTCATATAATTATTATAAGTCATCTTTTAATTTGAAAGACAATTACGATATTTTATACTTTTATATATCATTAAATAAACATTTTTTATTTTTTAATAGAATGTTAACACAAGAAATTTGGTTCAAAAGCTAAAAAACTATTTATAAAATAAATTAATTACTTTAAAAATCAATCAAAGTAAATAAAAACATTGAATATGTGTAAAATAGGTAGGTTGTACTTGTAGGTACTTGTTAGTTGTTTTATAATTTTTCGTCCATATTTTATTACACTTTACACATGTTTTAATATTTTGAATTATTTTAATAACCCTCCAAAAAATTATTTACTGTCTAATAATTGAATTCTATACGTTCCATATAAATTACCATTAAAAAAGATTTTATAGAAATTATAGTATAGGTACATATCGTATAATAGATACATATGCAATTATATTTATTAACGTTAGAAGCCAAAAATAACAATGGAAGTTTAACATGCTATTATAGGTTAATATAATATTATACTGATTAAATGTTTACTAAAACACGGTTTTCGTAAATTTATCATATAAAAATGTTTTAAGATTTTTAAGACAATCCCTATGGACTTCTGACTAAGATATACAAAATTAAATTATGTTTAGGTTATATTAGTTGTAGTGATGTACCTATACGATTTTTAGAAATATCAAATACCGCCAACATGATTTTTGGATTAAATTTTTCCACATATATTTTTAGGTATTAACATTTATTATAGAATAGAGTAGTATATTCTATAATCAATGATATTAATAAAATTACAATTGAAATTTACTCAATTTTGTTTTTCTGATGCAGAAAATTGTCATTATTTTAAGACATATACCTATAACGAATATATATTATCACGATAATATATTAATAGAAAGACGAGTGCTTAGGTTCTTAATTATTATACATTATTTACAATTTTAAATTTTTTAACAGTTTGGTATGAAAACTAACAACTAAGATATTTTAACTACGATTGAGTATACATTTCAATTTATATTAGATAATATACAGTCTCTGTGTGTCCCTAGGACTACTCTACCATAGAATTTTTAAATAAAAACTATGTCATTCGTTTATGCAGATTTTTGCTTTATGGTTCTTCATTTCCTCCAGAAATATTTTATAATTCTATGTTCGGGTGGCTGAGGACATATCTCCCTCAACTTTAGAATTTTGAATTCAGAATCTATTCCATCCGTTTATACTAATCTCATTTATTTTATCTTTGCTAGGTGAATGGTTAAATTATTAATTAATAATTTTTATTAAATTGGCTACACATAAAACTTATATAGGTACAATTGTCAGCTTAACGTTTTTAGTTTAAAACAGCGTTTCAAACATTTTATGATCTCTGAACACACGATAAACAAAAAAAAAGGTAATCATTAACGGCACACTTTTTCACGCTAACGCTCGGTCCAAAGAAACGGGATCATGTGCCGCGACGTTGTAATCGCATCTATATAGTTATTATATGGAGGTTGGAAACTTTACTACGGCAGACTTTTACGTGCACGATACTTTTCCACAATCAACAAATATTTGCTAAAAGAAACCGGTTGTCCCTAGCTGTAATAATTTTAACGGCGATAATACCCGAGTTTAGAATGACTGAACGATTATAACATTTATAATCATTATAGGTTATAATATTATATTATATAAAGCTGCTAACATAATAAATAATATACCCATGGAACCATGGAGTAATGGTTCTTAACCTTTTCAGAATCAAGGAACAGTTATAATTTTTTAAGAATTTTTCGGAACACAGGCGTTGAAAAACATACAGTACTTTTACATCTTTTATTTTAATTTTATATGGTATATTAAAAATTAGATGTTAGCCATCGAAATTCTTCAATATTCACGAAAAATCTCTAAATTTAACGGTTCTTATTGTATGTTATTAATTAATCAGATGCCTATTTTTTTCATAATTCTTAGTAATAATATTACGCTATGTAATATCATCTTGTTTTTAGAACCCACCCATCACTCTTTGAAAAACTCAAAGGTGTCTCTTAAATATTTCCTCGTAATTGCACGAGATCTAATATCAAATATTTAAATGTGTATTCAATCGCAGTTAAAATGTCATAGTTTTTATATCTAAGCGTTTTAAATTGTAAATGTATTTATAATAACTTAAGCACTCACCTTTTTTTGATATTTTATTGTGGTAATATTCGTTTTAAAACGTAAATGTAAATGCAAATGTTTGCATCAGAAAAACAATATTGAGTAAATTTCCAATTCCACATCACCTACCTAATTAAAATTCACAATTTATTTTTTTTAACATTACACATTTTATTTGCTGACAAGTAACTAGTTAAATAAAAATGTAAATAATATTAAATAATAGGCAAAAGACAATGTCAATATAACAAATAACAATATCACCAAGACAAAATTGTATTTCTGAAATAATATAATACGGCACAACGTATAGGCAATAATAATACACAACTGTCACGCGAACACGATTTTACATACCTAACCAAATATTGTTTTACAGCAGTAATTAAATATTGATCCTATATAATCCTATATATTTATACTTTGTAGTTTACCTAGTTTAACTTTATAAAACTAATAATAACTACAATAATCTATAAATATAAAAAATTTAATAAACATAATTCAATTTTTTAAATAATACCTATTACAAGTTTAAATTATTGAAAAGTAAGAAAATATTTTTATTGGGTATTAATAAGCTATTTTTAGTTTATAAGACAACAAGACTTCTACAGATCTATATTACTATAATCCATATAAAATAAATAGTAATCTTCAATTAGCTCTTATAATACAATTGCAATATTAAAGAAAAATTAAATTAAATACAATTTCAAGTTAAGTAAACTTTGGACTATAATATTTTTATCAAAGAAAAATATTAGGTATAACATTTGTGCCTACGTTTTGTTTTTCTTTAATTAATTTCTATCTACTTTGTTTTATATGAAATACATAAAAGTGGAAATGGAACATTTTAGCGTCGGTACTGCTAATAAAAAAATACAACATTAAATTATTATATTTACATTTTTTTTTATTAATTCTATTAAATATAAAACGAATACATATTTTATACAGAATATAGTAAATGTACACTATTACAATATTACAGATCATAAAAAATAATAATGTTACAATTTTATGTAACAAATGATGCAACTTAGGTTTTAAAGCAAATTTTAAATTCATTAAAAACATATGATATGTTTTTGGTTATTTATCAGGAAGTAAAAATAAACCATAAACAGTTTACTATGAAAATATTTAGCTAATATAATATAAACTTGACCGTATAAAATATATATTTTTATATTATCGGCGCTGGCATACCGAAATTTATGCGCACTGAAATGTCCTTGATCCCATAAATGTTTACGTAGTTATTCAACATTCAAGGTCGTAACTTAGAGGGGTCATTAAGTTGATTAATAAAATATAGTTATATTATCCTTATTAAATGTAGTATTATGAAATAAAATAATAGCAGGAAGAAATTTGGAGCACTTGTCCACTTAAGAAATAAAATGAAGTTATAATTTTAATAAATTGAGACTTCTATTATATAAATATAAAATTTGGAACCCGATTGTAATGTATATTAGGAGATTTTTTGCCATTCCCTACTGAAAATTCTCTTATGGGCGCCCATGGCCAATAAGTTACTTGTATTTTGTGTCAACAAACAACTATTATAAGAGTTATTGGTTATTATATAAGGTTGTTGTTGATAATTTAAAAACTTAAAAAATTAGACCTTTCCATCCGAAATTGTTTTTCAGTTATGGCCTTGTGGACATTTAATAACACCTAATTATACACTATGATGAGTTCATATCTTTTTTGTTTAAAAAACACAATAATAGTTTATAGTTTGATAAATTCAATAATTTGTATTATTATTATACTTGTATATAATAGAAGGTACATATTATATAGAGTACTAAGTACATAGTTATAACGGAAATTATATATCTTTTATTTTTGATTTTTTTTTGCTGATTTCATATAGAACATGGATAATACGATAAATATTCTAAATTAATAGGTAATTAAATATGTAAACAATACAATAATATAGTTTAAGAAACGTAAAAAGATATTAGCGATTGTTAGCAAATTATAACAAAATAAAATATGGAAAAAAGACTAATAGTATACAGGATGTCTCATATGTATTTAATAATTGCAATATATCCGCAAAAAATTAAAATTTTGAATGCGGTTTTTTAAAATTATAATTTAGAGAATGATGACCTTTACTTAAATTTATTTTTATTTTATTAATTTTTATTAAATGTTTTTGATGTCTATTAAAAAAAATTAAAAAATTAACTTTTATTTTTTAAGTTATTTGAAATTTTAAGATAGCCAGTTTAAATAGTATATTTTTATGAACATTTTGATGTATCGAACCCTAATTTAGTCAAGATGTTGATTTTTTCATTTATTGGAAAAAATCATATTTTTGATGTCATTTTCGTCAAAATTACGATTTCCGTGAATTTTGCCGTTTTTTTCGTCATCTTTTGTTAGTTTTTCTTTAATTGAGAAAAAACATTTAAGAAATTCAAAAAATTAACTAAATTAAGTACCAACTAGATGAAATTTGATACGAAAAGCATACCCTATTTGTAGTAATCGAACCATTGTTCTTTTCCAAAAAAAGAGTTTTCAAACATAAAAAAAAACATCATTATAAAACCAATACATATAAATTATGACGTCAGAAATATGACTTTTTTTAATAAATAAAATGCGAATCTTGATTAAATTATGAAATCGACACATGAAAATAGTCATGAAAATATAATTTTTAAAATAGTTATGTTTAAATTTCACATAACTGAAAAAATAAAAATTTACTTTGTTAATTTTTTTACTAAATGTTTAAAACTAATATACTAATAAACTGTTTAAAAATAATTAAAGTGAAATTATAACCAATTGGTTAAAAAAAACAGAATTTTTAAATTTTAAAAATGTTTGTGGAGATATTGCAATTAGTAAACTGGGACACTTTGTATATTATATGCTTACACAACTTTACGATAACTGATTCAAAATTGTTGCAGGAACTTCCGGGCAATGGAACATAACACTTACATGAGTTTTAAAACTATTTAGACGTCCGCACGGTGATCAGAGGTCAAATCGTGGTTGAAATTAGTTTCGTTAATCGGTTATGCCTTATGCGTAATATTTTCCGCTGAACCCGCCACAAAGATATATTTTATCGATTGTACCGTAACGTCACCGTCGCTATTGAACGCTTTCAATACTTCTGCAAGCATCTAACGGCGAAGAAAGCTTGTGCCGACTTCGCGTCGTGTTGTTATCGTCGGCAGAGAAAAGTGTGCGTGTATCACCCGGTACTGCCGTGCAAGTAAATCACATCATTCTAGCGCCAGTGTGAACGACACTAGAGCTTCGCCCGAAGACGCGACTACGTTAACGACATGTCACCGTGCGAAACAGTTACGGTCGTCCTTAGACGTAACGCCTTCACACCCATGATAACGCTGCTGCGGCGGAGACGATGCCCGCTCGTGATGGGTTCCGCAAAATGATCGTTATCGGATTCAGTGACATAATCGTACGTTGGCTTGGCGTCGTAATCTTCGTCATCCATCGGTGTGTCCGGCCGTCGCAGTGGCGTACACCCGCGGTGCCAAACGCTCTTACAGTCTGTGAAATGTATATTTTTGTAAATTTTAATTGTACAATTCTTTTACGAAATATAGAAATTTAAAACTGATTAGTCGCACACTTACAGCTGCATTTGATCATTTTGACCCATGGCCATAATTTCCGGGATTTACAGTTTGAACATTTTTTTAACAACTTGTATAACGTTTTTGTCTTGACTAACACATGGCCATTTTCTTGACAACTTGATGCGTTTAAACTATAATAATAGATTATAGGTATATATTATATTTTATACGAATAGGTAGGTTATTTATAAACGTTTAAGATTTAAGCAAAACCCATGGGATAAATGATGTTGCACCACTCAAAAATAAAAATTAGATCATAAAATTATTAAAAATTTACATTTTCAATGTATAATATATATATATTATATTTATTCTTAAAAGTATGTTTTTGATGCTTTCGCGCGTGTATGTGATAATACATAGGTCAGCAAAGATGATTTTGTGCTGTTAAATCTTATTTGTGACCACAAAAACTATAGCGATCTAATTTTAATATATTAATGGATATGTTTCGGTAATAATTGCATACCTCTGCCGTTTTCACTATTATAATATTCCAACATATCAATTATAGTCATTGTTCGTTACATTATTTATACGTGTTCAAAAATATAAATTTATGTTTTCTTGGCCACCGTCCGCCGAAAGATACTTATTCCTGTTTGTATCGTGATGACACGCATTTTGTCTTATACCTCAAGTATCAAATGTTCCGTCTTTTCATAGAAGTTTATAATGAAATCATTGACAACAGCGAAAAACTGTTTTTCTGCTATATTTTGTGTTTGAAGCTCAGCTCATTTGTGTAATTACGCGCGTTATCTTCGTCAGTCTGATATAAATCGTAAGCTTATTAATTTGATTGTTGTCATTCAGTCTTCATATAATGTTTTGTCTTTAATTTTATTTATTGCATATAGATACGGGTTTTACCAGAAGTCATTGTGAATACAAAAGTTTTTTTTTGCGTCTTTTTCTTAATTGTATAGAAGTATTGTCGTTGTATTTTTCACATGACTTTCATCGATCAATATTTATATACCTAAACATGGCCAGATTTGACAGAGAGCATTAAAGGTATATTCCCCAAGCCTTCAAATTTTTAGGATGCCCCTAGGTTCACAATATAAAAATAACAATATAGCAGCATTTTATATTATTTAATGATGACAAAAAGTTGCGAGTTTTTAGTACCTACTATAGTTTACAGTTATAATTATATCATAAATGTTAAAAGGTATCCAGCACAAATAATAATGTGAAATTCAAGACATTTAATCGTTATCGACTTCGATGTATAACATGGTTTGTGTATTTCACTTTTCGACTAAATTTCGTTACTTTATTAGGCGAAAATACACACACGATTTCCCACAGGACCGTAGGGTCTTAATATTGTCCTTGCCCTGGACCCCTTAAGTTTAAATCTGGTCCTGACTTATACTTATACTCTTAAACATGAATTAACTTGAGGATTAGGAGCGCTTAGTCCTACCTAAACTTTATTTAGCCCACCCTAAAATATTTTGTTGCTTTTAGTTTTTTTATGTGTGATTTTTAAAAATTATATGTATCTATATTGGATTAAAGCTCTTTTCACTAAAAACCCCTAGTTACATCTATGCTCTTAATATAATATCGTTTAGCCTATATAAATAGTACACGTATATAGTACCTACACATTATACTGTAGAATCATGTAATTCACAATAACATTACATATACATATGACTAAAGGTTATAGCCTCAAATAGACACTTTTAGGTGTATGGTTATGTTTATATCGAATAGCTTAGTGGTTCTCAAACTGTTGTACACTCTACATTGGTGGTACGCAAAATGCCGCGTGATAGTAGTACGGGAAATTATTAAATTAATATTTTTACGAAAATTTGTAATAACGGATCCCATATTATTTTATATTTCGTATAAACGCTAAATACTGTGAATTTCAAACTTAAAAATCTATGCTTCTCACTAAAAGTTTTTTTAATTTTGTAAACATTTGTGTTGATAAATACAAATGTCTTTAATAATAATAATAATTTTGATTATACTCTATACCCTAAATTATTTTACTATCTTATCATTTTGAAATAAAATATATTAAAATGTTGAATATTTTTAATTTTTAGTCATTATTTTATTATAGTAGTACTTGAACGTGACTGATCCGTATTACACGCACGAATGATTAAAATTTCAGAACATCAGTGACCTTTACAGCTTAAAGCCATATAATATATAGGAACCATACGGCATACATTACATTTATATTGTTTACTCAAATAATATATTATACACATAATTATTTATAAACAATTATTATATGTGTTTTAACCTTCAAGAAGCATAAGTTATAGGCACATTTACTATTATTATATTATATTTCTATTATATAAATGTACCCATTTTATGTGTATACTGCATTAAGCTTAATTTTCTATCTGCAAAGTAGTTTTATTATTATATCTGTTAAATTAAAAACAGTCCACTTAGGCACTATAATATCGAAATGTATTAATGATTTTTTTTTTTTTTATCATATTATTATCTAGGTAGATACGTGATACAGATCGCGATTGCATAATTTAATTTTAGGCACTCATCTATTCTTTACCATTTATGTAAATATGCTTGTAATTAATATATTGAAATTTAAAATAAAATTCTTTAAGTATTATTTTTTCGAATTTTCTTCGCAATTTTGACACTTACCATTTTGACATTTACACTAAATTCACATAAATAATATTTCTTACATTATTTAAAAATGATAAAAAAATAATCTCAAAACTAAAATCTTGTAAGTATAGCAATAATGTACCTACTTATTAATTATTAATTAAAATGTGGGTCTTAGTTATTTATTATATTTTATCTACATGACTAAATATAATTATTGTACATACTACATGTTACATGAACTTACCAAGTAGCGGATGTTTCACAATACGCCTGTGCAGTGAATTTTTTGTGGCTCTTCATGATATTAAAAAAAAAGTAGTTTAAAAGCGAATTGTATAACAATCAATCATAGACTGAAAGTGGATGGACATGATAATATTATGCTTCATCAATGTTGTCAAGGAAAATTTAACACAAATTTTATATCATCAAAATTCGTTGATTAAATTTAATTTTAAATTACATAACAAATATAAATAATTATTCGTTGATAATTTTAATCATACTTTATTTTTTAATTTGACATAAATATCTATCATAGTAAGGTATAATTATAAAAACCAATTATTTTCCAATCATAGAATAAATTGCGACATAGCATATAAAGATTTTACATCCATACTTTTAGTTTATAACTTTTAATCATAATTTCAACAACAATTATCTCGAATTCCAATAAAATCGCTAAAGAAAAATCACAGTATTTAATTAAATAAATAAATAATGTTGTTGTATATTTATTTTTCAATATAAATATTAAAAGTATTAATTAAATATCAATGATAAATATACATTTTGTTTAATCAAATTTTTTATGTTCCTATGAAATACAAATAAAATCTCTTGTTATAAAATAGTCATAATTTGACTGGAATATATAGAAGTCAAGATTTGAAAGTAAAATGGAATATTGTCTATTATTTACTGTAAAATTGAATCACTGTAACATAAAATTAAAAACACCCTGTGCATATTTTTTAATACGTTATACTTAAGAGAATGTCAATGCAAGATTTGCTGTTTCTGTCTGGACATTCAGTATAGAAAATTAACTAGAAAATTAACCATATGCTGAACAAAAATATTGACGTTTTGGGTAAATTTAAAGCTCAATTGATTAGGTATTATCAAATTTAAAGAGAATATTTTTGAGAATCTAACATATTCATTTTGTAATAAATTTTATATTTTCCTATAAATGACGGAATAGGGGTTTGATTTTTTTTTAAATTACTGTAACGTATTTTTTAATAAAATTTTATAAAACGGCTATGTCAGACTTTCAAATGTCAAATAGTTTCTTTTCTAAATTATATAATAAGCTCTAAATTTACATTAAACACCACAATTTTTGTTCTCAAATTGTTTTTAGAATTTAAAAATATTTTGTAAGTAGGTTAAGTAATATATGATTATACAAATATAAAATTTTCAAAACATTAAACCAGGAAATTAAAGGTAATATTAACCATTTTTGATAAATAAATGACATTTTTGGATAAATTTCAAAGTTTTATATTTAGTAAGAAAATCAACCAATTCGTTCCAAATTTGTTTTTATAAGTAAATACTCCATGTAAATACTCAAAAAAATATTCATGTCCCTACGATAAAAGCTCAATTAGTTATTATAAAATATAAAAAATCAAAATAATAGAAACCGTAATTTTCTAATATTTAATACATCTTATCTATCTTATACTAATAGCAGTATTTTCATTTTAATAATGTTCTTGTGTTTATTATTAATTACTATTATATTATTATAGTAGTAGCCAGTAGTAAATGGATGAAAGAAAAACACATAATATATGACGGAAAATACTGTTTTATTTTGTTGTATTTTAATACTTAATATTATTAATTATTATTTATCATACATTTAATTGTTTGGGATATGGCATTTTTGAGTTTGAGTCATATTATGAACTGCATAATTTAACAGTTCTGAAACAAAATAAATAAATAAATTAAAAATCATATAGGTAAAATATGACAAGAATAAATAAAGTATTAATAATAGTAATATTTTATTTAAATAGGTAATAGTTAAATATCTAGAAAATAATATATACTCGTACATTTTCAATAGAAATTGACTTTTAAAAATAAATATAACTTTAATATATAAATAAGTTTAACTTTTTTTCGAAATGTATAATAACACTTGTTAACTACTATAAACAACTATATACAATATACTCATACCTACCTAAATATAATATAGTTATAAATTAGACTGTATTTATTAAAATTATATAAAATCACTGTAGATTTATTATTTATAGATTATACTTTATACTATTATAGGTTGAGT
>CM023360.1:36639919-36846168 GCA_013282895.1 Eriosoma lanigerum
GTCATCGATAAAGTGGTCTCATATTTGTTCTTTCGTTTGTTTTGAATATTAGTAATAGCAAATAAAACCAAATAAAATTTAGTTTATAAGTAGAAATAATAAAATAAAATTATAAAGATATATAACATAATATATGGGTTTAAATATAATCATAGGCATGCGCAGTGGCGGATAGATTAAAAATTTCGGTCCGCGAATTTACGGTAAAGTCGGCACATGTATATTTTTTTTTTTGACATAATTTTGTGTATATTAATGAATTATTATAAATAATACAATAATTATGATACTAAATTTAACTTTTAAGTTAATATTAATATTTAATTATTATTTACTAATTTTGTTTATAAAATATTTTTATGTTTGACAATAGGATATAATGATTTAAATAAATGGTAATAAAGGCTTGTAAAAAATAACACGTATATAATAAACGTTAATAATAATAATAATAATATGAATAGTTTTAAAATAAAAGCATTATATTAATATTATATTAGATTATACACCATCAGTGGTGGCTACAGGGGCGTACCTATGAAGCATCTTCTTTATGATAAAAAGGGGTGGGTGGATGGTTAGGTTTGGTCATTATTTGGCAAAACTACGACTCAAAATTAATTACATTTGTTATTTGTAATTAGTATTTAATATCATATAAGTAGATAATCTCTTGAATTGATGAGGAAAATAACATTGTTAAATTAAATAAATATTTCGAAAAATTTTAGGGGAAATTTGTTTTTAGAATAGTAAAGGCAACAATATTACTGCTATAGCTATATTCAGTGGCGACACCAGAACTTTTTGTCCGGGAGGGCCAGGCTAGGGCCACTGATTTGGAGAGGTTGCCAGTGGCATAACAGGGTGAGCCAGTCAGCTGCCGAGAAGATTTTAGGGTGGGCTGCAGGTCAACCTGGACCATTCCTGGCGCCGCGGCCGACTATATTATGTATAATATAAAATATATTTCATTCTGTGACAGGCTGTGGCTGGTAGCCAACCAAAATAGAAAATAATTGTTATTCGCGAATTTAATTTTCTAACCACACTTAATACTTATTATATTTACATAATACTTATTAATTACGTAAATGAATTATAACTTATTATTCGGCCCAATCCGCCGCTGGGCGTGCGCACAATTGAATTTCAAGCGGTGCCTCAAAATCTCAAATAATTTTGGGCCCCTTTATTTTATACTATTATTGAGGTTATTCGTTATTATTCGTGGTGATACGAGTCGTTACAATAGCTATATTTTGTAAATATTAAAAATATCTTTATTTTTTTGTTTTTATTCATTATATTAAACTCGTTATATTAAGTTGCTTATTACTTCCTATGTAGGTATATTATGTTTTAAATAATGTGCTACATAGACAATGTATTTCATTTTAGATATTTTTTATAAATATATATTTTCTCCATTATAAAAGTACCTATTTTATTTTTAAAATTACGTTTTTAATTGAGGAGAAATAAAGCATAAAATTCTTTTTTTTGTTTTTGAGTTATTAAATTTCGAAGATTTTCAAATTTTGGGCCCTTAACACATAATAGCAGGTGGTGCTTATTCACACCCGGTACACCCTGTGCACAAGCCTATAAATATATTAATAGAAAAATGTATGATAGGTAACTAAGATGACTAGTATTCGATTATTGCACCATAGCCACTTTAGAACATAGATTGGTTATTCACAGATGTATGTCCAATTCTGTATCCATTTTATTGCATCATAATTGTTTGATTAAAGTGATCACGCCTTTACGGAGAGGTTACACCTATAAATATTTACTAAATATTATCAGTATAGACCACTCTAAATCTATACGTTTGTTGACACTGTTGACTGGGCTCCACTGAAAACAAATCAAATGACGTGTCGCGTAATTATCATGTGACTGTTATGTATTTAGTTATAGTGTCATGGCTAAAATTGCTTACATTTAGCCATGGGTAGTTTTAGTGTTACTAATAAGTCTTTTTTTTTTTTTGGACCTCGAACACTATACTTTTACATATTGAATTAAATTTATAATGGATAAATAAAATTTAAAATTATGAAGTGGTGAAGGGGTGTGGGGGCAAAGCCCCCTACGAGTTTCCGGTTGATCGACAATTTAAATCCCCCCTTATCAAAAAATCTGAGCACGCCACTGCAGATTACATATTATAGATTGAGTCAAAATCCAAAGATTAAAAGAATAATCAAATATCAAAAAGGAAAATTTAAAGTATACGAAGCCATTACTATAGGAATACTGTATTCGACACACCTACTATATAGAACTGAGAAATAAAAAGGATAACGATTTGACGATTTGTCATTTGAAAACGATTAATAAATAAATAGAACCAAATACAACGATCCAGGCACGTAATCAAAGTTTTATTTCGAGAATCCTAATCAAAATGTATAAACATTAAACATCATCATACAATAAAATAAAATAAAAGCAAAAAGGTCAATTTTGGCCATGCTTCTTTCGTCCCTTCGGTCCTAGGAGAAAATTTTCGGTTTATTATAATTAAGATTTATATTCTTAAGAAAATACGATTCAGAGAATCTGAGCGAAACTCAATATAATACAATATATTATACTGGTAGGCTGTTTCAAAAGTTTACCACATGTGTAAACTACCTATGAGAATACTCAAAATAATTTCAAGTACCTACATTCAACATTTCATTAATTATCGTGAAGAATCTAAAATAAATTTCGTCAAAATTACAATTTACGTGAATTTTGCGTTTTTCCGTCATTTTTTGGTAGTTTTTTTTCTCGAGGAAAAACTTTTGAAAAATTCAAATGAGTTAAATAAAGTATTATCTAGACGCAATTTGTTACTAAAAGAATACTCTAGTTGCATTAATCAGTTATTTTCTCCAGAAAAAATGGCTTCAGACTTTTAAAAACACGAAAATCAAACATCAATGTAAAATATTGAAGTTTGAAGACCTATAAAAATAATTGACTTTCGATTTTCAAAATATTTTGTAAATAGATAAAGTAATATATGAGTAGGTTTCAATAAAATTTTCAAAACGTTAATTCTAAAATTGCAGGTAATATTAAACATTTTTAGAAACAATTAAAAAAAGGTCAAAGCTTTATAATTAGTTAGAAAATCAACCAATCTGTTCCACAATTTTATACGTATACAAATACCAACAAGAACAATAGAACACTTTCAACATTTTCAAGTCCCTATGATTAAAACTCAATTAGTTATCACGAAATAAAAAAATTAAAATAACAGAAATCGTAATTTTTCCGATTTTCCGTCATGTTTTGGTAGTTTTAACTTTAAAAGCTTATAAACAAATTTGTAATTTAGGATTTTCAAAATATTTTGTAAAAATATTAAGTAATATATAAATAGAATTCTATAAAATGTTCAAACTGATAAACCCAAAATTGCAGGTAATATTACACATTTTTGGAAAAAATTTCAAAGATCTGTACACTTACTCAGAAAATTAACCAACCTGTTCCAAAATTTTACCATACGTGTGAGCTATCTATAAATATGCTTATAATGTACTTATATATGTGAATACTCAAGTATAAAAAAAAAAAAACATCTTTGTAAAACCAATACATTTCTTGCTTTGCTCAGAATCCAAATTTATATTTAATGTATCATAAATTTATAAAATAATATTTATCACAAAATATACACCTAATATCTACTAAAGAATAAATTGTAAACGCTTAGCTTGTCCACTATTAGTAAACTTATCTAACAATTAACACATAATATTTTTTTTAATTTTCAATATTTCGGGGTTAGGGATTCATTCTCTAGCAGAATCCATTCAGCCACCCCCATAAATATGTCCTTGCTACATTTAACATAGTTTATAGTTATTAAAACTCTTTAATCGAGTAGATAAAAATATAAATTAATAACTGTAAATATTTAATATACATTGGTAAGTAAAAAACATTCTTTGGAATAAAAAAATTAAATTATACAGCCTTTACATACAGCTACCATATGACAATGAAAAAGGTTTTTGCAATAATAAGCGATAAATATAGTCATTGACAAAATTAATTAATTTATAAATAATAAAATACCCGTCTTATATGCAGAGCCGTGCTAAGGGGAGGGGGGGCAAAAAGGGCAAGTACCCAAGGACGCCAACATTTGCGAAAAGTTTAGAGGCGCTTATTGTAATATCAATATGTATATTTTTTTTTTTGTATAATTATAATTATTAATTTAGATGTAATTTAAATATATTTGTATACCTATTTTAATTACTTCATGATAGTTGACGTATTTGTTATTGCATATTGCATGAATACGATATATTTTATTTTTATATTCTATACCATAATACCATTGATTATACTAGTATATACAGGGTATTTCCTTAGCCTATACAACTAATCATATATTCGTACTCAGTAAGACAAAAAAATGAGAAAATTTTTTTCCGTTTTTTATAACCTTTAAAATTTCGGACTTGGCATAATTACTCGTTAAATAATAACGTTAATGTACATCTGTCATATCTATAATTACAATATGGACATTTTTCATAATTTTTGTGACGAAAGTCTGGTGATGTGGTTTTAAAAGTATAATTATTATGAAATAACAATAAATAGTTAAATGGTCGAGATCAAATACAATATTAGATATTAATAAAGAGATTAAATTATGTTGTCGTTTGTGTATAGGACAGACGGACAGTTGGCACAGTTTTTAATTGTACGATATGGCCGATATGGGTTAGTTTTATGCTCGCGCCGTACACGTGAAAAATGTAACTTGCAAAGTTAAAACCAACTATTGTTTGTTAAGCAAAATTATAACCAAAATATGTAAAAGTAATAATTATAATTTATAAGTTTGTATCGTAAATACCTACCTATTTTAAAAATAATTGTTATTGCCTTTATACGATTTCGTAGATATGGTTTTACTTGTTATTCCGATAATGATGTGAGTCGCGGGGGGCAGAGTTGCGTGTGCCAGACTCTTTGCAACAACACCATAGATAAAAATAAATTATGAAACCCATAATTATTCATTTGTTTACTTTGCTGATTGTCATATTTTATTCAGATATCTCTATAAAATTATAGTAATATGATAGTACTATAGTCGGAAATGACAATCTGTATGTGATATGTGTATGTGATTCTATTCTATTTTATTGTTTTAAAATTATATGCCTTATCTTCTAAACATTTTTATTCTATTTACAATGGGTAAAAAAAAATGTCAGTGAGGGGGGAAATATCCCGTATTGAGGGGCACCAATATGGTTGCCCTAGGGTGTAAATTAAAGTAGCTCGGCACTGCTTAAATGACCAGTTTGATGAAAATCAACAGTCAACCTTGGTATTAAAGTCTTGCCACCAGCGTATTTTATCAAAATCAGAAAATTAATTAATAAAATATGTAATAATAATAATAATATTATAAAACAACATCATAATAATTTGTAAAATAAAAATTTTCATTGTTTAATAAAATATGAACATGTACATAAATATTAAATACACATATTTCGTATGATACAATAGACATGATTCTGCAGTAATAGGTTCATTTTTACAATAATATGTATTTCTTAGTATAAAAATGTATACAAAGTTATATATATATATATATATTATGAATAAAGTTTCATAATATAATATTAATAATGTTATTTACATTATTGTGTTTTTAAACACTTAAATTTTAAGGCCTATTTTCCAATAATTTAAGCAATATATTTTCTTTATACTTGATATTAGCAATGACTGATTCACTGTATGGTAAATCCCATACAGATAAATTAGCATGAAAAATTTCCATTGATTGTCGGACATATAATAATGTTTTTTTAATTAAATTCCTATAAAAGCCAACAAAAAATAAAAATAATATTATGGTCAAATAATTAACAACTATATTATTAAATTATAAACAAGTGGAAAATATTTTGTAAAATTTATAATGTATTTATTGTATGTATATAATAAAATTAATTTAATAAAATAAAATAAAGAACATCTAATAGCATACAATCATTGTATTACTATTATATGTTTAAATAAAAACTTTCAATTATTTAGAAAATTTGATATTATTTTATTCAAAATTCAAACAGAATATTTCTATTAACATAATGTTTAATTAAATATACTTATTAAAATTTTTTTACAAACTAGTTAATTGTTTGTATTAATTTAAATTTGATGGAAAATAGTTTAAATATACAAGGAAAAACTAAAAATATAATCAAATTAATGGGATGAATTTAAAATTAAAAATGTATTATAAATAAATTATATACTGTATGCTGTGTATATTAAATAATCAATATTTATTTCTATTATCAATATTATTTAATATTTTTATATATTTAATATTTATTTACATTACAATTCAAAATTTAAAGGCAATATAAAATTGATGTAATAGAAAGAAATAATTAATTGAAAAGAATATTAGTAAATTAATAGAAAGTTATTTATAAATAACTATGTTACATGACATAGTAAAAAATCTCCTATTAGAGATACTTTAACAATATTTATTTAATTTACCAGTTTTCTCTTATATCCATATTGTTAATGATTATATCTGATATTTTGTCTAATTCATAAGCAACTTCTAAACTAGTTTTTCCGTATTGTCTTTCAATTGATTTAAAACTTTTTTCCAAATATTTATAACAACTGTCAAAGTCACCTTTAAAAATTAATGGTATTAATATTAATAAACAAACTATTATTAACATAGGAAAGCTTTAAACAATTATTTTCTATAAGTTACTGTATTTTAAAAATTATATGGATGTAAAATTAATGAATAGAGAGAAAGACAGGTGTTATTGCGCCTAAATTCCATCTAAAGAAAATAGGAAACTGAAATATCAATATTTCTTAATTTTCTTAAGGGTATAGTAATATTATTGATTTTTTAAATAAAATATATAGGTAATATAAATATATTTTATTAATTATAAATTAATGTTAACACAAATATAATTATAGAAATATAGAAATAGTAATTTAAGTAATTTAAAGTTAATCATGAAATATAAAAATGTGTATAATAACAGTCAAGAATCTAAAATAATCATAAAACATAAACTAATTTTGACAAAAAGTTATATTGAACAATTGGTTTTTATAGTTATATAAATTTAAGATTGAAAAGTAGATGTTTTATCAATCACAAATAAATAATTACAATTTTAAATTTAATCAAACTAACATCAAATACCTAACCATAATTTATAACGAATCATAGTCAATCTAATAAATTACAATACAGATTGTAATTATAATAAAGTAATTAATAAACAATATTTTCATTATTTTTTTGTCTTACCGACAATAGCATAACATTTTGCTAAACTGTCTTCACATTTTGTAATATTAGAATTTTTTTGGTTTAACACTAGAGTATTAAGTCTTAAACTTTCAGATAAACTATTTACTGCTTTTGTGGCATTATTTTCTTCAAGTTGTTTCATTCCTAATTATACAAAACATATATACATATATAATATAGTATATTATAGTGAATATAAAAATATCATTACAAAAAGAACTATACAAAACAAATTTATATAATATTCCAAACAGCAATTAAAATAAATGACCAGCCAACAATTATTTTACATAAACATTACTTAGTTTTTAATATTTTTATTATATTTAATAATTATAAAGAAATGCTGTTTAGAGTAAACGTTAATTTAAATAATTTGGCTATATTCACTTTTTTTTTCATCATTAATATTTTTTTATTTACCTACACATGTATTGATATATAATATATTTATGTATTTTTAATATCTTAAATACAATAAAATATTTTTCATAATAAAATAATATGTTATATATAAATATATAATATACCATTAAATATGTTGTTCTTAACATAATTAACTTTTAATTATTAATTTTACCTTTATCATAAAGTTTGTCAGCTATAATCAAACGTCTCTTGTACTCGATAGTATTTAATTGTTCATGGCATAAAGTACAATAAATTGTGTCTCTAACATCTAAATCTGTCAGAGTTGCTTGAATATCATTATTACATTTTAAACATATAAGTCCCTCAATGTTCTTAAAAAACATATCATCATTATATGGATCTGAGCAAATACAACATGTACAATCAAAATGATATTGTGCTTTCAATAAAGATTGTCTTTCAACTAATCTCATACGTCGAAAATTAGGCCCTTAAAATAATAAAAATTGTAGAAAAAATAAAATATGAATTTATATTTTAAATTTACCATAGCAATTTGTAACTTCTTCTCCTTCCTCAATATTGCGTGATGCTTTAATGACAACATACTTTAGTAAGTTACTGAAAAATTATTTCCATTCAAAAATTATTAATTCAAATGATAGTTAACAATTTAAAAATTTTACCTTGAAAATATATTAGGATCACATGAATGATTCAACAAACTTGATGTAGGGAAAATCGCTGTTCCAATGCGTGGTTGTGATTCATCAATAATTGAAGTTAAAGCTCCGGAATCACTGTCTGAGATTATGTGTGTAGATATAGCATTACCATTACACACTAATCTTGTTATATGACATAGTAATTCATAACCCACTGAATTCAGAATAAGATTTGGATAATTTTGAAAAAAATCAGTTTTCCTTTGTAAGTATATTAGTAAAAGAGTAGCAGTCTAAAAAATAATAAAATATTAAGCATTATTTTACTTTAGCTAGGTATTAATGTTATTCATTAATTGTGCATACAAATTATTTATTATTTATAGGATATTAAATAACAAATAGTTTTAGTTATCAGATATAACCTATACTCATTACCACTAACTACTGTTAAATATTAACAAAATATAACTTGTATGACATAAATTAATTACCAGGCTGTATTGTAATAATTCCATTGACTTAAAATCATCAATGTGTGTTAATAAATTATATATTTGATCATTTTTACTGTCTGAGTGTAAGGTTTCTAACATCAAACGTAACGCAAGATGGGCAATACCAATACATTTAAAAATTGATGTACCTTGTTTGCATTCCCAACGATGATATGAATCCCAAGATTTTTGGCGACATTGTTCATTACAAAATAAAATTGTACAACAATTATCACAACTATAAAAAAAGTTTAAAAAATAGAACACTATAATGATTATAATATTGAAAATAAACTAATATAAATAAGAAATTACTTTTTAATATTACTTACGGAATCGCATAGTATTTTAATGCGATACAACAGTTATAACAAAATGAATTGTAATATTCTGATAGTAATACAAATGCAAATGGATTTTCAAAAATTAAAAGTTCACCATATTCAATTTTTGTTGAAGCAATAAAATGTCTCCCTTTAGTTTCTGTATAACTGAAATAAATAACTTTTATTAGTAATAAGAATATTTTTTAACATTCTAGATTCATAAAAAGTATAGTATAATTATTATATTAATTTAATTTAAATTATTATTTTTTTGAAAACCCTTTTTATATTATGTATTAAGCTGAACTATTGTAATATTTTAACTAAAAGGTAATTACTTAGTTAATTAAATAAATACCATAATTTTAATTTAGGAGACTTAAATGGAAGAATTATTTTATTTTTATCCAATGTTTTTTTAATTAGGTTTTCTGTAAGTTGAGATAAATGATTTGTTTTATTATTGTTTGCAACAGATTTTGCTTCAGTAGTAACATTTTTAGTCAATAAAACGTATTTCTTAACAAATTGTTCTATAATAAATTAAAAGTTATCAATATTAATAATACATTTTGTAATATAAGATAAATATTTGGTTATATAATATGTACAATTATACTTACCATCTAAAGGTATATTATACACATTATTTGAAAGTTTTATCAAATTTTCCAAACAACTATGCCCTTTTTTATATTGATTTAAAGCTACCAAGCATTCAATTTTACGTTTTAACAACTTCACAATTAATTGATTTATATTAACTTCACTTTCATTACTATTGGAATTATTTAATATATTACAGCTAGCATTGATATCTTTTAAACACTCCTAAAACATATATATATATACATAGTTATATACAATTTTAAATTTAAAAGAAATCTTACATTAAATTTGCTTAATCTCATATATACAGCTGAGCGGTTAGAAAAAGCTAATGCTAATTCTAAACTTTTATATGGTGCCAACTGTGCTGCTTTAGTGTAAAGTTTATAGCATAATTCCAATCGATCTTTTTTAAATTCTTCATTAGCTTCTAATCGAGTCTCTTTGGATTTAACTGGGTTTTTTAAACTATCACAAAACTTATTATCATCCAACCATTGTTCTAAACAGGACCTGTCAAATAAAATTTAAGATGAATATGAAATAGGAAATTTAAATTCAATTTAAATTTTATTTTTAAATAAAAATTACCTGATAAATTCACTTTGCATACAAAGGTTCACTTTTTCATTATTAGCAGCGTGCTTAAATGTATCCAAAAAACCATTTTTTACACTATAATGGCTTAAAATATCTATCAAATGTTCCCATTGAACAAACATGATTAAGTTATTAAGTAATGTTCAAAATGGAAATATATATTCTTCAATATAATAACACAATAATATGCAATATAGTTAATATTGTATAAAATACTAGGATTAGTATACCTATAGTTTATATTTAAATAAATATAAAACTAATCAAATACAATAATATTATAATATCAATTAATTAATTAATTATAATAATAAATATAAATAATAATTAAGTTTTTAATTTGAATAATTATTTTCATAAATAATAATATATATATATATATAATGGTAAAGGTAAATACTAAATATTAAATAATATTAATCCACAATATTACAAAATACAAATTTTCTCTTATCAAATTATTCTCCTTTTAAAAAATACAAATTCAAGTATAATTTGATATTTACTATATATCAGCGCCATCTAGTTGTATTTAAAAACATATATTAGATTCTGAGCATGTGAAGAGCCATATATAAATATTTAATAGATTTTATGCTTTATAGGTCTATGTTACATATAGTTACATATAGTTACAATATAATTACTGTAGATTATTACAACGATAGGAAGTGCCTAAAAGTTGTATATTTAGGACTTTGTAATTTTTTGATATTATAACATTTTTAACACGCAAAAATGAAAGCAATTATAAAATTTAATTTAATAATAAGTTGGTGACACTGTGATGAATGCGGTCATAGAACATAAATATATTATATTTGTAGATACTTTGTGATACTGTGAAGCACGATTTAAGATATACCTTTATTATGTCTTAAATCGTGCTGCGAAGTATGAATTGTGATACGATTTACTTATTCTGTGATACGATATTAATACGAATACTTTTTTTTTTATTTTGTACCAACTTCAATTTTTTATTTTCATCACATTACAATTATTAGTTTTTATTTCTTTAGCTATTGCTATTTAGTATTTACATACTTACACATTTTGTGTAAATTAAATGTGTAATAAGATATGTCTTCATATTGTACGTTTACTTTATTATTATTTTTGATTTCGATTCTAGATTTATTTTGTAATTTTTATAATTTATGATTATAGACGATGCAGTTTTTCGCAGAAAAATTGCAGAATCTACTAATACAGATGACCGGAATAGAGCAAGTGATAATAAGAGAGGACGGTGGGATCAACCAGATACCCATATTGTAAATAATTCCGAAGACCATTGGGAGCGAGCTAGAAATCAAAGAGGGTGCGAACTAGTACTTTAATAGAATTACATAATAAATTAATAACTTATAATAATTAACCTTTATAATTTTATTTATCAGTGAAGTACAGTTTACTGACACACATGGAGATAAACTGTCATCTTTATTAGATTTACCTATTGATACAAATGTTTCTGCTAATAAACCACCTGTGCCAGTTAGAACGTCTCCTTTATGGAATGAAATTATGCCCCAATTTAATCCTTTCAATTTAATAAATCCAATGAATGTAATGGATTCTGCTATGTTTATGGGACAAGTTAGTACAAATAGTATTTATTTAGATGTTAATGATTTACATTTACTATTTCCAGTATGGTGTAATGGGCGGTATGCTAACAACACCTCCCTCAATGATTGTTAATCATACTACACCAAGAGCATCTGAAGCTAATGTCATTCAAACTGATAAACGAATAATACAACTTGAATTATGTACATTATATCCACCTCCTGCAAATGCTCCAGCACCAACTTCTAGAGAGAGACCTCCTGGATGTCGAACTGTTTTTGTTGGAGGATTACCTGAAAACATTACAGAAGATATTATGAAATCAATTTTTACTAATTATGGAGAAATATTGACAATTCGATTAAGTAACAGAAAATTTTGTCACATACGTTTTGAAAGTGAATGCTCTGTTGATCTTGCATTAGAGCTCTCAGGTATTTTAATTACTATAGATGTTTTTGTTATTAAAATTTGAATTTAATGATTCTTTATTTATCTTTTAACATGCATACTTAATATTATTTTACGAACATTTTTATACATTTAGGATATCGATTAGTGATGAAAGGACAAGAATTAATATCTGCATCACGCTTACATGTAGATTATGCTCAAGCTCGTGATGATCAATATGAATGGGAAATGAAAAAAAGGCATTTAATGCGTGAAGAAAGACGACAACAACAAACTCGTTCAAATCCTCCTCCATCTCCTCCTTTAATACCACATTTCACTGAAGCTAAAGCTTTATCTGTTAGTGAAGAAATTAAGGGTAATTTCAGCATCAACATTATACATTTATTGATAATTAACTAATATTTATTTTTTTAATTGCTACCATATTTTATTATATTTCTAAATACTTAAACTTATTATTTTATAGCTGATACTTCATTTTTAAATGCTGTACAAGTAGTTATTACTTGGTTAGAACGAGGAGATTGTAACAAACGTAATGTAAACATTTTTTATTCAATAATTCAGTCTACCAATTCCCACGTCCGTCGTTTATTATCAGAAAAAAACCAATTTGAAGAAGAACTACAAAATCTCAAAGATCTTACTAAACGGCGCATGCAAGCAATTTTATTACAATGTAAGTGTTTCCTATTTATATAAATATAATATAAATTATTTAATTTGGTTGAGAGAACTTCATACCAAATTTATCTTGTTTAAATGATTATTGATGACAAGTCAAAACAAAGAAGTAATTAACAAGTTTAAGAATAAAAATATAATTACAATAAAATCTATTTTAGTTGCATGACAGGTTTCAACATTTCTTATATTTATAATAATAATTAGTCTCAGGTATTTGGTTTTTTTTATTTTTATTTGGTTCAGCTTAATATATTCGAGGTTCACATTTCAAATATTAAGGTTTTATCTTGTGCGTTTGTCAAGGTTAGTATTGCTTATGACTGGAAAAAAGATTTAGTACATCTAAGATATAAATTTCAATTAAATTAACTTATTTATTTTAATTGGACACAAAAAAGTTTGTACCAATAATTACTGGATTGAGGTGTGTCAGGTTTGTGAACATTGTCTTATGATTTGAAAATTATATTTGTATTTCAGAAACTACCTATTCTTATACTTCCCTATTAATAAAGGTAAGTTTTATGTGGGCTGAAGGTTTTAATTATGTTATGGTGTGGTACGAAAACCAATTATTTATCAAGCAACCAAATTTGGTCTCTAAACTTCTTATACTTTTCTAATTATTGATATATAAATATAATTTTTTTTTTGTTCTTTAATGTATGAAAATTAATTATTATTATCTTGTTTATTTTATAGTAACTATTGTTTTTATAATCTTAATGTTAATTTTATAAAAATATGATAATAAACAAATTAAATATTTTAAGACCAAATAATTATTGTTTCATAAAAAAATGTATAATATATTTTTAAAATTATAACATTGTTCATCTAATTTTAATTTTACAAAAATATCACGGTTTACTCATAAATTATATAATTCATATTTTTTTACTTAGCAATCTAAAAGAAAATTAAATATTACTAAAGATTAAAACATTCTATACTAAACATATAAAAATATATGAATTATAAGGTCTGCACTTCTTTTTTTTCAATATGTTAACTGCCTGTTATTGTCCTTGTATAAAGTCACCCAGATCGAGAAGGTATTTACTTCTGCATCACACAAGAAGGTTTGGGATCATTTCACAAAGGCGCAGCGAAAGAACATTGATACGTGGAAGAAGCAGGCAATGGTAGGTTTTATGCTAACTAAAACCAACAAACAATAATAGCTTTGCTTAAATTGTTAGACTAAACTATAGATTGCTTTTATATTGATATTAATTAATTTTAAGAATAATAAACTATTTATTCACAAATCATACAAAATTAAATGCCATGTTTTATGCTAAAATAATAACTATCGCTTAATAAAAAATAGTTAATACATTTTCAATTGTTTTGTTTAGTTTTTCAATACGATACTTCCTAATTGTGTTGAATTATAAATGTTACCAATTACTATCATGATTGATGATTAACTATTATTATTCATATAATGCATGTTACCATTGAAAATTCGCATGTTAATGTTAACAGTGCTATAATATTTTCCAAGTATAATTAACAAGAATTTGTATTGTACCAAATAATGTAGGTAGGTGTTATTTTTAATTTGTTTACCTTGAGTTTTTTTATGATTAATTTGAAAATTAGGTATTTTGGATAATATATATGATGATCAACAAATTTGTAATGAACTTGCTATAAATAAAGTTATCATATATGTCTTTATTTATTTTTAAAATAACATATTTTTACAATTAAGTTAATTACTTGATTATTTAATTAGGCTTTATCTAAGCTGGGTATAGATGATGAAGATGAAATGATTGGTGGAGATGAAATGGATCTTTCTGATGATGAAAGCAATTTAAAAAAGACAAAAACAAAAGCAGATCCTATACAATTACAGGTTATTATTACACTTAAAGATACTTTCAAATATTTATAATTTATAATTTAGGATGAAAATGATCACCTAAAGTGTGAACTAGAAGCTTATAAAAATGAAATTGGAATGATGAAAGCTAGCTTACAAACTTCTGACCAAAAAGATATACAAATAAATTATTTACAACAACAATTACTATCTACTCGACAAGTAAATATAAATATATTTAAATTATTATTTATGTAATCATTTTAAAACTTAAGATAATTTTTGTTCATTTCTTAGGAATTAAATGTTCTTACAGAAAAATGTTCTGATGTTGAAAAATTGAACCCAAATTCTAATAGTGTTCAAAACAGCAAAATAAAAGAAACAAACAAAGGCCCATTTAATCATTTTTCACAACATCAAATAAAATTACTAGGTATCCAACTTATTTACGTAAATATTATTATTATATTTATTTTATTTAAAATGTGATGAAATTATTTATAGGTCATGTCTCAATATTTTTAAGCATTCATCCTTTTGGAATAAGTATCGAAAATATTATAAATTATATAAAAAATATTGATAAAAACGTTACTAATCAAGAAATAGAAAATCTACTAGTCACCAACCAAATATTATTTGAAAATTTCCAAAGTGATGATGTTAAACCCTTATGGAAATTAGTCAGTTTTAGTTAACTATATTATGTATATTATACAATTAATGAGTACCTATTTATAATTGTTTTTTTTTTTTTGTTATTGTATTTTTCACGGTATTTATAGTGTTTGAAATAATTAAAATAATAACAAATTTTAAATTTTTATTTATATTTGATTCTCATGTTTGTTATATCATACATTTCTTTTACATACTTTCTATATTATAATTTTTTTTAAGTTATTAAACAATTTTTTGTTCTGAAACCAAAATATGACTACACTTGTTTAATATATTATTATGTTTTTCTTTTGTAATTGTTAATATTTATTAACATTTTAACTTTAATTTGTGATTTTTTTTTTACTAAAAGTTAAAATGTAATTATATACATATTTATTTATACTAAATTTTTATATTATACATAGAGTGACCCTGAAGAAAATAAATTATTTTCTTTTTATTATATTAAGGAGTATGTATTTGATTATAATATTGTAGAATTTATAGAATTATAAACATTTTTACTAAATTTGTGTTTTTTCTTCAGCTTTTATAAACCATTAAGGCCCATCACTGCTCCACATAGTCTACTCCATTCCTCTCTATCATTTGCTAGTTCCTCCGGGTTATCAACCCCTAGTATCCGAAAATTCTGTTTGGGCTCATTTACCCACCTTATAAATTTGTTTTTATTTACTTTAAATATTTAAAATTGTTAATGCAGCCCTTAGTGCTCCTATTCTTTCAGGTTACCACCAGAGCGCTCAGTCGATACACCATATTTAAGTTTCATCATAGAATATAAAATAAAATCTATTCTACGGTTAGTGCAATGTGGTCTATGTTTGATTGTATCATGCTATGGACACTCCCTATTAAAGCAATTTTCAAAAATGTAAACAAACCGAAATTCGGCCTGGCGGCAGGTTAACCACTTAATGAAAAATTTCAGTTTTTCAAAAGCTTTCATTTAATTTGTGATATTAGTATACAAAACATAGACTTATAATATAAGTCTTAAAATATATATTATAAATTATATGATAAATTTATAAGTCTATGATACAAAACTTGTACAATATTATGGTAAAATGAGTGTACAACAATTTCGAGTGTCCTATCTGGTTTCATATAATCTATGGTTTAATGGCCCACTAGCGATAACACTGATAAAGTGATATTATTTAAACCACGTGAATTCATAAATTAAACTCTTGTCAATTACTATTATATAAAGTACTATATAACTATAAATACTAATTTATATTCCTAGGTAAATATTTATTTAGGTATATATTTGAGTAAAGATTGTTCATTAAAAGTGTAAAGTGATTCTTCTTTAGATTTAACATGAAAACCAAAAAGAAAACTGGACGAAAATTGAAACGAGATTGGAGAAGGAAAATCGATGTAACAGATGTTGACACTTATTTAGATGAAAAAAGACTTGAGGAACGTATAGGGTATATACAACATTATGATAATATTATAGAAATATAAAAAATGTATTATTATTATTATGCAATATTTTTCAATGTTATACAGCGTAATCACCGAAAAAAAAGATGAAGAATTGTTTCACATTGATACAATTGGAAAGAAAAAGAAAATCCTTAAACCTAAAAAAAAATCTTTAGATACTCCTTTAAAATGTTTATCGAGTTTACAATCAACCTCTGCTGTTGTTCCATTAGCTAAAAGGTAATATTGTTATGTAATAATTATAATCTAATATAATTGATATATTAAATATCAATTTACTTAGTTTTATATTTAAAAGCAAAACAAAGAACAAGTTGAAACAATTAAATATATAAATACCCAGAATATAATTTGTATTGAAACTGGAATATGTAAAATTAAATTAACATAATTTATTTTCAAGATTTATAATTTATAGTCAAGATTCAAAGTTTTATTATTTTTTAACTTGAAAAAAAAAACAATATAATTATTATATGTATGTTTCTTTTTTAGAAGTGTAAAGAAAAACAAAAAGTTTAATAAAAAAGATGATAAGTTTGATGATAACATTAAACCATTGAGAAAAACAATAATTAAGAAAAAAGATGCAAAAGAAATCAATAAAATAATAAAATATAAAACTAAAAAGTTGGGACTAAATGAAAAACCAATAAAAGATGATGTATTCAATAAGGATTTGTGGACTGGCTATAGAGGTATGTATACTAGAAATTTGTTGGTAGCAAATTGTATCATCTTGGTACTTAATTAAGCTCATTTTTCCAAAGTTTTATCTAGGAGAAGAAAAACTAATAAAAATGGCTGAAAATTGGCAAAATTATGATTTCCGTTTTTTTTTTATTTTTTATTTCGTGATAACTAATTGAGTTTTGATCGTAGGAACTTGAAACTTTTTTTGAGTACTAACATTGGTAATATACAAGTGTGGTAAAATTTTAGAACTGATTAATTGATTATTTGGCAAAATATAGTGCTGTGAACTTTTTGCCAAAAAAAATTAACATTTACAATTTTGAGTTTATCGATTTGAAAATTGTATAGAAGCCTTATAATATACTAATTAATATTTTTACAAAATATTTTGAAAATCGTGACTGTCAATATTTTTATTGGCTTTTTATTTTTTATTTTCTAATCTATGAAAACATTTTTTTGGGTAGAAATAATGGTCTGATGACCACAAATAGAATACCCTTTTCATACCAAATTTCATCTAGTTGGTATTTTATTTAGCTCATTTTTTTGAATTTCCAAGAAGTTTTTCCTTGAGAAGTGGAAAATCGGCAAAATTATGGTATCTGTTATTTTAAATTTTTTTATTTCTTAATTACTAAGTGAGTTTTGATCGTAAGGATTCGAATATTTTTTTGAGTACTCACATATGTAATATTTACGTTTAGTAAAATTTTGGAACTGATTGGTTGATTTTTTGGCTAAATACAGAGCTTTGAATTTTTTCTATAAATGTTTAATATTACCTGCAATTTTTGATTTAACAGTTTGAAATTCTTGTAGAAACCTAATTATATATTATTTAATTTATTTAAAAAATATTTTGAAAATCGTGACTGTCAATTTTTATCATGAAATGATAACTCCTTGAATTTTGATCGTAAGAATTTAAAATTTATTTTGAATATATACACGTGTAATTTACACTCGTGGAAAATCTCAAGACATATACGACTTAATATTTTGATAATCGTGACTGACAATTTTTTTTCATATGCTTTTAAAGTAAAAGTTCTTGATAATCAGAAAAATTACGGTTTCATTATTTTATTTCTTGATAATTAAATAAGTTTAGATCGTAGGAAATTGAAATTCATTTTAAATATTTACATTCGTAATTAACACACGTAAAATTTTGGAATGGATTATCAGTATAATATATTACACTGAGATTCGCTTAGAATCCTATTTTCTAATACAATGTAATTGCATTCAAATCTTAATAATTATAATTCTGTTTTATCTAAATTATAGTAATTTTTTTATGCTTATGACCCAAATAAGAAATACTCCATTTCGTCCTGCTGACGAGCTAGTTTTATTCTATGAACCTGCTCCCCTCGCTAATTTTAAGTAAATGCACTTATTTACATATTAATAATAATTAATAATACTCATATAAACTTATCAGTTAATGTAATTTAGATTATAAGTATATTCTTAAATTTCTAAATTTAATGATTTTGATTAAACTTTACTATAATATAATTTTAGAATACATTCTAAGGTCTAATGTATGTGCACTAATAATCCTGTATTTAGACACTCTAATAGTCTTGTCTCATCACTTGCCTATGCTTATTATTATTATTTTTTTTTTCACAGAGCCTGGACAAAAAAAAGATAAAATCATAAATAATGTTATCAAATGGATACCAAAAGAAGTATTAAATCACAATGCAAAAGTTCTTCCTAAATTAAGAAATAAAAGAATGTCACATCCCAGCCAAGGCACATGTAATGTGGATGATATGAAATGTCCACATCCTGGTCTATCATATAATCCCACTATTGAAGATCATGTATCCCTACTGTCCACTGTTGCTGACAAAGAAGCAGAATTGATAAAACGTGAAGCGCACATTAACAGAGTTACACGACAGTTATTCCAACAAGCTATACAAATCAATCATGAAGTAATATTTTATTATGAATAATGAATATAATATAACTATCATATGTATTTTAATAACATTATTACTTATTATTATTATTTTTTTTTTTCTAGCAAATGAAAATTAGAGAATTAACTGAAGGCCTACCTGGTTTTACAAATGATTCTAATGAAGAAGTTAATGAAGACACTAATGAGTTTAAGTCTATTAATCCACCCACTACAAGGGACAATCAAAAAACCACAAAAAAAAAGAAGATTCAAAGACGTCTGCGTAATGAAGAAAGACAACGTAAGAATGTAAAAGTTGAAAAGAAGAAAATTTCGGATCTTTATAGGTACATAAATTATTATGCTTCTATATTTTTATATACAATTAATTGATGGAACGGAGTAAACTCTATTATAATAAATTATTAATTTGTTATATTGAAATTTAATGAGGATTAAAGTAATATTAAAGTTATAGGAATGTATTATATGAAGAGTGTATCTGGAAAAATAAAATATTTAACTCATGAGTGCATCATTTGTGGGAAAAATGTAAGAGAATAGACTGAAATGGTTTAGATATGTTATGAGGAGAAATAATCAGAAGAAATGAAAGTTGTTATGGAAATTAATATAAAAAGTTAGAGGAGGAGAGGAATTTAAGAAGAGGTGGATAAATGAAATAGAAAGTAATATGAAGATATCTGGTAAGAATAAATGAGAGATAGGAGATTAAAATCTAAGGTTGTGTAGGAATAGGATAGGATAGCTGTCTCCATTTCATTTGGAGTGAAGGCGAAGTAGAAGAAGAAATGAGATATTAGTTTAATGACACAGTAAATTAATTATTAATTATTCTTATTCTTGATTTTTAGATTACGATATATTAATGAAGAACTAGATGAGTTGGAAAATTCAACAAATAAGAAAAAATTGAAAAGATTACAAAAGAGACAATTAAGTAATATTAGTACTAGACGTCTAGGAACTAATAAGTTTACAGAATCATTAGATGCATTTGCATTACCAAAAGATTTAAAAGGCACTCTAAGAGAAACTGAACCTCAAGGAAATATTTTCAAAGACTGTTTTGAAAGTTTACAAAAACGTAACATATTGTCGGTTGGAAAGAAACAACTTAAGTAAGTTTACTTACTAATTCTTCTTCGCCTTACTTCCCGACTATATGTAGTTAGTCACCCTGATCCTATACCTCGATACCTAGATTTTGATTACCTACATCTCTTTCATTCACACTAACTATCATATCATATCACTCTCAATTCCATCTATACATCTTGTCATTGGTCTTCCTCTCACAATTCTATATTCTACATTAAATTCCATAACAACTCTAACATCTTCTGAATCATCTCTCTTTATAAATGTCCAAGCAATCTCGGTCTACTTTGTATCATTTTCCCCACAGTTAATGTGATTCTTACATTTCCCTTTATGTATTCATTTCTTATTCTATCCATAATAGTTATTTCATACATCCATCTAAGAATTCTCATTTCCACTACATTTATTCTCTGTTCCACATTTTTATTCTTTAACCAACACTCTGATCCATTCAGCATTTCTGGCCTCATTACTACTGCCTTATAATACCTACCATTCAATCTTAGCATCTTTTTTTTCACACAAAATACCTGACGCTTTCTTCCACTCTATCCTATTTATCAAGTCCGCCTTAGTACTATCATTCTTTTTTACTATCGGTTCTAAATATTTGAAACAATCAGTTTCACATACTACATCGGCATTGATCTTTATTATATGCCTTATCATTGCTTATCAATTTATTGATCACTTCTTTCAAAATCATACACTACTGCCTTAGTTTAACTCCTACCCCACAAGTGCTGTTTTCAGTACTCAAGCCTCATTCACTTCTTCTGGATCTCCAATTTACTTACTAACTAGTTTAATATGCTAATATTAAAAAATGTATTTATTTTTATAATTGTTTTATATTTTAGAATCAACAAGAAAAAAGTACAAGCATTTATGGATCCTGCTTTTAAAGTAACACCAGACATGTTAGCAAAGTATAATGTATGATCTCTTAATGATATAAAAGAATATATTTATGGTATGTCAAGAATATATTATTTTATTTAAAACTTATCTTCATAAGTTGTTTTTTGACTTGAATACTACAAACTAGAAAGGATTCTATTAGTAATTAAAACATAAATTTGGTTCAAGTTTTTATTTATTCATTAATATCTTGATTATTTACTATTAAATTTCATGAACAACTTTCTATGAATTGTTTGATAATTATTATGTTTAAAAATGATTTTTTAGATAAGTTTTAGTGTTTATATACGATATTGTGTACAAAGTTTTCAATTTCCTTTAATTACTAGATTTTTTTATATATTTTTTAACTCATTATAAAGTCTCATGCATTATTGAGTTATCACTTGACCATTGTTTATAATCAGTTGATTATTTCAAAATTATATAAAATAACTTCAAAACAGGAGCAACATTTTAAGTTTTTTTTTTTCGGTGTGCAAGATTTTCAAATGACTAATAAAAATATGTACACTCAAATAATAGTGAATTATTTCAGCAAGCCCAATAGGTTTTGGGCCCTAAAAAATTAAGGATGTAATCGCATACCCTGATCTTCTCAAATGACGCCCATGTTTCAGAATACAAGTTTTGTTAAAAAATAATATGAAAAATCACATATTATAGTATTAATGTAGTATTCCCTCAAATGAAAAATTTTTATTATGGAAAAAGTATTGTTAATATTTTATAATCTATTTTGAAAATGTTTAAATCTACAGAATTATATTAATTCCATATCTTGTAAATCTTCTTTTAAATAATAGTAACAACTAAGGCTTATTTGTAGCAAAAACTTTTTTGTCAAAGAATGTAATAATAAATCTAAAATAAAAATTTGTTTTTTATCATTCCAATTGCAATAAAATGAATTTTATTTTGCTTTTTTCTTCTAAATTTGCTTTATTGAAGATTATTTTACAATAATATCATATGTTTCTATAATATTATATTATATTAGCTGATTAATTATTAAATTCTTACCATAAATAGGTGAAATTCTTGTGTTTTGTTGTCCAAACTATTTTGTTTGTTATTGAGATAATACAGGATCAGGCAAAAAAACCTCCCATATTTCAAAAGGCAGTTGCAAATAAACAAACAAAAATACAGAAAAAATTATTTTATTTTTAAATTACTAATATTATGCCATTTTATGTTAAAATATTTTTAAAACAATTTAAAGTTTTGATCATTATTTCGGTTGAATGGTGTCTTTCATTGTTGGCACATTCTCGAAGCCTTTTATGGAAGTTTTTCATCAATTTCGTGTCATTTCCAGAGTAATAGCAGCTATTGCCTAGGTGATTGCGTCCTTAAGTGATTGTAAAGTTGTGGGACGATTATTGTACACTTGCGCCTTTAAATATTCCCAAAGAAAAAAAATCACAAGATGATAAATCGGGTGGCCTAGGGGCTAGACAATGTCTCCTCCCAAAGAGAAAAGACGTCCAGGGAACAAATCTCTCAAAATTTCTTGCAAACAACATGATGTGTGTGTTGTGGTTCCGTTCCGTCTTGTTGGAACCACACTTTACCCTCTTCATGGTTCTTAGTAAACTGGTTCAGGTTAGGTCGGAGGAAGGTCTCGAGCATATGACATTACCGATCCGAATTAACTGTTATTTTTATTCTATTTTCTTCAAAAAAATTTGGTCTTAGTACACCAAACTCACATAAGGGCTGTGTAATGGTTTTTTACACAATAAAAATGGCACATACTTTGCTATCGATCGATATCCACTCTATCGTTGTACCACCACTACAACTCGCACGGTATCTCAAAATTTGGGAGGTTTTGTTTCTAGACCCTGTATAATAGTTTAAAATATCTAAAAAAATAAATAAATAATAAATTAAATATCGGTTATTGTAGTACTATGAAAGTGATAGTCATATTAATTTTATTATCTAACTCCCATAACCTCAGTTGACATAAGGTTAGATTAGGTTAGATCATTTTCTAAGTATAAAAATATATTAGCACCCAATAAGCTAAGTTTTAATGAAAATACATCTATATAAATGGTAGTAATTTTTTTAATTTTATATAATATATAAATTTTTTTTCATACTTCAATAACAAATTTTTTTTCCTTTTTTAGCAATTATAAATGCTTTATTAACAATTTATTTTGCTACAAAATCCGAGCTCAAAATAATTGAAATTTTCTATATTTTAAGCAAATATTTTTATCATTATGCTGTAGTGGGGTTAACATTTAATCCGTATAAAATGCTAGCAATTTTGTAGTTTCATGCACATTGCACGTCATTAAATATTAAATAATTTGATTTAACAATGATATTTTAAAAATTGGTTTTAGTCCTCTCTTTAAAATTGATAATATTTTAGGTAATATAACTAGAATGATAAATAAAATGATGTGTCTAATTTAGCTATACTGCTGTTTAGTAGCTAAATACATTTTTTGCCCTCTAATTGTTCAATTAATTAATTAATCAATGTAAGTACCTAAATAAAGACTAGAAACTTGTCTTCAACCACTACAGCATTATTAATGGAAAAATATATGTAAAAATAAACAATGTATAATGTTTTTATCACCATACACAGTGACAGTGGTAATATAAAATGTGATTAAATAGATATAATAAAAAGAAATATTATTTTTAATAATTATTAAAAAAAAAATTTTTCATAATATCATTGATTATACAATAGACAGATAGCCCACGTAACGTTAATATTTGGCGACTACTTCTGGGATGCGACCACTATGGAGCGCTAGTGTAGAAAGGATGCAGAGCGGTACCTTTGCCATAGGTAGATGGGTTATATGGGGGGTATTGGGATGCAAAGTAGTGGTACCCCCGTCATAGTATGATGAAACGTGTGGGGAGTAACTTATGATGGCGTTTCTAATAATAGAATATTTGTACTATTAATGTTGGAAATTCTGACTTCAATATTGGTTAATAAATTGTTATGTTATCAATATATCGATTATATTATAATGTATATTTATATCGTAAATTGAAATAAAACGAATTACTCCATGGTATGAAAACTATAACACATTAATGCATTATTCACTATTATTTTATTATCTAATACGACCTAACTATGCGTTTATCTTTAAGCTTTGTCTCAAATATGATAAATCGGAACGTATCGCCGACGGCTCGCTCTCGATTTTCGAGAACCAACATGTTAACACTTGACATTTCAAGACATTTTTTTGACACTTTGTTTTATTAAAAACACTCATTGTTTTCAAAATTAATCATTTGTTGTCCTCTTGTGTTGATTATATGAATTTTATAGTATTAACTATATTTTGTAATTTAATTTTTGTATATATTTATATACGTTTCTTTTAATTTATCTAATTCTGTAAATTGCGTTGTTAGTACGTCATTTGTATTCACACCTGTGGTCCCACAATAAACATTTTTATTTTCATAATAAAATTACACACGTTACAAAATTTAAAAAAAAGAGCTAATAGTTTTAACTTGCATAATAATTTTAAAAATTTAGTAAATACTCATAATTTTGCATCAGTAAATTCTAAAGCAATGGTGACAATGCAACTAAAAGATAAGCGTCAATCATGGACATTAAATGAAAAAAATTTAGCTTTAAATTTATATTATAAATCTCCAACGGCATATAAATTTTTACGTTCACAGAAAGTTAATTTACCAACTATTCATCGTTGGATTGGTCAATTCAAATTTTTACCAGGTTTAAGCAAATTATTTTTTATTCATCTTAAAAAAAAATTTGAGTCATCCGAATATAAAGAAAAAGCGTGCACTGTTTGTTTTGATGAAATGTATATAAAAGAGTTTTTTTCCAAAGAATTTGATTTCATTGAAGGTTTTGAAGACTTAGGTCATTATGGTAGGTCTAATAAAAGTGCTAACTGTGTTCTAGTATTTATGGCTCGTGGTATTTATTCACCTTGGAAGTTTCCAACTGCCTATTTTCTAGCTCATTCTGGAGTTAACAAAATAATATTAAAAAAATTAGTTATTGATGTTCTTCAAAAATTATTCGAGGTTGGATTATGGCCAAAAATTATAGTGTATGATCAAGGCACAAATAATCAAAGTACTTTAAAATCATTAAATATTTCAGAAGATAAGCCATTCTTTTTCATTAACAATAACAAAATATTTTCTTTATTTGACGTTCCTCATTTACTTAAAAGTATTAGAAATAATTTAATTGAAGCCTGTTTTATAAAAGACAATTACATTAAAATTTCATTTGATGACATAAAAAAAACCATATGAGTTAGACAAACAAAATCAAAAAAGTAAGGTTCTCATCAAACTAACAGATGCACACATATATCCAAATTATTTTCAAAAAATGCGCGTTAAATTAGCAGCACAATTATTAAGCAATTCCATGTCAGCAACAATGCGAACTTATATACAAACAGGACAACTTCAAAGTAACACTTCCTCGAATACCGCAGATTTTATTGAGTTTATTAATAATTTACTTGACTGTCTTAATAGTAGGTCTTTATATAGTCATAATCCGTATCACTGTGCATTAACTGATTTAGGAACAGTAAAATTTTTTTAAAATAAATCTTCACAATATTTTACAAATTTACAAAAATTAAAAAAAGGAAAATTTACACAACCACCTTGTTTTAAAGGTTTTACACAGACAATCAATGGTGTATTACAATTTTTTGAAGAAGAAAAATCCAATGATATTGTTTTTTTAATGACTAATCGTTTGAATCAGGATGCATTAGAAAATCTTTTTAGTATTATTCGACAAAATGGCGGTTATAATAAAAATCCAACAGCTAGAATAATTAGGACTTCAATAAGAAGTAATTGTATTTTTTCTTTATGTACATCCAAAGGTACAAATTGTGAGGACACCAAGTAGATGATAATCCAATAATATTCGACCCAATAGGATTACAAAATAATATGTAAAATATTTAATAAAACAAAAATGTTTTCAAGTACATCAAAATTAGCAAAACTTTCTAAGTTAAAAATATTAAACCATATTTAATTTATTAATAGATGCCTTTATTTATTTTTATTGTTCCTGTGTTCTGACATTGTACCTATAATAGTTAACTGAATCCACAAGCTACACATATCAATTTAGAGAACCTTAAGAACTTCCACCATTAACAGAAACTAATCCTAAAACTTTTTTATTTTTTTTTGAAATTTAAGTTTATACATTTTTACTTAAAGTTAAGATTTTAAAACAATATTATATTATTTGAATTAGAAAAAATATTTATATATTATGATTAAAAATAATTTAAAAGATTTAAAATTTAATATTTTTTGTTGTGCGTCATATTTTTTTTTTTTTCAACGTTTAGATGATCTGTAAATTTGCATAAATAAACATTATACTGGTATTTTATTAATTTTAAAAAATGATTCTGAATTTGTTACACGTAAACAACAATGTGTGAATAAGAAATTTCCTATACATGATTCTCAAGAAACGGCCATTACCATCAAAATATTTCCGTATGTTTATGACGAGATGTGGGTAATGGATATATTATATATATTATTGTTATTATTTATTATATAATTAGACAGACAAAAACAGGTTTCAAATAATATTCTGCCTCACGACACATATACATATAGGCACATAGCCGTGGTATCTAAAGTCCCATTGACTGTTGAAAATGGAAATACTAATATATACTATTGTAGGAAAAAGTAAAATGAATTGTGTCAATTCATACAGCGCCACCTCTCGGCAACCCGTATAAATATAATTATTAGTAGCCAAATTTCCCTATGCCGTGGGCTATCTGTTTATTCTATAATCAATGATAATATAAATAAAGGAACAAATAATGCACTAAAATCCTCTAGAAATTGATGCAAGAATAAAAAAATTAATTTAAGATAATCATAATAAAACATGTTTTTAGAAGATAATTACTAATTAGACACAAAACTAAGTGTAAAGAGTTGTTTAAATATGTTGAATCTTTTTTTTATACTGTCATCTGCAAAACAAATTTCAAAATAGACACTTATGAAAACGATCAATTTAAAGGTACAGTTTTATTATTTTAAAAAAAAAAGTTTAAAATACATATATAAAAGTATAATTTTATTGCGAAATTTAAAAAAAAAATGAAGATTCTCAATGAAAAATATATGACATAAATACACTTTGTAGGAAATCAAATAATACCTTAGAAATAATTAACAATTATAGATATGTATAAGAATTACGACACTGAACAATTTTTAGTTTAGTATTATTAAGTACTATTCGTTATATTATAATAAAATAAATTAAGTAATTTAAATTGATTCACAAATAATAATTAAAATTATGTACATTAATATAATTATTAAAAAATAATATCGTTATTATAAAATCATTAATAATTATTTATCTATACACTAGTATGAAATATAGAAATAATTATATTAACTATTAAGTAAAAATTAATGATGTACAAAGTTGAAAGTAAATTATAATCAATAAATTATTTTGTACATTTGTACATTTGTGTCAGATGAGTTTACATTTAGACGTTATTTTTTCCTTGAAATCTAATTAAAACGTTTTGGTACAAGTGAGTGACAAATAAATCACCCACAGCGAGATAAACACGGCCACGGTAATATATCTTCCTTTCTGAGGACCACCCAATTCTGATTTTCCAAAAAATGTAACGTGTCTACGGATCATCAACACGGTTATTGCTAGCACAGCCATGATAGAGTATAAAAGAACGTTGTAGCCAATACGATTTGACGGGACGATAAACATACTTCCCTATAAATAAAGAAAATTGTTAATAGTTTTAAATTGTTATAACAGCAAAAGACATATTATAAATTTATAATAATTATATATATATATATCGTAAGTGAATTATAAATATTAATTGATGTTTACGTGTGAGTAATGATACAAAGCAGCAATGAACCACGGAAGCCCGACGCCCATTAAGACTTTAACTGCTATCGAACCGGCAATGTGAATCATAGCTTCGTCTGCGTGGGTTTCTCCTCGCGTAACCATGCAGGCACCCAAAATGTCCGGTAAAGACATTCCTAGTGCCACTATTGTTATCGCTGCATGTATATATATATATATATTTAATATACGTTCAAATTAAAATAATTCAATATTATAATATTATATAATACCTGTCACGGTGTCGTCCAATCCGATTAGACAGCCAAAAATCGTAGCCAAATCACCTATTATAGTCGCCATGACTCCTATTAGGGTCAGAGAGGTAACGAATCGTAACCAGCCGGAAAATATTGCTGCCGGCGGTATGAAAGCAAACAGTACTTTCCACAAAAACGAAAAAAAATGCAACGTATAAGTAAAAGTAGTCGCATTGTCCAAATCTCCTCCGTTAACGTTCATCGCAGTCTTAATTTGTTCCGCCCACGTTTGCCGGTGCAGTTCAATCGCATGGATGTTTATGTTAGTCAACAACATCAAACGATCGACGACGGAATCAAAATCTAAAAATAGACTTTTAATAGAGTTTTATTACACAACATATACAATATTATGAAAACTATAAAATAGTCTTTTTATAATTTAAATATTATTAAGTATTTTATATACTTACCGTCGTCGCTACTTATAGTAATTGCAATTCTGTTGATATTACCGATCTTTGCACCTCCTGTGGTCCCAAACAATTTTATTTCGAAACATTCGTCTTTCTCAGGACACATATCATTGATAATGTCGATTCGCAACACTTTGGCTACTTCCTTATCTTTGAAAATAATTTCTCCTTCACCACCTATGTAATCTCTTCCCGAAATGGCCGATTCGTCAATAGTCTTCCATTTAACACCGATATCGCCGTCTGCCCCATGAGTTCTAACAACAGGTACTTCGACGAATCCAGCGCTTTCTTTCACTAATAGTCCTCTTTTACCAAAACTAATGATGCCAGGTTCTACAATTAGGTATACGTATTTGAACTTTTGAAGTACATACATCATTCGACTACAATATAATATTAAAATAATACATACCATCGTTGTCGACTATAGTCACTTCCATAATTGAAATACTACCAAGTTTTACTGGTAATTCTTTGTGATGGATCACAGATAATCTAAGGAAAAATTCTTCGTCAGGTTCCCATTCATTATCATCGAGTATCTCGATAAAAATCTAACATTAAGACAAATATAATAATAGATATATTAATAAAAATAAATAATTAATTATACTTGTTTTTCTTCTTCGTTTTCTTTAAACTCGACGATCGTCTTAACTTTCACATAATCAGATCCTTCTTTGGCTGTTCCGTTTATACTATCCACTCTGAATAATTTCAGAAGAAAAATATTGATGTTGTCGTTCATTATTAAGCATTAAATAAATATTATATCTATTTGATCTTACCGGACGGTTGCTTTTGTGTTAAGATTTCCATGTCGCCAAATGGTGACTGGAAATGTTCCAATATTTTCTTTGACTGCAATTGTGGGTGCATGGAATTCTACTATCGCATATTTGTTTTCATCGTTATTTACATGAATATGCGACATGTCTTCAAATGTTTCATCTACGATTTCGGGATCTTTTTTTATTACATCATATACCTAAAAAATATTAATGTTTGACTATTATGGTAGAAATTTGATTTCTTTAGTTTGAATAATTTGCTCGTAGGTACATACTTTTTGAAGATTACATTCCAGAATAGGTTCGATTTTCTTGCCACCGGTAAAACGTCTTACTGCTCCAATTCGATACCACATGGCTCCATGGTGTGTGGAGTTGATCAATTTGGTAGCTGCAAGTTTCGCTGCATCCGCATCGGTAATCCCGGGAAATTTTTTTACATGTTTCACAAATTTAATCAAATTATTCTTATCAATTTTTCCGTTACTAAAAATCGGTTGTGGTTTTGTGTCATCTATATTGACATTTAATGATTATATAAACGAAATAATTAATAAATTCGGTTACGATTCTATTAAGTTATTTACTCTGGTCTTCAAAAGAAGTGAGATCTAATTGGTGTTTAGTGTGGTCGACATTCTTTCCACACCAACTTTGATCGGTAGCATATGCAAAAAACATAAGTATAGGAAATAACAAGAATGTTGCCGCCGCTTCCCATAATTCAATCACATTTGGTGAGATAATTTCAATAATTAAAAGAAGCCAAATATACGCAAAGAAACTAAATGCACCAATTACTAAAAATACCTAAAAATCGCACAAAATAATAATTATTTATGCAATTAATCTCCATATATTTTATACCTAAAATAAAATCATATTATATATATTTTTTTTTCATATGGCTGTCATATTATATCATTATTCATTATATATAAATATAGGTACCTTCAAGTCGTGTATTCTTCGTTTTTCGTTTACACCTAATGAAAGTGTGCATAAACTAGTAATAATCAACAAATTAAAAGCAGCTGACCCGACAATGATATTCGGTCCTAACTTTCTAGCTTCGAAGTGATGACCCACTGTTTCAATAATGGATAATAAAATTTCGGGCGAAGATGTACCTTTAAAATAATTGAAAAAAAAACATTAAATATGTAATTTAATTAATATTATATTTATAAATTCAAAATTCACTATATACCAACCAAGAGCCATCAATGTGAGATTTGCAATTGTCGGATTCCATACACGTACTTCAATTACTTCAGGTTGATCTGGTCGGAGGGAAACATCTAAGCTATTTTCCGATAACTTCTTGGCCAAGTAAACCTTTTTTGTATGGCTAGTAATTTTATCAATAGCAGTCATGAACACATCAGCTGCTATTGATATCCCTAATAGGAAATAAAGCAATGTAAATAAATAAATAGCCACTCGTACTTTGATTGGCCATAGTCGTTCATCCAAAATCGGCAAAATTAATCCACCGGGACATATATCTTCTGGACCCCACGGGTATGTACTTGTATTGCCGTGACCCATTTTATCTTAAAAATATAAAAACATGGTCAATTCATTGTTTAAAAAGTTTCAGCTTTACAAAAAATTACAATATAATTTATAAATATAAATATAGATTTTAGTTAAAAGAGTTTTGCAACCTTGTAACATAGTTGAGTACTAGTAAAACACTTATCACTTAAGGAATGTATTTATAAATACAAATAATTATTTTAATACTTAAATACTTCTTAAATTAATATTTGAAAACAATTTTTAATTACGTTTTTAGTGGTTATTTACTCTTTTATCCAAAACTTAATAAAACTGTAAATAAAATTATTTTTTTAAAGACAGGTAAATGGTATTCTAATGTATTATATGTAAATTAAACTCAAAAATTTTGCGGCCGCTGAAGTTAGAAAATAAATTCACCAGATAATTAAAATAATTAATACTTAAATTCAAATAACTATATATTTCAACCTATATCATGAAAATAGTTAGGTATATTTGTTTTTCTTTACGTAATGATAATATCCTTTCTCTGTTGACTATTCTACCAATAAGAAATACAGATTATTAGCAATCAGCCTCTTGAATAATTATGAGAATTATCAATGACATTAACAATAAATACTTAATATAGAACCATATTTCTGTTCTTCATAAGCATAATAACTTTATACCACTTACTTGAAATTTGTATTAGCTATTATTATTTTTAATTTAAGTTCATTTATTATACCAACCATTTGTTCTAAACTGCAGCCCGTAATTTTTAATTTTTAATAAATGAATAAAAATAGGTGTTGAAAGTATAAAACGTAATCAACATATTTTTACAAGATTATTGTTTAAAATTTTAATTAATAAACTAGTGTTTAAAATCGAGTGATAGATTTTTTTATGCGTGATTGATCATCATTTAATAATTAAATAATTAATTAATAAGGATAAATATTTTATTTTAGATTTATTTTTAAATCGATAATTGAAATATTTCTAATAAGTATAGGTACCAATCTACCTATAGCTAATAAATAATAACGAATTAAATATGAGTTAAAATTATTGTATTATAATACGTGGGTATCTATATAATTATTAATTTTAAGATTCATATTAAAAAAAAAAAAATGACGTAATAGCATATATGTAATAAACAAGATAAAAATAATATGATCTTCTTAAGAGTAGGTACGAGTATAATAAGAATACAATAAGATAATTATTAATTATAAATAATAACCAACACAAAAAATAATATATTTTATTGGATATTATTAATTAATAATAAAAATATTTTTTCATTTATTAATCAAAATTTCATCTAAATATAATATTGTCACATAGTTTTCTCAGCATACGTCATTAAGTAAAATAAAACAAGGACAAATACGATATACATATACAAGTACCTACCTAACGCAACAATGTATCAATATGTTAATATATGTATACGAGTATAACGTACTCAAAACTGAAATTCATGAATACCTAACGTTTATATAAAATATAAAGTTAAAATAATATTCAGGTATAATTTCGCCTTAAAATGTTTGTTTTTTACAATAATATATTAAACGAAATATTAAATATATACAAATCTAAACGTTTAAATTTCATTTGATGATGTCATATATTGTGATGACCATATATGTAAAACTATTCAATTTATAATCATAGGTATTAATTAATGTATATTTATTTTTAACAATGTTAATATTCAAATTGATCGGATTTTTGGATAGTGAATAAAAAAATACTAAGATGAACGTGTGGAGGGACTGAGGAAGATAGAATTAGAAATCAATACACAAGGAAAGTGTAAAAGTTTCATCTATTGTGGGAAAAATGAAAAATAATAAACTGAGATATCGATATGATTTGGGCTTGTTTCGAGTTGATTCAAATGCACTGAGAGTTATGGAAATGAATGTAGGAGGTAAGAGAGAAGAGAAAGATCGACGACGAGGCGGATAGATGAAATAGAAAGTGATATGAAGATAGCATTTAACAAATGGACGAGAGGTAAGAGATATCAAGGTCTATGAAAATGTAGGACTATGGTGGCTGACCCCATCTAGTTGGAGTGTAAGGCAAGGTAGAAAAAGAAGATTTTTAACAATACTAACAAAGTAACAACTTATCATAAATACTAGATATTGAAAAAAATACAAAGTAATAACTATTAGTATATTACTTATTATGCATTATATATTTATCAAATTATACATTAGGTAGATTAAATATTCCAATACTGAATCATAAATGTACCTATATGCAGTGGCGTAAATGAGTAAAAAATAGGGGGGGCATAATAATGTACTCACCAAAATTGTAAACTGCGATGGGGGGGGAGGGGTAAAACACATTTTTCATTTACATATACCTAATTTTTTGATTTTACACTACTACCCGAGGCACAAACCTTAAATTCATGGAAATTACTTTTATTTTATTTTAATAATAATAAGTTTAAAAAATCACTGTCAACAATATTTAAACACATTTTTAATTTGTTAGTAATAAACTAATAACTTATATGGTTGGGGGGAGGGGGCAAAATGATACTTTTGCCCATTCCCGATAAAATTAAGTGGGCAAGTGCCCTCGCTTGCCCACCCACAATTACGCCCCTGGTTATATGTATCAGCAAAAAAGTTTGTATTCTTATTTGGCTTTTGATTTAAGAAATTGGTCCGTTCAAAAATGATTACAAAATATTAAACCTCTATTTGATTATAGATTATACTTAATACTTTATATTATTACCTAATTAATGAATATTATACATTTGCTATATTATAATTATACATTTTTCTCATATCAAAACTAAAATATTGCTTACAATGAAATTTTGATCATTCCATATCATTTATAATATATATATTATGCGAAAATGCGATGTGAATGATAAATGTAATAGGTATAAATATACCTATAATATAACATGAAGCATGACGATTATAATGTAAAGCCGCATGTTGATGATTTTTTTAACAAAACTAATATACAGGTATATTTTATATCGATAAATCTCCTCATTATAGTCACCTGCAGTTATAACATAATAATTAAATACAGGAGTATAATTTGGACCACGCAAAGTTTAGGTACATGGCTGTGTTAAAAATTCGGTATTTTGTAAAGAAACTCAATTATACCGTAAATAATCCCCCCACTCACGGACAAATTATTTAAAAATTATCGTGACTTGTAGAAAAAAATTTAAATCACGCTCCTGATTCAGGATTAAATCTTCCACGTAATTAGTTACTATAGTTATTATACTCTACAAATTAACTAACAAATTAAATTCACATATTTATTGAAATATTAAATATAATAATAATATGAGTACCACCACGATTCTACGAACATTAATACATAATAAATTATAATTACTAAACATTATTCCATTAGTTATTTACTATACATTTAACGTTCAATGTTTAATTATTTTAATAATTGGATCAAAAACATTTCAATCACCATTATTTTATCAAATACATACAAATATTAATTATAAATCATAGTCGAAAATATAAATTATGCATATTATTAAATATAAATTTCAACAAATATCATATTTACCTCATAAAGTCATAAATCATAATTTAATATTAACGTTATAACTATTACTCCAATTTCGTTATTTTTTGATTTAAGTACTTGAAATATAAAATTATTCATATATTATTTACAGTTATTGGGGGGAGTTCTATGGTCTCGATCCCCAGGATCGAAAAATAGTAATAATAATTTATTATTTTATTTATAATATTATAAATTTAGCTACCTTTCAGGAAATTGTTGAAACTTCCTCGAAAACATTTGAAAATATGCCGCTGATTATGCAAATATAAATTAAATTACAATGTGCTACAGATACGTGGTAGATACAGTATCTCTATACATATAATTTAATGTAAAACACTCAAACAAAAACGTTTGTTGTTCGACTACTATAAGAAACATAATAATCCTAACATAGCACTGGCCTGTACTATATAAAAAAAAAACAAAATCATTATGTTGTACTAATACAGCCCAAAGGTATTATTTTCTCAAAAATGTAATTTGAAAAATATTAATTTTTAAAAAAATAATTTACGGTTGTTATTTAGGATTACTGGACTCCCTAGGCTGCTAAAAAAATATCAAATTTTTTTTTAAAAGTTTTAAAAAGCTATTAAGGTTAAGTAGGTATAATGGATCTTCCAGAAAAAAGTATAATGGTACCCATATACGTACCTGAAAAACCACTCAGAGAATAATCACATTTTTAAAAAACTTGACATTTGACATTTTCATTATTATAAATTTTTCCAATAAGTACACTACCTAAATTCAAGTTAAGATTGAACACAATAATTCATAAGTTTTTATAAACATATGTTTAATTAGTTATTCTTATTATTAGAATTTAATATATATAGTATGCATTATACATACGTGAACAATTTCAAAATCTAGATATTAAAAACGTCAATTTAGAACGTTTCTCTTTTGTCCCTTCGGTCCTCGGAGAAATTAGTGGTTTATTTATTTATTATAATTATTAAGATTTGAATGCAATTGATATTGATTTTGAATGATATTGTATTAAAAAATACGATTCTGAGCGAATTTCAATATATTACAATAAATTATACTGATAATTCATTTCAAAATTTTACCATGAGTGTAAATTACTTAAGTAAATATTCAAAATAAATTTTAACTCCCTACGATCAAAACTCAATAAGTTATCACGAAATAAAAATATAATTAATAAAAACCGTAATTTTGCTGATTTCCTGCCATTTTGTGGTAGTTTATCTTCTCTTAAAGAAAAACTTTTGAGAAATTCGAAAAAAGAGCTAAATAAAGTACCAACTAGATACAATTTGCTATAGAAAGCATACCATATTTATGGTAATCAGACCATTATTTCTATACGAAAAAATGTTTTCATAAAAAAAAAATCATTGTAAAAACAATATATTCCTCGCTTCGCTCAGAATCTAAAAAATATGTAGTCATTTATTTGGAAAATTTGAACAATATTGTAAAGTAACTTATAATCCAATCGAATGTAATATGCCTTTGGTCAATTGAGTTTTTCACCAAAAATTATTTAGCAAATAGTCGCCCAAAAATCCTGACTCAATTTAACTTACATAAAATGTTGGTTAGTTATGACTGTTAAAAGAAAAAGAAAAACTGAAAAATTTATGTTAGAATTTCGAATAACCTGGAGGTTTACATAAATTAAATTATATATATATATAATGAAATTTTGTTCGTTATTCGTTAATTTCAGAAAAATATAAATATTGTTTATGAAGATTCAAGATCAAACGCACGTTAGGTGGTTGGTAGGTATAAGGTATATATTTCGTTAACATCAAACAGAATCACAGAATCCCTGTTTACATCTGTTTTTAGATGTAACTGTGCCAGTGAAAGAAACCCTCTTATTAAAACCAAATCTAAACAATAAAGGAAAACTGGAAAAGGAGTTTGGAGAATATTTTTTTAAAACTCGATTCACGTTTATAAATAAAATATACTTAATAACATAATTATAAACATCAGCGTCATCGAACAGAGGATATCGTCGTGTTTTGTTATATTCTAATTTATAATATCACAACTTAAACGGATATAATAATATTCGGCCTTCACATTTAACATAAAAATAAAAATTACTAGAAAATATACTTACTATTATAAAAATATAATATAGTAAGTATCAAATATATACATGAGTCAAAATAATAAAGTGGGAACGGCGAACCTGTCTCGAGCCAAAATATCAACGAATCGTCCTCACCTGTTCGTGTTGTATAATGATTTATGAAACCAATTGATCCGCAACACGTTTCATTTGGTCCAATGTTGTAGGTTTGTTGTCTGGCGTTATTCGTCAAAGTTCTAAATAGTTATAGGTATTTATATTAGGACGTAATGCAGTTTACAAACATATTTTTTTGTATCAAAAAATGTTCACTTTCTTTTAGAATTTCAAATACCGTTTTAATAATTTCACGCACCTATTAACGAACAAAACGCGCCGTCGTCCCACGAGTCATGTAACGCGACTCCCCCGTTTGGCCGTTTCTCGTCAGCACTCGGTCTTTTGTAATATCGTCTATCGCGCATTATTCGCACGCGCACTTAATATAAAAGTGGGGGGAATATATTTATTCTATACCTGTATTCTTCATAAGCCATATACAATATGTCAATGTAAAATAATTTTAATTAATAATTATTGTTATATTTTTTAATTAACATAATATTATATAGGTACGTACTTATCATAATAGGATATAAATTATATATTTATTTTTCGCATTATGAAATCTGAAAGTGTAAGGTGTACCTACCAATTTATTAATAATTAATTTAGAATTTAAATTTATTTTCTATTTTTATACCTATTATTTATTTATCAGTTGTTTGTATAAATACTAAAATTTATTTTAAATACCTACCTACCTACTAAAATTGATATAAACCTTCGAATAACGCAAGAAATGGAATATAAACACATACTTAAAAACAGCAATCTTACATCCTTTAACACTCTTCCAACAACATACTACCTGACACAATCATATGTCAAGGGATCAAAAATGGATTTTAGTTAATTATATTATATTATAAAAAGTTTTAGTACAATATTACTATAGTTATAAATAATAATGTAACTATTTCTAAAAAAGTTGGAATAAACCAATTTACTTAATCAAAATTGTCAATTTTTATTACATATTATATTTATTAAAATATTTTCCCTATCGTATTATTTTTAATCAAATGTTACACTGGAAATAAATAAAATATGTTCAAAATTCAAAATAATGTTTTATTATAGAAATAAACTGTTGCACAATTTATAAGTATAAATTAAATTAAGAATTTAATTGAAATACATAATATTTGTATCACAATAATAAAATAAAAAAATTATTTGGTACAAATATATCATTCACATAATATTTTATATTTAAAACTGCATAATGTTTAATTATATAAAATTTGTTTTTCTATTCTTTTTTCTTACATTTAAAAAATAATGTAAAATTACTCTTTATGTAATAACACAAATTTCACATTTCATCATTTATCTATGTTACAAATAAGTGGATAAACATTATTCATCCAGTTTGTATGCCAATCAACTTTTCTAAATTTATCAATTTCTTTGCAAAATTTATTTTTCTTCTCACAGACATCTAGAGGATAATTTTTAAACCATGTCATGATGTGTGATTCAAGTTGTTTTTCATTGGAAAAAACAAGACCATTTTCATTATGCCGAACCAATTCATTCAAGCTGAAACAAACAAGATACAATTTTATGAGTAACGACTATAGGATAAAAATTATTATTCAGTAACTCTATAAATTAATTTAATAATTAAATACCATTTAAATTCAAATGCACAAACAGGTAAACCAACACCGTACATGTCTATCACCTTCATAGGTAAGTCTAAACCACTTGAAGAGGCATGCAAACATACACCAAGATCAGCACATGCTGAAATTATTCATATTATTATTTGACTTTATTAATTTTATATTTTTAAAATTAAATAAATACAATTTTACCTAAAAGAAGTGGATAATCATTATTCTCAAGCCAAGGCGTAATAATTGAAACTTTTTTCCATTTTAATTTTAATATCATTTGTTGATAATGATACTTTAATGGACCTTTTCCTGTTATAATGCAAATAATTTTGGGATAAACTTCATCACTTTCATCATATTCTGTTAATAAATGAATATAATAAAATATCTGTAAGAGATTTAACTATTTTAATGTACCTACAATATATAAAATATATTTTTAAACAATCAGACATTACTTTTGCATTATACATAATTAAGTAACGATTTCATTAATTTAATGAATTAAATAAATTAATAGTTAAATTATAGTGCTCTAATTATATAAATATTACACATAGCAAGTTTACAGTTAATTTTTTAGTTAATCAAGATATACATAAATTATATTTTGTTTATACTTTGTAAAGCTTTTAATAAAATGGAAAAATCTTCATCTGGAGTCCAACTAGTACTAGAGACTATTAGACCGGGTCGATTGGATTTTAATTGTACTTTTCCAGTCATAGATAATTCGGTAAAATCATTTAAATTTAATTTTTCAAGTAAATAATGTTTTTCTATGATTGAAATTGTTTTAAATTGTGGCCCTGGGCGATCATATAACGTTATAGCTCTGAAATAATTATATTATACAGTATATATATTAATAGTTCTTTTACATAAAAATACAAAATATAAATTTATAAATAAAATTACTTAATATTCCAATTTTTATCCAGGTCTTCTTTCATAGCGTTAGTAACACATAAATTGATATCAGCTAATTTACCAAAAAATTGTTCGTATAATAAGGATAGTTTAACCAATGGAGCATTGGAACCTAACGTCAGTGCTAGGATTGAATATGCATAATTATGCCAATCAATTATAAATGTTGCATTGGCGAGTAAACAGTAAAACCAACAAACAGCTAAGGTTGGAATTGCTGGTGGATTTTGGACTAAAACGATATTAGATCTTCGTTTTGTTAATATAGCCCAAAATAGCATCAGCGTTTGCCACACAACTTTTAATAAAAATGCTACTGTCCGTGGCACATCTATAAAATACAAACAAAACATCGATTAAATAAATGTTGAACTAAGTATAAGTTATAAAAAGTATACATCTACAATGAAAAAAAAAATTTTTCAATAATCTTCCGGATTATTTATTATATATTTATTTCTTATTTCATATTGTACAACTATAATATTAAAGAATTGGGATTTACCGATATACCGTAACATATTAAACCAATATATCAAGTTAAAATTGAACAGGAAAATTATTAAAATTTAATTAAAAACCTTTAAGTATGTACATTGTAATATTTACATTCATCAAAAGGATATGGTTTCTTAACATTGATAATTACGGCCTTCTCTTTTAAATCATCTAACAATGGACTGTCGGTGTACCCAATAATGTCCACATTGTAGCCTTCGCGTATTAAGGACTGTGCGTGGTATTGCATCCTTGGGCTACGGCCTATATCACCCAAAACCACTACACAGACATTTATCTTTTTCGTTTCAACCATTATACTAATTTGCAATGAATGATAAGATGTAAACGTGAATACAAATACAAAGTCGCATACTGTTCAAGTATGATTAGTACTGATTAATGTTAATATAAAATTGTATAGGTACATAAATTGGAAAAGTAATAGATCAATAAATTCTCAATTCTCTTGAAGAAAACATTAAAGTAAATCTATGAGTCTAAAACATCACCATACAAACTAGATTAAAAATAAAGGTAAATGAAACTAAAATTTTGAAATCTAAACTTATGATAAAATATTTATATATTTTTTTGTCAAGAAAATACTAAAAAGTAAAAATCTGAAAATTCGTGTGAAAAACATAGAAAATAGAAGAATTTATTATCTTCTATTATCTATGGCTAAAAACTAAATAGTGAATAGACATTCTAATATTTTATCATAGATAATGTCATAGAATATAACCACAGATTATATGAAACATAACATTATATATATGATAATATATTTATTATTATGATAACATAACAGATGTATAATTATACCTAGTTGTAACTTGTAAGCCCGGTTTAAAATATATATTATACTTTATTATATAATATATATTGGACATGACAAAATATATCTATTAAAAAATCTATATAAAATAGATATAGTTTGTCATGGCATTAGCAAATACTATTAGTGACGTTTATAGTATTTGGTATTAGACTTAAGTAAATAACTATTTTAACTTTATTTTAAACTAATAACTATTTTATGCAATTGTAGTTAAATTCTTATTTGATATTTAATAGGCTATAAACACTAAGCAGTAAGCCAGTAACTATAAATTCTAATTCATGATTGTTATTGTTAAGATTTTTTATTTTAATAATACCAAATTTTGTTTTACTATAATAAAAACAACTGAATTTTTTAAGAAGTAATATATTTAATCCCAATAATCATATTTAAATAATTAATGGTAAATTGCTAATTTATACCTAAATCTAATTATTATTTATATTATAAAAACTGTATTTATAACTTTTAATAATAATATTATTTCAGGCTACCATTAACAAAAATAGTAAGAACTACAGTGGTGAAGATGAAGAGTTATGTCAAAACATATCAAAAGTTAAAATAAATGAAGAAGACTCTGAAGAAAGTACTTCATCAGATGACAGTAGTGGTTAGAATATAATTTAATAAAAATAATATTTTAGTTACTGAAAACTGAATATGTATATTTGAAACATTTTAGAAGCTAGTGATGAATCAATAGAAATTGAAGTACCATTTAAAGTTGGTATGTGGGATTTAAAACAGTGTGATCCAAAACGATGTACTGGAAGAAAATTAATGAGAATAGAAATGATTGACAAACTTGGAATGTCTGCTATGTTCAATGGTGTTGTTCTTTCACCTGTTGCTACTGAAGTAAAGTTATAGTTTTTGTTTTAATGGGTCGATTACATTGAGTGAATTTACATGCTACTACTAAATTCGCTCAATGTAATAGACTTAGTCACTTACTCACTGCGATTAAAGTTGATGATGGGGCTACTTTTGTCCCTACTTGCTGACCATTTTACTCTCCGATGAGTAAAATTGCTAGTTTGTTTGCGACTAGTCAAACATGTGCAAATGCGTTAGCAAGTAACCCCTCTGTAGTGTAATCGAATAGGTTGCTACACACTTATTCGTGTGCATTCGTCTAACTCATAATTAATAAATTAATTTATAATATTGTCATAGAGTGTATCTGCCAAAGATAATCAAATTATAGCTAAATATGGTGTGGCGGTTGTGGATTGCTCATGGGCAAAACTTCATGAGACACCATTCCATAAGTTACAACATAGAAAAGCCAAGAAAAACTTAAGGTTATTACCATATTTAGTTGCTGCAAATCCAGTGAACTATGGCCATCCCAGTAAACTATCTTGTGTAGAAGCTTTAGCCGCAGCTATGTTCATAGCGGGTTTCAAGAAAATTGGTGAATTGTACATGTCAAAATTTAACTGGGGACCTACATTTATACGCCTCAATCAGGAATTATTAGATGGTTACGCTAACTGTAAAGATGGAAAAGAAATTGTCGCTTTCCAAAACCAATATATAGATGAACTCGGTAATGACATTTATATTAATAAGTTATAACTTAAAACATTGCTATTTTTACATAACCAATTTAATTGAAAACTAATATATTTTAGATAATGGTCATCATCGTGACAGTAGTGATACAGAATCAAATAGCAGTACCAGTAACAATGATGAAAATGTAAACACAATTGTAACAAATTAATGAATTCAATAATAAAATAAAATTTTTCTAATAATTGTTTTACAATAAACACTGATTATATCTATCATGTCCCAACAAGAAAATACTTACTTAACAATTTAAAATGATAACAATTTTTAAACTTGTATTGTAAATATTTGTTTTGATTTTTAAAATAATAACAAGTCATTAAACACAAAGTAACTTGAAATTTTTAATTAAGATTGAACATTTATTAAAACCATAACGTATTGGAATTTCGATATTAGACATGTCAATATAATTACTAAATTTTCATTAAATAAGACACATTTATACAAAAAATTTGAACTTAATATATGTTATAATAATAATGAAAGTATAAAATAAATTAACAACCATCTTTTTCTTTTACATCAACACAAAAAATAATAATGGTTAATAATGTCATTTAAAAATCATTTAATTTTTTTTTATCCATTTATTTGTAATCACTAGATAAAATATTTAGTTTACAATAAAACATAAATATTAATATATAATATATACAGTATTAAACAATATGGAAATAAAATACTAGTATAGATATTGTAACATCTGTATTTTAAATTTACAGACTAGACCATAACTATTAACCATACAGCAAATTATATTATGTGTATATCATTTTATCAGTAATAAAGTTACGAATGTACCATATTTTATTTATGTTTATATTATAATTAATCTAAATATTACAAAGTAATTTGAAAGGCTAAACATTCAACATTAGTTTAAACATACTATTAAATATAGGTGTAACCAAAAATAATAAAAATTAAACAAATTTACAAATAATAATTAATGTACTAATTGTATTCCAAAAATAAAAATAAAAATATAATATAATACATATCAATACTCAATATAAAATTAAATAGCTGAATTATTATTTGGAAAAATGATTAAAACCACAATATTTTAGAGAACAGTCATACTCGTTATAATTTTGTGTAATAGTATTATGCTTCATCTTCATCATCTTCTCCCTCTTCACCATCTTCGTCTTCCTCTTCCTCTCCAGTAGCTGCTAATTCAGCTTCTTCCTCTTCCAATTCTTTCTTAGCAGCCTCTTCAACTTTAGGATCCCTAGAAATAATATAATCAATAAACTATCTATGTTACAGAAATAAAATTAGAACTTACTTCTTAATTTTATCCTTATAGAATTCTATTATATGTTCTTTACGTGTTTGTTGTATAAATGATACAGGTGCAGAGTAATATTGCTCTTTAACATTGGAACCCCAACCAGAATACTAAAAAGTAAACAATATGTTAATATGTAATTTACCCGGAACATTATTATTATTAAGAACAAATTTATAGTAATGTTAATAATTAATTTTATTTATTTATTTAATAATTATAATAATTTACTTACAACTGAAGTATTTTTGTACAATATTTTGTCATCTTGTTTGAATGGAACATATTTTTGTAACAATGCTTTTCCATCAATTTTCCAAACAGGAGGGTTACCTTTACCAATCATATCTGTTTTAAGAACTACGAAAGCCCCTGACTAAAGTTAACAAATAAATATTAATTTAACTATTCAACACAATAATAATAAATATGTACAGTGAATTTTTTAGCTGGCTTGGCATTTGGTCCTTGATTAAGCTCCTCTTCTTCATCATAATCAAAATCATCTTCTTCTGCATCTTCATCTTCTGGTTCTTCTTCATCTTCAGGCTCTTCTTCGTCTTCTTCTTCTCGTATTGTTGGTTCCGTTTTAATTACTCCACCTCGAGGTGTTCTCCCTCTAACTTTACCTGGTGTTTTTGGTTTTGCTCCTCGAGTTTTTTTTGGTAGTACATCATCTTCTTCGTCATCTTCATCTTCAGAAGCCTTTTTCTTCTTTCTACCCGCTGTTTTTGCAGGTCGGCCTCGTTTACCAGGAGTCTTGACCTGATAAATACATAAATAAAAAACTGTATATTCATTAAGTAACTACATACATACAGCAGTACTAGGAGCCCACTCATCACCATCAGAATTGTCTGATAATTCTTCAGGTTCGTCAACATCATATTCATTTTCAGAGTCAACAGCTACCATATCCTTGCTTTTCATCATTACTAAAAAATTAAAGCATAAATATAAAATTATATTTAATCTAACCTATACTATAACGATTAAACATAAATGTAGAAAAAGCAGTATTTAAATTGATTAATTTGTTATTTGAATATAATTCTTATATTTAAAATAGACTTCTGCGACTATAAAATTAATATTAATAATTATTTTGACATAATTAGGGAAGGCAATTCATTAATATTTGTATTTCAATAGTTTATAAAATCTGTGGTACAATAGTGTTTCAAATCACGACAAAAAAAATAAAGTAATAATTTACCATTCAAAAGAACATAAATTATTTTGACAAATCAACATTGAAAAAAGTGGAATAAGATTTGAATGCAAATTTTGCGTTTTTTCATCATTTTTTGGTTATTCTTTTCCCAAGAAAAATAAGTTTTACTTTTTGTAAATATATAGTTATCCACTTATAAATAACTCTCAAGTCTCTTCATTCAAAATTGCATTAGTTATTGAAAAACTAAAATCAATTTCAACAAAATTACGAGTTCTGTGAATTTTGCCGTTTTTCCGTTATTCTTCACTGAAGAGGAATTTTTTTGAGAAATTCGAGAAGTGATCTAAATAATGTAGCAACTATATTATAGAGGCAATTTTCTACTGAAAACATACTTTACTCGTGATAATCAAACCATTATTTATACTCGAAATCGTGTTTTCAAACATAAAAAAAATAAAAATCATTATAAAATACATAAATTCTTCGTTATGGTCAAAATCTAATAATTTGACTATATTTTTATAGGAATACAAATTTGATCCTACATACAAACAGTATGAGTAATATAACAATAATGCAATAACGAATAATATACAAATAAATATTTCATAAAATGTGTGCATCAACAATATTCATATTATATTATTATTAATTATACTACAATATTTTAATTCACTATGTTATAAAACATAATTATGAATGGGTACCTAAAATATTATTATAGGTAGTTTTTAATTACGAGTTCAAATATGTACAAATTTAAATCGTTTAATGAATCGATAGGTAATAACTTGGGGAAAACACATTTTTAATAGAAATTATTTTGTTTTAATTCAATAATCCACGCAAACAATGAAAATTAGGTGTGCATCAGATTTGTATATTATTTTTAATGCTTGATATCGCAACTTTGGAAGGGCATGCGGCGGACACATGCAATCAAATAACTACGTTCGTCAAGAGAGGTTAAGTAATGCGGAAGAATCTAGCCACCTCTCTTGGAATCTGCGAGACACGAGGCTCTCGGATAATCATGGAGTTACTAAGTACGAGAATAAACCCTTACGATTAACAATAAACAAACAAAAATACTTACGCGCTTTGGCGGACACTGGGGTAAAAATTTAAAAAATAAATATAATTTGTAATTAATTTGCAACAGTAATCGTCGCGTGCTTTTGATCGCGTATAAACGAAAGACGGAAAAACTATGGCGCAGAAATATAACTGTTTAGTGGCTACGTCTTACATACACCATTTACTGTACAGTAAGTGCCATAGATAAAGAAGTATGTGCGAGAAGCGTATTACAATCACAGCATTAATTTAGCATCAATATTCTATATATGCGGATTGTCTACGTAACCCGGAGGTATGAAACAACTATGAACTATCAAAATATCAAATTTTAATTACTAACGAATAGGATATCGATATTTGAGATCGTTAACCGCACACACTCTCTACAGTATACAGTAGTAGTACACACACACGCGTGCGAAAAATACTCATACATTACAGTTTATACTTACAGTTTATATATAATATAGGTAGTATTTATTATTATTATAATATTACACTTATTACAGTATTACAAAAACAAATTTGGTTATAGTTTTAGTTACATAATGGCCGCACGGAACCGCCACTAGTCGCAAACAAACAAACCGCATGCAGTGTGTCTTTAGGGCCAGCCGATTCTCGGCCCTGTTGGACACACCATCGCGTCGTTGTATAACCACGGTAATGTTAAGTAGTAATATAATGATAGTCCTAACCTATCGGCACGATAGTATAATTTACAAACACTGGTAATCTGTCAACTATGCTGGTAACACTGCTTGTCTCATACCACAGTTTAAATACACTCGTTCGTATCCATTATTTAATATTTATGAATTTATTTTATATTATATTTATCTTTTTTCGTGTTAACTGTGTGTGTGATTGTGATAATAAAATAGTAAATATTTAATATTGTTTTATACACAATACACCGAATAATAAAAATTAAAAGTGTTGTTATTGAAATGTGGAATATTTGAATAATGTTATTTGTGTTATTTTGGTGAGTGCATCGGGCGTTTCGTTTTTTATTAAAAATTGCAAATAATTTATTTCGCATATCTTATATTCGTGATTTACGTTATTCCAGAAAATCGGTGCATTGCTGTGTCCGGGTAGTGTTAAAAAAAATAATCGTTTGTTTAAATCGTGGTAAGTCCACAACGAAATAAACGATTTCGTTTATATACTATATGTATATTATAATATATAATACAAATTTCCAACGGATAATATGTTATAATTAAAAGAAAAAAAAAAACATTTCAGCTGAAATGTGTTTTGTATTAATATTAAACGTTATATACAAAACCGTTAAATGTGACAAAATTGATTTAGATTAGATCAATTATAAATGTGATTAAAATACAATGCAAAATTGATGTTTTGGTTTTTAAAACGTTTTCTGAGAAATGCTTTGTCTGACGGAAATGAGTTTGTGAGATTGTCTTTGGAAAACAGACTGTCTGCTTAATGCTGGTGTAACTTAATATGATAGTTACTTTATGTCTGTTGTATTTTTTGTTTTTTTATTTAATAACAATTGCTTGAGTCTATAACTAGTATGCTAGTTAAACACGTATAACATTTTAATATTTTCTAAAGTACCGTTTATAGATAACATTAATTTTTAATTTCAATATATATTATATTATGCATAAACTTATTTAAAAACCATTGATCAAATTTGTAACTTAATATTGCAAATCAGAATACAATATATTATACCTATTTATAATAGTTATAGTAATAATAATATTGTTTTTTTTTTTTTTTTTAATTTGTCTTTACACCAAAACAGATACTTAAGATTTAGATCCCATAATAAAATAATAGTTAGGTATATACCTTAAATAGTTAAACTGTTTATAATTATAATAATTCTAATATTCTATTAATTTTGCAGTTACATCAATGGATGAAGATTCAATTAGTGTACATGGTTCTGTTGCTGATTCCATTGAAGCATTTGATGATCTTCAAGTGCTTGATGAACTCACGGAAGAAAGTATTAATATCATTGAAGGAGATGAACAATTGGATGAAGAATTTGATACTAGAAGTGAAGCCAGTTCTAGTTCTGTAGAAAGAACTACAGTAAAAAATAACACAAGAACTGAAATATTCATACAAATAGATGAAGATATACCACCCAAAGAAAAACCTTCCAATGAATATTTATCTCAACTAAAATTTTTGTTCAAAGATGCTCGATTTTTTATTATTAAAAGTAATAATTATGAAAATATTGAGTTGGCTAAAATTAAAAAATGTTGGTCCACTAGGCCATGGAATGAAACAAAGTTAAATCAAGCTTTCAGAACATGTAAAAATGTAATTTTAATATTTTCAGTTAAAGAAAGTGGCAAATTTGCAGGTAATTACAATATTTACTATATTTTTTAAGAAAAATTGTATTCTTATTCTTTGTTTTAATGATAATTAAGGTTTTGCAAGGATTTCTGAAGCAGCTAGATATGATTTATCACCTGTTGGTTGGGTGTTACTTGGTAGTCGTAATTTATCAGGAGTATTCAAAGTTGACTGGATTACTACAAAAGAGTTAAAATTTAGTGACACATCACATTTATATAATGCATATAATGAAGGAAAAACTGTAAAAATTGCACGTGATGGTCAAGAAGTTGATCCAAAGACTGGTTTTCAATTGTGTTCAATGTTTATGGAAGATAAATCAATTGATTTTCAATATATTTTAAAAAAGTCTAAAAAACACCAACCATCCATTAGTACAGCTGAATTACGACATCGACGTCGAGTTCTGGGTCTACCAGATGAAGGACCAACTACTAAAGAATATATACATGCTTACCGACTTGGATTACCACATAAACAAACAAGGATGTTATCACATCCATATTATGGACGACCATTGTATCCCCCATATCAATATAATTTAAACAGTTCACCAATGGCACAGCACTATTATGACAATATACCATTACCAAATTATCGACTTCCAATACATGTGAATAAAACATATTCGAGACCATTAGAAGACTATTATAAAAGGGACAGATTAGTGAATCCTAGAGAGCATTACATAAATCATAGACGTGATAAAGAACGTCATACTGTCCATACTCATAGACATCGTTATCGTTAATTTTTTATTTTTTATTTTACATTCTAAAGATCCTCCTTAGATTACTAATATTAAAATATTAGTATTAAGTTAACTAGTCCTAAAAGTATATAATTTGTTTATGTTATTATAATTTTTTTTTTTTATATTTGGAAATGTTATCCTACTATTTGTTAGTAATATGTTTTTGGACGACTGGTTTAGTTTTTCATTTTATTCAATCCTAATATTAATAATTGAGACTATTTTTTGTTCTTAGCAGTAATTTTTTGTTATTTTATAAATACTCAACAGACTATACATATATATATATATATATATATTGTGTGATTTTTATAAATATTTAATACTATAAGATTCTCTCTTTTATTCATTATTAATTTGAAGACCTATTTTTAATTAAAATAAAATTTAGTTTTAAGAATATATGGATATATATATGTTTGAAAAATAATAAATGTACGACAAATATTTTGTACCTGGTACAGGATATTATTCTTTGTAATCATTTCTAGTAGATAAATTTACTTTAGAAATTATCTATAAAAAATCATATTAATTGTAGAGTGTTGTAAGATAAAAAGGCCTAAAACAAAATTTAACATAGATATCAATAACTAGTAACTTGTATACTATACATCTATACTTAAAGTTATCAACCAGTGATAATGACCAATGACCACCAATAAGTTCAATACATATTATATTATTTGTTTTATTTTTTTATTATCCTAACATTTTTGCTAGTCCCGACTATTCTCATATTCTTATTTTGACAAGTTTTAGTTTGTTAGTTTTATTCATTTTTTATTACAGAAAATATATACATAGGCATTTATAAATTTATTTTGTCAAATAATTAAATATTTAGTTCAGTATCTATTATAGTGTTAGTGTATTATAAACATGTATAAAATTAATAATGGAAATATCATTCTAAACTCGTGTAATTACTGATTACAACCATTTTAGATTCTGAGCAAAGTGAGGAATGTATTGCTTTTACAAAGATTGTATTTTTTTCTCAAAAGTTTTTCCTTTAGAGGAGAGCAACTACCAAAACATGGTGGAAAATCAGCAAAATTGCGGTTTCTGTTATTTCAAATTTTAAATTTTGTGATAACTAATTAAGTTTTCATCGTAAAGACTTGAAAACTTTTTTGAGTATTAACATTGGTAGTATACAAGTATGGTAAATTTTTGAAACGAATTGGTTGATTTTTAGCCATGTATAGAATTTTGAACTTTTTTCTAAAAATGCTAAATATTTCTGGCATTTTTGATTTATCGTTTTGAAAAATTTATCGAAGTGTAATCATACACTACTTAATATTTTGAAAATCGTGTTGACAATTTTTTTTTACAAACTAAGTTAAAATTTCCAAAAATTGGCTAAATAATGATTTCATTATTTGAAATTTTTTTATTTCAATATAACTTATAAGGTTTTGATCATAGGGACTTGAAAATTTACTTAGGTGTACTTCATTAGAGAAAAAAATTATACAAGTGTGGTAAAATTTTGAAACGATTAGTCGATTTTCTGACTAAGTATTGAGCTTTCAACTTTTTTCCAAAAATGATTAATATTTCCTGTAATTTTTGGTTTGAATATTTTAATTTTATCAGAGTCTAATTATTTACTACTTAATCTTTTTACAAAATATTTTGAAAATCGTGACTAACAATTTTTTTGTATAAGCTATTGAAGTTAAAATTCCCGAAAATCGGCAAAATAACGGTTTCATTATTTAAAATTTTTTTATTTCTTGATAAATAATTAGGTTTTGATAGTAGGGACTTGAACATTTTTTTGAGTATTCACATTGGTGTTCTACATTAGAGAAAAAATTTGGAAACGATTGATTGATATTCTGACTAAGTATAATGGTTTGAAATTTTTTCCAAAAAGGATTAAGATTACCTACAAATTTAGCTTTAATAGTTTGTAAATTTTATAGAAGCCTACTCATATAACACTATATCAATTTTCAAAATATTTTAAAAATCGTAAGTCACAACATTATTTCATAAGCTTCTAAAATTTGAATATTTTTAGTAAAATTGAATATTATATTTTTTTTTATGTATAAAGACTCTTTTTCGGGTAGATATACTGGATATACTAGATTACCATGAATAGGGTATGCTTTCGGTAGCTAATTGCATCTAGTTGGTACTTTATTTAGCTCATTTTTCGAATTTCTCAAAAGCTTTTCCTAGGGAGAAGAAAAATGACGGAAAAAATTTTGACGAAATTGATAGAACCTATCTAACCGTGTTCATGGCAAAATAGATATACTTTTGTATTGGATGATTTGATTGTATTGATTTTGTCATGGATATATTTATATATCTAATATATTACTCTATGGCATAGAATACAATTATACATATGAATATATATATATTCTATGTATATGGTTATAATCACATACAATGATAAGATTTAACATGTTAATAATTATATTACACTACATAATACTTACTATCAAAGTATCAACAACTCTAAAATATGAATTAAAAAAACAAACTGAAACTTACATTTTATCAACTTAAACCATTAAATTGTATCTTAATAATTTGTGTAAATTTTTTCTAATAAATTTAAAATCATTATTTAGGATGTAACTTAATTCTATTAGAAGTTGTAGAAATTATCATATGAATAATTATTTATTTCTAAAATTAAGTTCATCAATGTACCAATTCATTTTAATGATTTACTTCTGTATTATTAAGAAAAAATATTGAGATATGTAACATGTAGTTAAAAGATTAAATTAACCATCATATTTTAATTTTAATATAATTTACCTATTACCTAATGTAAGTATGTTATCATTGTTAAAATGTATAGGCTATGTATTGGTAGTACCAAAATCCAATACCAATAATAAAAAATATTTATTTTATTTATGTATTAATGTTTTATTTATGTTTTTATTATTTTATTATAACCTATTACAGTATTAATTAATAATTGGATTGATTTTAGCAGTGGTGTAGTGTAGCGTATACATGGATATAACGGTGTATAACGATTTTTAAATTTTTACTATACTCCCAAAATAACTTATGATAAGTGGGTATACGAATATTTTTGTAATTATATACTGTAGGATTTTTTTGCGTATACTCAAAAGTTTTTTTTATGACTACACCACTGGATTTTAGTGATCAGTGCATTCAAATTATATTTTTAAAGCAAATTTAATTTACACATTAGTGTGATTAGTTATAACCCAAAGATTAAATTATGTTTATGATGATTATATCAAGTAATAATCTAAATGTCATTTCTAATTTTAAATTAATTCGCAAAAAACAAAAAATTATGAGTTTATTAGTTTTGTTGATATTTGTTATCCTTTTTTCTATAGGTACTTAAATTGATTGTTTAAATAACAATTGGTACTAACCAATACCATGAACATTAGTAATCGTATTATCGTTACTCCATTGGGAGCTGGTCAAGATGTTGGTCGCAGCTGTATTTTAATAACAATTGGTAATCGTAATATTATGCTTGATTGTGGAATGCATATGGGCTATCAAGATGAAAGGAAATTTCCTGATTTTTCATACATTACATCTGATGGTAATATTACTGACTTAATCGATTGTGTGATTATTTCACATTTTCATTTGGATCATTGTGGTGCACTATCTTATTTAACTGAACATCTTGGTTATCATGGTCCTATATATATGACACATCCTACAAAAGCCATTGCTCCAATTTTATTAGAAGATATGCGTAAACATTTAGTAGAATATGAAGAAGAAGCAAAATATTTTACTTCGAGTGCAATTCGAGATTGTATGAAAAAAGTAACTGCAGTAAATTTACATGAAGTTGTGACTGTTAAAGATGACATAGAATTGAAAGCATATTATGCAGGACATGTTTTAGGAGCTGCTATGTTTTATATTAAAGTTGGAAATGATTCTGTAGTGTACACAGGAGATTTCTCAATGACTCCTGACCGACATTTAGGAGCAGCTTGGATTGACAAATGTCGACCAACATTGCTCATAACAGAATCAACATATGCAACGACGATAAGAGACTCCAAAAGATGTAGAGAACGAGACTTTTTGAAAAATGTACATGAATGTATAGACCGTGGTGGCAAAGTATTAATACCAATTTTTGCATTGGGAAGGGCCCAGGAATTATGTATTCTCATTGACACTTATTGGGATCGTATGGGCCTTAAAGTTCCTGTTTATTTTGCTGCAGGATTAACTGAAAAAGCTAATAGTTATTACAAAATGTTTATAACCTGGACAAACCAAAAAGTCAGACAGACCTTTGTGCAACGAAACATGTTTGATTTCAAACATATCAAACCGTTTGATAAAACATATATGCACAATCCTGGTCCAATGGTTGTATTTGCTACTCCAGGCATGTTACATGCGGGATTGTCATTAAATATTTTTAAAAAATGGGCTCCAGACGAAAAAAATATGTTAATTGTACCAGGTTATTGCGTATCAGGAACAGTTGGTAATAAAGTTTTGAGTGGTGCTAAAAAAATTGAAACTGAACCAAACAAATTCATTGATGTTAAAATGTCAATTGAATATTTATCATTTTCAGCTCATGCAGATGGTAAAGGTATCATACAGCTAATAAAAAACTGTGAGCCACAGAATGTGTTATTAGTACATGGCGAAGAAGAAAAAATGAAATTTCTCAGAGCTAAAATAATGCAAGAGTTTAACATAAATTGTTATATGCCTGCTAATGGAGAAACTGTTGAAATTGAAACAGAAAATATTCATACATTTAATATAAGTACGAAACTGGTTAAGGAAATTTTAGATGATCAAACAAATAATTTAGGAAATGGAAAACGTTTGGTACATGGAGCATTTCTTTTAAAAAATGGATCTTCTAATTTAAATGCTATGAGCGTTAAAGATACATTTAAAGAATTGGATATTCAACGACACACATTAAGGTTTGAATATTTTGCAATATATTAAGTAAATTTACGTTTACCTGTATTTATTACATAAATCGGAAACTTGAAACTTAATTTATCTAGTGCTCTAAATTGTATGTAAAAATTACCAATTATTAGTATAATATATTAAATAAGAATTATTCTTGGTAACTTATAGTTCTTAAACTTGTTAACTAAGTAATCCATGAATTAGGTAAAAGTACTATAGACAAAAATTAATTTGTGTTTTTTGTATTTAACATAATCTCCAAATGTGTTCTTTTTTTTCGACCCTATTAGTGGTTCCAGAAATCTTTAATAAATAATATTCGTGAAAATAACTGGGAAGTTAGAATCTGCAATGATAATATCGTCAGCACAATTAATCAAAACATAGATAAATATTAAAACACAAATTAATTAAATAATAATTTTAAAAGTACTTTCTTGTAAAACTTTAATTCAATTTAATTAATGTAAATTATTAATTAAACTTTATTTTTAGATTCACATGTACAGTAGAAATTAAAGAATCATCTACACTTCAAAAAACTAAAACCAAACTATATAGTATGCTAGAAAATAATTTACCATATTTTAAAAGTAAACTTACTATGTCTGATGGATCAATATCATTGGCATCAATTTTGGTTACTGTAGAAGAAGGTGTGGATAACAATAAAAAGAAAATTGTAATATCATGGACTAATGAAGATGAACCATTGGGTAATCATGTACTTGAAATGTTACAAAATCTTAATAAGTCTGATTAATACATATATTTTTTTTATATTAAAAATTAAATAAAAGTAGTTAAAAAATTATGTGTGTATGTTCATTATTAAATTATATCTCATTATATATTCATATCACAGTAAAATAGTTTATGAAGACTTATTCTAAAAATTATTTTTTTCAAAAATCTTCCTTACTAACAATATTAATATCTTCATGCAATATCTCGTTTTCTTTAAATATGTCTGTAATATTATGTTCCATCATTTTGTCTATTATTGGTGGAATTCGTTGTTCAATTTTTTGTTGTACGTCAACTTTATCTAAAAAGTCCTGAATTCTTTTCTTAATAGGAAGTTCCATTGCATCTACAATTTTATTCCTTAAAATATTTGGAATTATATTGACAAGTGCTTCAGCTAAATAATCAATTGTACCAGCACCATCCATGCGCAATTGAATATTACCTACTGATAAACTAAATTCATTTAAATATGGGGCTAATCTTGTATCCATTGGCTGAGTTACATTAGCTTCAAGTTGAATATAATCAATTGAAAAACTTAAAACACCTGTAGTTTTTAGTAAACCAGCTGCACCAATTTTCCACTGACAATGACCTTCTAATTCTTGAGTTCCTATGTGGATAACAGATATAATTGTATGGTTTTGTATACTTATGTGCATATCCCCTAACCTATATATACTTGATAAACCTGATATCCAAATTTCATTTATATCTAAACTAAATATATTGAAATTAACAGCATTTATTAAATCATCAATACGCCAAGGATCATATCCCATTGATTTAATTTGTTGACGACTTTCAGCTATTAATAAATCCACAGGTGGTATTGTATTTGGAAAACGTTTAAAATGTTTCATTTTTTCATCAAGTTCATCTTTAATCATTAAGTTGACTAATTTCATAATTATTGGTTTTATAGTTTGAACAACAAAATTTGTAAAACTGTTGACAAATGTATCATAAAATGGTAAATTTATTTTATCAGTATCCATGTGTAAACTAGCGTAATTCATATTCATATTTATATTATTGGTTTCCAAGTGTCCTGAGTCACTCACTTGCAGACTTAAATGACCATCTATATGCAGTTCTATTAGTGTAACATTAAAGTATCCTTCATACATTTTCCAATAAGAATAGTTTCCTACTACCACCAATGTATCAATTGATATTCCAAATTCTAACTAAAAGCATAAACAAAATTAACTCATATAAATACACGATGTAATCTATTTTGTTGATGATTATTCGGTTTTAACTATTTATACCTGTAAATCAACCATATTGACATATAATTTTTTTAGTCTGAATTTCGAATGACCTTTCATCGTTGAGTTATTCATACTCCATAGAGGACTTTCTGAATCAGGTATAGGTTCAGGATCCGAATATGGTGGTGTTATAGATTCTGGTAAACCTACAGGGTCAGGATTCTGATAATGTTCAAGAACATTTTTTGTCAATAAAGTCAAATTCATAATTCGTTCATCAGCTTCTGATAAAGATGGTCCATCATCATCAAATGCATAGACTTTAAATTTAAGAAACAAATACAAGTTATAGAAATTCTTAATAATGATGTATTGGATATTTTTCATTTATGAGACTGAGGTTAGGTTAAACAAATGTTTAACTAATATAATATAGTTTTAAAATACAGAAATATCCGAAAGAGTGCCCCTTTTTATGTTGTAGCATTGTAATTATGTAAGTAATTATCAATAAGTTTTGATTAAAATCTGTTTAAAAAATTATCAAACTTGTAATGTAATATATTTATGCTCATCAATTGTATTATTAATTATACAGTATTTAGCTCTATTATTAATTTATACCTCAAATACTAATAATAATGATAATATAAATTCATACTTACATTGACAAAGACAATTTAATTGTAGGTTGAAAAATATTCCAAATAATATAATTGTTTTCATTTTTATTGTAATTTATTTCATATGTATACAGAAAATATATATATATTACATTATTATAGATTAAATGAATAGTTTTGTATTAGATTATTTTCATATTGCACATACCTACCTTTGACCTGAAGTATACTTTTCATTCCAATCACTATTTGATAAAATAAATAATAATGAATAACAATTATCAGCTAAATATTACTTAGTAAACAATATAATACAAAATAAATTATAAGCAATTTTGAAATTCTTTCAACTTGTTTGATGATTTTATTGTGAAAAATAATATACATTACAATAAACCAGGTGTTAACATGATAAAAACAAATAGATAACTTAGGATCTTGATTTGAACAAATTAAAGAATATGTTTCAATTAATTTATTTTAATGTTGAAAATTGAAATATAAATTTAATAATATTTTAAAAATCATCATTCTGATATTTGTAACTTTATATATTGTAGAAAGCAAAATAAAATACGTTTAAATTGGTCAAAATAATTTATTGATTTATAATTATACATTAACTGTAAAAAAAAAAAAAAAAAAATATGTATAACGAGTTTTTGATTTATAACTTAATATTTAATTATTAAAATGTATAAAAACAATAAAATGTCAATATGGTAATTATTGTTTAATTATTAAAACCCCTCTAAAAAAAAAAAAAATAAAATAAAAAAAAGAGTATATAATAAAATAATGTTATAAATTATAAATATAATACTCCTCTAAAAATAAAAACCAGAGTATATAATAAAATGTTATAAATTATAAATATAATACTATTTTGATGTTGAACATTTTTTTTCTTTTTATATCACAGTATATCATAAATATTACATGCTTAATATAATTTTCAAAATTATTATCATTAAAATTAAATATATTATTAATAAATCAAATTATTTTAATATTTACAAAAAAATTTTTTGTTTAATAAAAACAACAACAAATTTACATTGACTTTGGCAGTGCCAAAAATGTCCATTATTGTTGCTCCTTCAAATTGTCGTTTTAACAAGTCCTTAAATAAACAATAAAATAATTCAAATAATAATATTAGAAATAACTCTTAATTCATACCTGTATATCAATATTGATAGTTTCCATTTCTACTCCCATAAATTTTCCCTTGACTAAAAATACTCCATGCACATCAGTTGGAGAAATTTCAAATTGAGCGTTTTTAAATTGTCCATCAGGAAGTCCTTCTACTTCAATTAAAATTCCCTTTTCTCTTAATTTAGCTGCGGTGTATCGTATACTTTTCTTAGATTTTAATTGCTTACTTTTATTAAAAGTTTTGTGTTTTCTGAAAGAATAAAGTTATAAATAAAATTGAATAAGAAATTAATAATTATTTTTACTTCTGCCCAGTATTGTGCTTATCTAAACAAGTTTGTATATACTGTTCATAAGATTTTATTTTTTCATCCAAATATTTAATTTTTTCATCCAATCTCTGTTTAGTGGATTTAAACATTAGCAACTCCTTAAAATAAATATTTAATTAAGTAAATAAATATTAATATTAATTTATAATATTTATTTATTACAGAATATATGTACAATAGTACTATACTAACTTTAATTTGTATTTGACGATATTTATTTCGATTGCAAATATCTTTTGCCACTGATGTGATTATACCTTGGTATCCATCATCTTTAGATACAATACCTTCTTCTTCTAACACTTTTAAATGTTTTCTTAACTTTGCTTTTATTTCTTTCAATGTTCCCCTATAGCAAAATTAAGTTTAAAAGTTTAAGTTTTAATGAATTGTATTATATTAATAAATTAATAAATTAATAGTTGATATACTTCTCATAATCTGCACTATTTCCAGAAGCAATTATTTTGGCTTCTCTATCTGCAAAACGAGCTTCTTCATCTGGAGTTGAATCTATTCTTAAACATCCAGGTAATGTGTGTCCACTTAAATATGGAAGCACTCTTATCAATAATTCTTTAGTCCTAAAGAACAGATTTATATCATCTTTTTATTTTTAACTATGTTGTAGAATAAGTTAAAAATGGTAAACCAACTTTATAAATAATTTGGTTACCGCTGCAGTTTTAGTATTAGGTTCAAATTTGTCAGATAGTGTTAGAGAAATTTGAACTGTAGCAATGCGTCTTTGAACTATAACATCATCATCATCAGCTACAAATAAATAAGTTTTAATTAAAATTTCAAATAAAATTTAATAACAGTACAGAATAATCTTACAATAGACACTATTTTGGATCCTGCTAAAAAAGAAATATAAATGGGTAAAATTGTTTATATACATTTTTATAGTGGATAATTTTTCTGCAAAACCAGCACAAAAAATATAATTTTAAGTACATAAACATAGAAAAATATTTTTCTCAATCTATTTAAAATATATTTCATATTATATAAATTTAAATTTATAATAACTGTATATTATTTCTTTTGATTTAATAATTTTTATAACACTCAAAATAAAAAATTAACTCATCTTGTGAAGTTTAAAGTATTAACATCTTTATTAATAGTGTAATAATATTGTTCTGTGGTACATGCATAAAATACTAAACCCATATAGTGTCACACAAGAATAAAAATTGTATTTAATACATTTTTGTATCTACTCTGCAAAACAATATTTAATTAAGTAAAGAAATAGTAAGCGCTAATAACTTAAAAAATATATAACAGAAAATCAACTATATTTAGCAAAAAATTTTCACTTTTGAACTTTATATTTTTATTTTATTGTTATTAATCGGATTTGTACCTCATTTAACATATTTTCCTATGTAGCAGAAAAAAAAACATGCAATGTATGAACATATAAGTTTCGCTTATGATATACATACATATATATATGTGTGTGTGTGTATTTAATTAATAAAAAGATAAAATACAAATATGTGTATAAAATTATTTAAATAATTGCAAATGTTTTGGATAGATCTTGGGTATTCATAACTGATGAACTGAAAAGGTTCATTATTCATACTTACATCCATAAAGTTGTGAAATTGTTGGGGCTGAAGGTCCCAATTCATCAAGCAACTGATGAATTGGATCATTAGGATCAGGTGCAACATGATCAATATTATCTAATAATAAAGAATGTGTTTCTTGTATTTCCTAAATAATAAATGGTGTCTTGAATATATATTTATAAATAATTTTAAATTATATTATTAAAAATTAATAGTGTATAATGTTAAAGAGTAAAGACATGTACCTGTAATGTTATATTTATTGTTGGCTTAGTAAGAAGTGTTACGTCTGTAAATTCATTTATGTTATAAAAAATTTCTGGATCATCAACATTGCTACAATTGTTGAAAAACAATTTTAATTTTGTGTAACAATCAAGTATAAAGGGATTCATACATTTTAAATGGATTTCGTCTTTGTACTAAAAATAGTAAAAATAATTATATATTTATATATATATGGCTTGATTGGTAGAATAGAAAGTATATAAATAACAGTTATATCATTAAAAACTAATATAATTTCCATTATTTTTATAACATGGTATTTTAATTATTTTATATATTGCCTCCACTTAGTGAAATCATTTATTTTATGAATTACATCCATAACAACGTCCCCAAGAAGAATACGTAACTCACATTTCATCATTTATTGTTACATATTTTTTGATTATCTCATATCGTTTTTTACGCTTGTTTCCCAATGAAAATGATAGTAATTTTAACTTTACTTAGAGGTTACAAAATCATAAAATATAAAAAGTTCTAATATTTATTAGAATTTAACTTTGAAACCTTTTAACTGCTGTTCAGGAAAGTTGCAAAAAATGAGTTACGTCCTTCTTCGTTGGGGACATTGAATAGTCATTTTTAGTTCATTTTGTGAAATTAATAAATTACTATTTTTGTCCAATGTCTATTGTTTATAATATTTTATTTTTAAAAGCCAATGATAAGCATACAATGATGTCATATTTTTATTAAATTATAACTTACCTATTCTTAATTAAAAATTAAATGATTTTACTATATGATTGCAACATAATATATAGAAAAACTATTTTACCCCTTTTTTATTTGAAGCATATTGCAAGATTTTTGCAACACTTGCTAAATTATGTCGTTGACGGTAACTTATTCCATCTTCAATCTTAGTTTCAAATATATCATATATCTCAGGTGTTATAATCACTGGATTCATGTATAAATTATAGACAAAGTATCCAATTATCTAAACATATAATCAATAAATTATTAATTTAAATATATTTTTAGTATAATGTAAAAAATAATTATGTTGCATACTTTATAAACCTCATTTTCTCGGGTATCAGGAAATAATTCTTGTATGGTTTCACGCAATACTCGAGCTGTGTATAGTATGGCATAAGGTATTATTGGTTTAGAATCCAAAATAGTATTTAAAAAATCTTCTGTAATATTTTGTAATTGTTTTAAGTTATAAGTTAACCTGTTTTGAACTTCTTCATATTTTAGAGCAGTATGTTGATCCACAGAATTTGGTAAATCACTAATGAAAAAAAATATATATATATATATAAATATTATACTTTACACACAATTTGTTGAAAAATACAATACAATATAATAGTAAATTAAATATATATACTTACGATATTTCACCAGTGTTTGTCTCCATTTCATTACGCCATGTTCTATAAATTGTTACTGGATTTGTGTCAATAAATAGATTGTTTCTATGATGTATCAACTAAATTATATTATATTATTATATTCAAGTCAATATAATTATATATTTATATTTTATATTCCATTTAAGTTTAATTAAGAGTTCATCAAATTTAAAGAAAGTATCATCACTATCTTGAGGAAATGTTGTAAAATGATATAAGACAATATACCTAGTTAGCCTAATATACCTATAGTGTTTTTAGTTTTCATATTTAAATAATTATTATTGTAGTTTGATGTCAGATATTTTATAAAAAGGATAGAAATTATATTTGATATTACTTTATTTTAATTTGGTATAATAAATGTAACTCAATTGGGAATGCATAATTTTTTAAAACAACAAATTAAATACCTTTTCAACTACTGTTCTGAATATTGTATTTAAACGTTTTTGATTATCAAAACATCTTGCTTGATCAACAATAGCTTTCAATATATATAAATTTGAAGTTTTAATTTCTGTTGCCTTAGAACAATTCATTTTGATTTCTTCTTTTAAAGCTAATGTTAATAATTTTAACATAAAGTATGCATCACGGTTATTACTTCCGGCATTAAAAACTGACATAAGAATTTGTTCTAAAAATCTAAAACAAAACAAAATTAAAACTAATATTCAAGTTTAATAATATTAGTATTTACTTGGAAATATGACGAACTGAATAAGGCAAACAAAATATAAGTTTTGTTAAATAATATGGTTTTGTTTGAAGCATATAGAACAAATGTTGATAACATTCCAAGAGGTGCTTGCTATTTTTATTTAAAGACATTAAATTGATGGAATTTTGTATATTATTTGGTTGTTGTATTTTATTTCTATCTTCAGTTGTTTTCATTTTATGACTAATGACATCCTAAAACAGTTTCAAAACATTTTCTATGTAATATTATTGTTAATTTTATTTTCTTATATATTTCAATGAATAAAATTATTTAAAAATTATCAGTTTGACTTACCTGAAGAGATATTCTATTTTGAATAAGTAGGCCAATTTTTATATCCAGTTCATCAGCTTCGTGCGACATTTTATTACTTTGACGTATAAGTTGTGTAATTTGACTGCGAAGATTCTGTAAATACCAATGTTAAATAATAGATATTATTTAACTTATATTTATAAAATTTAAACTCACTTGTAATTCTAATTCTCTATGATAGTCTTCCAAATTAAAATTAAGTAAACGAGCAAAATGTTTAACAATTTTATAAGGTGGATTTTCTGTATGAAACAAGTGATAAAAATTTTTTCGAACCATTTTACCCCGCCACAAAGCTTGTAATTTTATTATATATTTTAACTATAACACATACAAATTCATAATTATCTTATATAATTTAGAAACATATTTTGTTTTACTAACATCATTCTTAGTATAGACACGTTGAAAAGGTTTTAATTGCTTCCTAATTTTTTTTAACAAGGTTGACCATTCTCTTCGAAATAAAATACATCGCCACCATTTCTGAAATAATTTATCAGGTTTAAATAACATAAACACAGGTAACTATAAAAAATAAAAAAAGACAACCTGTATTTTTATAACATGCAATTCTTGTATATTACACCATTGAATCTTGTTTTTTATTTCTTTTCTAACTAAATATCCACGGATATGTGCTTGAAGATCAATAATAATTTCATGTAAATTTTCAGACTCTTTTCGATGTTGATAACTTTTTTTCATATTCATTATTGTTGTCTACGGTTAAAATAATAATTTCATTAAAATATATTAATAACAATTAAATATAAAATATTAAAATAAAAAGTATATTAAATATGTTTTAAACTTGCTTGTATTTCTTCCATATTTAAATATTTCGGAGTAGAAAAATAGGTTGGACTTTCCCATGAATAATCCAAAGTTTCAAGATTTAAATAAACACATCGACCATAAGGTGTTGGGTGTGTGACCCAGGGACCTTTATATTTTGCCTAAAATATAAATAGAAGTTAAGAAACAAAAACAAAAGCAGTAAGAATGATAAAGAAAATGTATGTATAAAAAAAAAAAAAAGATAGAGTAATACATAAAAAGAGGTAGTTGAAAATGATGGATATTTAAATGTAACTAGTAAGAAAGTAGATATTTATTGATAAGTTTGCTAATATAAATAAATATATGGGAGATCTGTATCAATTACATATTATTATCATAGGAACATTTTTCTTTTTTTTGCTTATATTTTTTCTGGGTGAGTAGTTTAACTAATAGGTGTTTTAGTTAAATAATTATTTTAAAATCTGCCAAAATAAATATAAACTTAAACTTTACACATTATAAATGTATAACACACAATATTATGTATCTATTACATTCATCCATTTCTTATGTGGATATAATAAGTTATTATTAATATAAATAGGGATGGGTGCTGCTTCAGAAATCAACTTGAGGACCCTACATAGTTGTGTAAGAAATCAAAGGTACAGAGAAAGACACATATAATAAAAATTAAATTTTAATAACTAATTAGTAATTATTAATATACAAGTAGACATTAAAATATATATTTAATATATGACAAAATGATTAAAGCTTACCCTTGACTCAAGTAAATTTAATAATGTAACGTAAATTTCTTGTTGTTCCATTTCAGTCATTGGAACAAGTTTCAAAAACTCTTGAGCTAATTTAGTTCTTTCATTTTTAATCAATGACAAATTTACCGATAAAAGCCATTCAGCACCTACATTTTTAAAATTTTGCTAATATGTACAAAACAATTAAATTAAAAAAAAAATTTAAATCTTACTTCTATGAATACTTTCTACTTCATCGCATACTCTTTTTAAAACATCTTCAACATCATCTTTCCATATTTCCACACCATCTTCTGAGTCATTTCGTCGGTTCTGAAAAATAAAATTAATGATTACTGTTAGTAAAATCTAAAACATTAAAGGTTGTTATGATTTTGTATAATATAAATTTAAATATATATATTAATATTAACTTAAATATGAATTGAACTAATATTCATACCAATAACAATTCATAGGCATACTGCAAATCTTTAGCTTTAACAGGATATTCTAATTGTAACACAGGATTTGTGATACATTGCTTCACTGTATTTAAATCATTCCATTTTAACGCATTATTAAGTTCTTGTAAAATAGTTATAACTGATAAAAATATCGGAATTAATAATTTTCAAATTGTTTCAATAACATCATAAATATACTATAGATATTATATATGACATTCATGCATAAATTGTAAACCAAATATTTAACTGATATGGTCTATAGACCATATCTATAGTATATTTTAAGTATAATAATATTCAAATTAATACCTTCTTTGTTTTGTTCTAATTGATTATGAACTATATTTACACAGTCTTTAATGTTAAGAAATGATAAGACTCCAAAACTACCTTTATTTATAATTTTAAACCGCCTACATGCATCAAAGGCACTCCAATATTGTAATTTTAGTCCTGCATCAAGTTCTTGATCCTATGAAATTACCATTTCATTAAATACATCTAGTTTTTTTTTATACAAGTGCAGAAAATCTTTACTGGGAAAAATTTTTTTAATTTTGCCAAACGATCCCATGTTGCATCAATATTTTCGGAAATAACTGCTTTTGTGACATCAGCTATAAGATTCAATACTTGTAAACTTTGTACTACATCATTATAATTTAGGTTTTTCTATAAAAATAAAATGATTTTCTAATTAATCATTATAATTGTTAAATATTGTAATGTTTCTTAAGAGTACGTCATAGAAATATATTTTGTTAATTCTAACTATACAACAGAGCATTAAATAAAACCATAGCCTCGTATGCCTAGAGAGCACAGGTTGGATGTGCATTTAAATGAAAGCGCTCCATAGTTTCAAAGTCTAATTTTTCCCACCAAGTGAAACACGATTGGTTATTGTTATATATTTATATATATTGTTATATTTAGTGTTTATGAGCCACAACAGCAGCATTGTGTAACTCACAATACGACAAGTGACTAATAGATGGGAGCATACTATAACACTAAATATAAGAGTGATCAACGACACAAATATTGATTATATATTTGAATATAATTGATTCCCTACTGATTTGTACTCTCTTGGCGCCCGCAGTATAGAACTTAATAATTTAAGTTAAGCTTACAATTTCAGCACTTATTATAAACATTAAAAAGATAACTATTTTTGATTATTCCTTTATGCGCTATTGGTAAAATATCATTTAACATCAAAATTGTGTTTTAATTTTTTTTTTTATATTTTTAATAACTATAAATTCATAGTTGGAGACATTTTATAAAAAGTCTACATTGTTTTGTAAGTTTTACTCAAATGCTACAATTAAAGTTGTATAGGGTATTTTCCTATATTTCCAATTGGAAGAAATTTGAGTATGGCATCCCCTTAATAATAGTTGTTATATATAATTATTTCCTAAAAAAACATTAAATTATTAATATTCTGCATTATATACAATAATGTAATCAGAATTTCAGACTATAATAATATTATAAAAACTATGAAATAATAATAATAATAACATAGAATTTATGAAACTGTGTAAACAAAAATTGGAACTGTCAATTTATAAAATAGTTTGTAAATAGGTTAAGTAGTATATAATTAAGCTTCCATAAAATTTTTAAACCGTTAAACGCAAAATTGAAAATATTTAATTTTTGGATAAATTCAAAAGCTACCTTCCTCAATAATATTTAAAATAATTTAATTAATCATTTCAATTATTGTTATTATTAACATAATATTATTTATAGTATAATCTTACATCTATATCAAATCGATCAACTTTCAATTCTTCAAAATACAAAGGAATAGCAAATTCATTAACTAGATGGTTTAAGTTTAAAATAGAATCTTTAAGAATATGTGTAAAACCATCCATATCATCAATAATTAATGTGTCATTTAATTTTTTTATTAACGCTTCCCCTGAAATAAATAAAATATTTAAGTAAAAAAATAATTTAATTACGAATAATAGATAAATATCTTACGCATGGAGTAATTTAATGCTTTTTGATTTCCAGTATTTACAATACGTTGAAGAAAACATTTTTTATCAATTGTATTTAATGTTTTATGATTAATAGTCTTTAAAATATTTTGGAATTCTGAATTATAGTATTCTCCATTTTGTTTTTGTATGTCCTAAAATATATTAATATGTATAGAAATAAAATAAAACACAATGTTAAATTAATTTACTATAAGTGGAATATATTTTGATTTTAATATGTTTACAACTTCATCTTCACTTTTTGCTTTAATCATTTCATTCCATTTTTGGTCAACTATAACAAGTTGTAAAGGTATGAAAATACAATATTATATGATAAACACAACTTGCTTACTATTTGTTGATGAAATATATCCTTGTATTTCATTTTGAGTCAAAATTTCGTCAAATGTATCGGGTTCAAAACTTTCACTTAAAGACTAAAAAATATATAAATAACATTTATTATAGAAAATATAATATAATTAGATAAATAAGACATTTGGAATATATGCATTATTTTAGTATTACTATTGATTATATTAACTAAATTGTGTAATCAATCGATAGGTTAGGTTTATTAATGCACACAACACTGCATACTTAAATTATTATAGTATCATTTTTCTATTAAAAATTGTATTTATGATTGTTTATTTTATTTTATTGTTCAACTCAACTATATAATGTACAAATGTTTTTTATCATACAAGTTTATAAAAAGACACTAATAAATATTAATGATCTATCTTATTTTTTGCTATTGAAAATGTTATGTTCAACACATTATAATATGTATATTGTATTAAGCACATCTTATTTATTTCTAAAAAAAATGTATAGGATTTATAAACTAGCATAGCAAAGAATTTGTAGTAAACGCGATCTACTGAGCATATAAATAAATAGACTGCATTAAAGTATAAACACTTGTTTCCAATAGTTAAATAAATTTAAATTTTATATTACTATATAATATCAATAATACAAATATTAGTCCATTTAAATATAGTACCTTATTCATAGTTGATTCTTCTTTTAAAAGTTTAGCATTACGTAAAACTTCTAAATATTCATGTATATAATCTAAATTGATAAATTGTAATTTTGCTGTTTTGTTACATAAACTTTTGGTAAAATAATTCATATCCTAAAATATTGTAATAAAATATAATATAGTATTATAAGATAAATTGATCATAGTTAACAACCTTTGATGAAATAGCATTATTAATTTCCATAATGGCTTCATGTAATGTTAATGGATCTTCTTTTACATCTACCGATAATAATCCTGCAATTTTTTGAAACTTAGGAAGTTCTATACCATTTTCTGCTAATTCTTTTCTTGTAGCAGTTATTGTTTCAGCTATAATGTAAAATCAAATATAAAACAATATTTAATGCACATTTTAAATAAAATGGTTTTACCTGAAAAATCAACTTTTCCATATAAATCTTGAATTAATGGCGCCTGACCTCGTTTAAATAAATGGGTACTAAGTGCATGCAGACAATAAATCACTTTAGGCATATTTTTTTTATCATAGACATCAGTGGTTTCAGGATGGAATATCTAACATAAAAAAAAATCATATGAATAAAAAAATACTATAAAATAAAATTTATAATAAAATTGATTACCTTGGGTAGATTAACAACACTTAAAGATTTTAACCAATAATTAATGTTATCTGTATGACGATATTGAAGACCTGCCATCTTATATCGCCTTTCATCGGGATCATAAATACAAGACATCGGTACAATCGAAGGAGCTATGAAATTTCCTAATTTTGCTAGTAAAACACCATTCCGTAAACGATCTTCCAGTTCCATAACTGGTGGTAAAGTGGTTTTCAAACAAGACTCTAGCCATCTAAAATTTTAAATAAATATATGTACAGAGTGATCCGTAACTTACTACACTCATTTCATTGGTCAATTTTTAAGAAATACATTTTTTTAATAATTATTGTCATACTAAATGGATTGCTGCTATATTTTTTCCTATAAATACCAATAAAATAGAAATAATTAAAAAAAGTACTTTGAATAAAGTATTCAATTTCATCAATTAATTTTTATAATTATGATATTATATCATAGGTGTATAGTACTACGAATGATATGTCATACATGTAATAATAACAACAATTTGAAATAATAATTATTATACAGACATATATAAAATATTAAAATTATTTACATGTGTATATAACATAGTAGTTATATCAATATAATCTGAGAAATATAAAAGTTTTAAATGTTTTTATTACTAAATGTATGACATATTAATTGTAACAAAAGTATCGTCTATGCTTATGTACAATTATATTCTCAAATATAATTATAATAAAAACCAATTAACGAAATCATAAAATTTCTTCACAATATTTTTTTTAAAATTATTATCATTTTATAAGTATAAAAAATAAAGCATGTCTTTTAACATGATTATGAAAATGAAAAAAAAATTATATTTTTTACAAAAGCATATTATATAAATATTACATTATTAGAAAATTATATACTAATTAAACAAATTACATTTTAGTTTCTTCTAAATGACATAAGTACTCATAAGCCAAATTATCTTGTCTTATTATATCCACTTCAATAAGACCATGATTTAAGTTTTCTTGAGGTTTACTAAAAAAATAATAATAGTTATAATAAAAATCATCGAAATATATTATATTTACTATAACCATTAATAATACTAATATTTAAATTTAAAATTCAGAAATAGTTTAGTTTTAAAAGTTTCCTTTTAAATAATTAATAATTTACTTATAACTTTAAATTGTATACAATTTGTAGTTATTGCAATAAAAAATATAATTATGATAATAAATTAGTTAATAATTAATATTATTATTATATTAATTAAAAAGTCAATATATATATAGATAATTATTTAGTAATACCTGGAGAGCAATAATGCCATTATGTACACAAATTAAAAATAAACTAAAGTGAAAGTTATGTCAAATAATTATTTTATTTTAAGTTTTAAAATTATATTATTATTATACGAAGTCATATTAACTGTATATGGGTTACTGAAAACTGAATTATGCAAAAAATATTATATGAAAATTTGATTACCACATTGACACTGGCAAATGACAAGTATAATCAATAATCAAAGAATTAATAAATAATGTATATTCAAAGTCTCCAATTAGCAATTTATAGTACAAGTACAATAGCTATCTCATTTATATAGACTGTGTGCATTGTACTTGTACATTAAACAAAAAGTATTAAATAGGTAAAAACTAGAAATCATTAAATAGTAAAATAATGAAATATCAAATTTTAACGGTTAACTGTTCGTTGTCCGTTATTGTCTGTTAAGGCATAATGATAAAAACATTATTATCAATATCAAAAAACTACTACAGATTACAGATAAAATTTTCATAATATATTGTATTCATATTATATTCTGTGCTTAAACCCCTGACGGTATAAAAAATTATGGTATTTTAGTGTGAATTATTAATTAATTAAAAAATATAATTCCGTAAATAAAATGTCATAATAAATAAATGATTTTTATTTAGTTTTTGTGGTAAAGTGTTATAGAAATATAGGAACTGATTTATTTAAAACAATTAATTTTTATCAAATTTTTACGTTGGTCACACTTAAAAACTTGATGGAACTACAGCCGTTAATAATGTGGTGGGGAGAAAACCGTTAAATTATTTAATTTTTATATTTTATATTTTGTATCATACATTATAAGGGGATTTTCATCGTTTATTTGTTTGAAGTCAATTCATTCAATTTTTGATGTTTTTATAGTTGTTAACTATTATATTGCGATTCATTGTACATTTATTATCTATTTTTATATATTTCGTTTATTGGTTTTCCAAAACTATTTTTATTAAAACAGTAGAGTATAAGCAATACTCCTATTTATTATAATTGTAATTTGTATTAAACACGATATTATTTTCTCTAAAGTTCACTTTGGAGAAATATAAGTTTTAATATTTTATAATTATTAATTTTTACTTTTATCATTATATTAAAAATGGCCACTGGAATAAGACGTGACATGTATTTGGTAAGATATCTGTAGTTTAAAATTCTCTTAAATTTCAAAATGACTACTTTGTATGTAATAAAATATAAACCATATTTTGTTGCGTATTTATCGTTAATTATAATTATTTGCTGGTTTTTAGGAAAATAATTTAAATTCTCAAAACAGTTTACATTATTATTGTTAAATTGTTTTGGTACCCGTAAACTGTATTTATTTTAATTATTTCGGATTAAAAATAATTGTAATCGTGCATCTGTACAAGTTTAGTTTGAAATGTTGTTAATAAGACAAATATTTACTTGTATAACAAAAGTATAGTTTAGTTATCTGTACTTCTGCTATTATTTAATTGTTTTAAAATAAAATGATAATATTTATAAATGTATCCTTTATCTGGATATGTTATTGATAATATAATATTAGTAAAATAATTATTTTTCTTAAAATTTTAAATTTGATTGACAATACATACACGGAATATTTAGTAATCATAAAAATGAAATGTTTTGTCAAACACAATTTTCCGAAATTGAAAAAGTTATAAGAAAAATAACAAAGTTAATACAGGTTGTGATTTTGTAAATGTGTTTTCTTTAACATTTTTAATTAATCCAGTATATCTCATCTTTCCAATAAAATATATCATGTTATCCTAATTCTAATGAACTAATTGGGCATATTCGATGCTTTCTATATTCTATCACATATCAATTGTTATGATTTGATGTTTTTAATGTATGCGTTTTGATCGTTGTTCCTAACCATGATCCTTTCATAATTGATAAATTATTTTTCATAATATTATGTAAGTATGTTTCGTTTGGTTCTTCAAAAATATTAAGAAATATTCTTTGTATTTAGTTAAAATATTTTGTTATTTTTATTATAAAAAGTGATAATGATATGAACATAAACAAAATTTTTCCTATAATAAACATCTATTGTTAATCAAAATGATATCCATTTTTCAAAACCTACACTACTTTTATTATAACTATCGCACAAGGGTCTCATTTAGCCTTTGGCATAACTAGGAAACCTTGGTCACTTTTAAAATGTTACAAGACCTCCTTAGAAATTGTACGTTCCTTATATGTGTATAAGAGATAGGAAGTTATATTTTAAACACAGCGTACAAATACTATGAGTATAAGTATACGTTGTTTTCTCTATTTTACTTTAATATAAAACATTTTTTATGAAAAAATAGCTCATAATTTTTATTTGCCTTAAAGCATTCTTGAGTTGGGACTATAGCTAATTATTTAAATTTAGTTACACCCATGCATTTAGCTCTGTCTTTGCCTAATCTTTATAAATTATTTAGGTATGCTTCAATAACACGATAATTTTCTCCCATAATACTCTGCTACTTCAAGACAATTTGTCAATTATGAATTGATGTATCTAATAAAAATAATTTAGCTTTATATACCTTTAGAAACTTGTTACTTATTCTTGTTCTAAATTAATTATTTTCTTTTTATATTCTATTAATTTAGTTAATCTATAGAAATTAATAACTGTTAATAATTTAGGTTTTGTATTTTATTTATCTTTAATTATGATTTTATTAAAGATCACAATTAAAGCTTTTAAATTACTGTGTTTTTTTTTTTTTAGATATAAACTTGTAAATTTATTATTGTTCTAAAATTTGATCTCTAGTCAAATACTGCTTGACTATTTGGTTTCACATAGTCTCCTATTTTAGTAATGTTATATATTATATCTTGAAGCTATTCAAAATCATTATCTTCGTTTTTTTATGTTATTTTATGTATGATATCAAAAGAGCATTCAACTTAAGAACATAAGATTTAATAAGGTTAAATATTTGATATATATACATAACATATCATCCCTGTTACACACTAATACACCAGTCAAAGTCCAGAAACGTAATTTTCAGTCCAAATAGGACTTAACATATTTTGCGTATATTATAAATTATAAAACGAACTTGAAATTATTAATAATTACTCTTTAAACATTTTTACAATCTAATTGGACTTAGTTAAATATAACATATGATAAATAATATAGAATATTACTAGTGGTCAAAACATAATTTAGGTTTTTATAGTAACATCTAGGTCTACACATACTAGAATGAAATATTTGTTAGTAAAAATTTGTTGATAGACTATGAGGTTATCTATAATAATAAGGGTATTGATCTTTTTAACAGTTTTAATTCATTTTTATTTTTTTAATTGCTGTTAATACAGTGTTAATACATTTTTTATTACATGTATCTTAATTATTTATATTTTATATAAAATCCCTTAATTTAATATTATGTTGTGTTGTATATTTTGTTATATATATATAAGATCTTGTCCATTCATATATTAATAAAAAAATCTTATTGTGAATAATAATTTAATAATAATACCCCCATTCATATATTTTCCTTATATTTTTGAAATTGTATAACAACTTATTTATTTTTTTATTATAAACATTATTGTTTATGTATTTTTTGTATAATTAATAGTAAGCTAAAATAATTTTAATTTACCAAGTATATTTTATTATGTAAACAAAAATTCATATCTTTAAGCTTTTAATTTATCATTACTCTATTTTATGCATTGGTTTAAACAATAATAACATTTTGATATTTTAGACTATTTATATCATATTTATGATAAATATTTAGATGTTTTAATACTTTGGATAAATAATAATAAATTAATACTTATTATGAGATATTGATTTTTTTTTTTTCTCTAATACAAATCATTGTACTCGGAACTATTTTGATGCATTAATTTTTACCTATTTTAAATAATATTTATATACGTTATATGTTTTATAAAATAATTTACAGAGACAAGAAAAAGTAAATTCTGAAAATAATATTCCAAAAGGAGTCAAAGATTTGAAAAGCAATGGTGGACCAGCTCTTAGGAGGCCTGTATTAAATGATATAAAAAACAATACCTCGCAAATTAATCAAAATGCTAATCAAAAAGGAAAGATTACAATTGCAAAACCCCCAACTATCACAGTAACCAAACCAATTACTAAAATTGCAGCAAAGTATGTATTAAGTGTTCTATTATATTCATAATAAAAATATTATTAATAAAACTAGTAAATTAAAATGTTAACAGTATAAATCGTAGTTCATCCACATCTAACACTATTAAAAATAAAACTTCATTAAACACATCTAAATCTGTTCTTAAAGTAAATTATGGCTATAATGAAAACATATCTAACATTCCACAAGCTATTGCTAGACCTAAAATTGTTGGATCAGTTAGATCTTATCGAGGAACTTTGACCAGAAGCTTGACACTTCGAAGCAAAAATGTAAATAAAATAATATTATAAATTGTATAATATATTTTACGTTACACAATTGTATTTTAATTATGTAGGTTATATTAACAGAAGCACAAAAAAAAGAGCAAGAGTGGATTAATGCTTGTAAAATAGATGCTATTGACAAAAATGATGAATATGATCCTTTCCTTGTTGGTGCTTATTCTAAATCAGTTTTTGAATATATGATGACCTTGGAGGTATTTATTAACCATAAATATCTTTTATATCATATCTTAGTATCAATCTATTTTGTTATTATTTAGAATCAACATATCATTAAGCCAGATTATTTGGCAAACCATAAATCCGTTACACCATCTAACCGTAGTGTTGTTGTAGACTGGTTAGTTGAAGTACAACAAGAATTTCAAATTATGCAAGAATCTCTTTATACAGCTGTTGGAATTCTTGACAGATATTTACAAGTAATTATACAATATTTTATATTTTTTTATTTTAATTTATATATTAACAAATTATTATTTTTAGGCAAATGAAAATGTGGCTAGAAATAAACTTCAATTAATTGGAGCTACAAGTCTATTACTTGGCTGTAAATATGAAGAAATATATGTACCTGAAATCAATGACTTTGTCTACTTATCAGACAATGCTTTCACTAAAGATGAAGTCAAATCAAGTTTGGTTGATGTGTTTCGAACACTTAACTATTCATTATCCAGACCATTTTCTTTAACCTTTTTACGAAGGTTTAGCAAAGTGTCTGGCGTAAGTAACAATATAATCAAACTTAATTATATTATATTTGCTTATAATGTAAATATTTTATAACTAAACAAAATTTCTCTAATTATAGGCTCGGTCATCACAACATTCATTAGCTAAATACTTTTTGGAATTGGCATTAATCGACTATAATTTAACACATGTCAAACCATCTGAAATGGCAGCATCTGGTTTATTATTGGCAGTTGTTATTACTAATGATCCTGAATTGGAAGATAACACTGGTGATGTTGAATCATTATTATCTTTATACTGGACAGATGTAATGCAAAAACATTCTACATATAAAATTAATGATTTGATCTCTACTGTACAAGCCCTAGCCAAGTTAGTGCTTAATGCGCCTGAATGGAAGTATAAAGTATGTCAAAACAATTTAATGAATAAATTACTAAATTAATATATTTGAATGTTTAAATAGATATCTATAATTTAATATTTATTTAAGGTATTTCAAACTAATATTTAATAATTTTTTATTTATTGTTAAATAATAAATATAAACCAATATAAATTATAAGTATTACTATTTTCTGTGATTTTTCGCTATAAATTTAAAATTTATAAATGTATATATATTTTTTTCTACAGGCTGTTTACAAAAAATACCTCAGTGCAAAAATGGGAAGAATTACAACAAGTTCCTTACTCAGCTCACCAGCTATAAATTTCATTGCACAAACATGTTAAATAATTTTTTCAGACTTTTTAAAAACCTTATATATATTTTGTTTTTATCGAGAGTGGTTATGCCACAATTTTTTCCATTAAATTTTTTCGTATAAAACCTACATTAACATTATTTAAGTGAAAGTTGTACGTATTATCTATGCATATACATATTAATGTTTTTTTATTAAACAAAACAAATATACTTATAAATTATATAACTTAAAAATAATGTTTAGCTTGTTATGTTTTTTTATAGACAACCATTGTATACAGTAACAATTATTCAAACATGCTTAAATTATAATTTTACAATATTGAACAAACCTAGCTATGAAGCCATTTAACATATTTATGTTGATATGTTTCAATTTTATGAATATTTGTCTGCGTGTTAATGAATTTTTCCTAAATTTAAGATATATTAAATTATTTATACGGATAATAGACTGAAATTTGTTTAATTTTTAACACAATTAAATTGTATAAATCAATTGTATACTATTTTCAGTATTGTCTTATTATATCCTTTTAAATTTATTCATCTTTACATTGTTTTCATGGCTTAATGATAAATATACTAAACATTAATATTTTATACGAGTGATTTTAATGTAAGTTAAGTTTTAATTTAATTTTTTTTTAATAAATATTATGTATAACAAAAATTTAAGATGAAAATTTGTTGAAAATTGATTATAGAAGGAAAATTATAAGACTAAAGTAAAATCCCTTGGTACCATCAAATTAGCTTTAACCTATTAATATATTATATACTATTGTTTGGCTATGGCTATTATTACAATATATTTAATGGTTTATAATTTATAAAATATTTAAGTATATTATTATATATTAAATATATTTAGTAGGGTGATACTTTATAGTTTGCTTTAAATAGATTGAATATGGTTAGTATTTTTTTTTTAAGCAGACTTCTAACCACAGAATAATTAAAATAATTTCATGTAGTCTGTGCTTGTAAGTTGCAATGAAACATTTGCTACGATTAAAAAATCTAGAAATTAGCATACATAATTATTTTATTTATATATATATAACCATTGATTATAAATACCATATGCTCACTGGCTTTGTTTTTCGATGTCACATTAGTTCTAGTAGCCTCATTACAATGCTATGTTGCAGGTTAATTGCAGTCGGTAGCAATACATTCTGTGTACATTGTTAGACAAGTTAAAATTTATTGAATAATGTTAACTGTATGATGATATGATATTACATTACCACCGACTACTATCGATTACAAACAAAGTTGTCCAGAACTAAAAAGCACACCATTAAAAAATAGGACAGTGAGCAATCTGGTATTTAAAATCAATAGTATAACTTTCATATGGGAATGGATATTAATCCAAATCAGATACTATGAGCAATAATACCTATTAAAAAAAAAATAGGTAGATCAATTCCAGACGTTTCTCTTTTGACAGATCTTTTAATCTAGTTTGTGGTCATATATACAATTTATTATATTGATAACTTTTGTTAGTGTAAACTAACAGTGAGAATATTCAAAAAATTTACAAGTGTCTATGTTCAAAATTGCATTAATTATTATAAAATTAATGTAATTTTGCCGATTTTCGGACATTTTTCTGGTAGTTTTTCTTCTTTCAAGGAAAAACTTATGAGAAATTCGGTACTAAATAAAGTACTAACTATACTTTATTCCATTTAAGAAAAGTTTCACTGTCTTGACGAAAATTGGTCAGTTTAGCGCATATCCATACCGCAACCTATCTATTTTTTATATAGTTCCCCTTCAATACCCCAAAAAGATGTAATCATGCGGATACCCGTCATCAATCTACATGCACGAAACTTTACCTTTCTTAATTGGTACAGAGTGTAGATGCAATTTGCTACCATAAGCATACCCTACTTGTAATCGGACCATTATTTCTATCCGAAAATATTCATTCACAAAACAAAAACATCTGTATAACTAATACATTCCTCATTTCAAAGATAGCTCAGAATCTAAGATACAATTCTATTGTGAGGCGAAAGTGTATATTTCCTATAATAAAAAAGTAATTTGGGACGTTCTCTTCTGTCTTTAATTGTCTGGAAAAATTATATAATAATGATTAATATTGCATTCGAAAATACGATTCTGAGTGAAATTTAATATAATATACTGATCATTTATTCCAAAATTTTACTACGTGTAGTGCTGCAAAAAATGGGTGTACTACGCACATGGGCCTCCAAAACCAAAAGCTATAATTGAAAATAATCAGTCTCAAATATTTTTTATTTCCTCGAAGCTCATGCAAAGAATATTTTACGACATAATGTAGTTGTATTTCTTTGAATTTATCATAGACATAAGTATTAAATTGAGGATAATTAATAGTATGGAAATACCTAGCAAAATGTCTATTAATAAGTCAGTTTTACAATAAACGAGTACAGATAAGATAAAATGTATGATTTTTCTAATCTGTGAAACGAGTAGGCATTAATGATATGATTATTTCGTTCTTATGAAAATTCTAGTTTAACAAAATATAAATATGCTATACTACCATTTCCTCAATGCTACCATAGTATGGACATGGATGTTATATTAATATTTATTATATTCATTATACAGTAACTTAATTTACCTAATATAGTTTCGTTATTATTTTATAGTGATTGCCGATTTTATAAAGACGATATTATTTCAGATTTCATGCGTCAAATTTTATGTCTTAAAACAATTATTTTAACTCAAAATCTAAAAAATATTAAAGATCTATGCATATTTATTATTAAAATGGATTTATCTATAAGTTATAACCAGATATTATTATTAGATGCAGTATTTATCTAGATGTATTATCAGCATGTCTCTTTTTTTTCTCTTTTTTTTAACGTTAACGATAACTGTTGAGTCTGCAAAACATAGCTTTTAAAGCTTAAATAAATAAAAAATTATTTTCGTAATTTTTCTAAAGAAAACTTAAAAAAATTTTCAAGTCATTACGATCAAAACTAAATTACTTATCACGAAATATAAAAATTCAAAATAACAGAATCCGTATAATTTTTCGACATTTTTTGGTAGTTTTTCTTCTTTTAAGTAAAAGTTTTTGAGAAATATGAAAAATGAGCTAAATAAAGTACCAACTAGACGCATTTTCTACCGAAAGCATACCCTTCGTTGATTCGTGGTATAATCGAACCATTATTTCTAACCGAAAAAGTGTCTTTAGACAAAAACAAAACAAAAATTTTTCTGGTGGCCCTTTAATTCATTAAACATTGTAATATTAAACTTCCTATCCGCCCCTACTCGTTACAAATTATTTTAATAATATGTCTACTTAATAATACTCTACTCTCTTACTTTCTTACTCTAATAATATGTCGTTACTATAATATTATGTCATTATATTATTCTGTTCTGATCTTATTTGATAGGTTACCTTTAATGACAGTAGCACAAGTTAATTGAGCAGTCTTAGAGTGTTTGCCAGAGCACGGTGGTCGTGGTGAACAAAAATCTCGCCAACTGATTACACTAAATTTAGAGCTTGGATACAAATAATGTGAGATTTTCACCACCAAATAATAATAACACTTAATACTTAATACATTCATTAATGCCACCTTATGTTATTATGTATTGTATACCTATAATTGCATGATAATAAATAAAAAAAAGAGGTCAAGAGGGGGTATGACACCCTCATCACCATCATGAGCACACCCCTGGAATACGATGTTCTGTGAAATAATAAGATAATATTGTAAAATATATTAAATATTTATACTATTTAAATTTAAATATTTTTCAAGTTTCTTTGGTTGACCTTTAGCTGCTTCTAAATGCGCGTAGTTACGTAGTATATATAGCAACCAAATTGAAGTATAAGTAATAAATGGACAGTGACGGCGAGACTTTTTTTATTTAATGGTGCAACACGTTTTTTCAACCAATTTTATGCACAGTTTTGTTCTCATACTCTATACATAATATACTAAATTACTAAATAATAACTAATAACTATAATCATAATTCGTAACACATAATGTCCTAACCTGATCTACCCACACCTAAATGACGCAATTGCGATTTTTTGAACACTGATCACGCTGCCACTGGTAATGGATGTATCATGTATAGATATAATTTTTATTTAAATAAATTTATTTATATATATATACATCTATAATATGAATATCAACCGTTTAGGTATAACATTTACAAAAAATATTAATGCCTATACCTATGTTGAATATATTATTTTCGTAAATTCGTAATTAATTAAATAAAATCAAAAGTTCTCTATTGCAAAATATAAATTAAAAAGAAAAAAAGAAGTAGACGGCAAATTAATATTATATTGTTGTAATCTGCGGAGATAAATAAACACACATTAAAAATAATAATTATTACTGTTGTGACTTAAAAAAATGTCGCTATTGGTTGTTCGTTGACAAATGTTGACTCTATGTTTAATTTCCACAATTGTCTCTTCACAACGTATAATTAATAACAAAATTTATTATTATTTTATTTTGCATATGACATCATCGGATTATAAAATAAAATAAAAATAAGGTACAATTTACATTTACAATTACAATAGAATGATAAGATATTAATAAACTATGAGATTATATAACAAACAGACTGAAACAATGATTATATAGGATTATAGCTACGGATTTACAGGCAGCATTGGTACCTTACAGTTTTAACTTCAGATTCTCCATCCATTTCACTGCATCTTCCTATGCTTTATGCAATTTCTCCAGGCCTTCGGCAAAAAATGTTTGTCATAAAATTTGTCAATAAACAAGATTCACCTTCCGATTGTCTCACTGCGCCCTAAGACATCTTAGGGCTAACACGTATACGTTTTTAATATCGAATTCTTTTTTAACGAAACCAAAAAATATTGATTTTAAGTACTGCTTTTTTATATCAATATCTATCTATACTTTATTACTGTACCGTTACACGGAATCATATACGGCATCTAAACGACTGACGCCATCAGCCGATTGGGTTTGCAATAAAAAAATTAAACTCGATCCTTTAATAAGTTATACCCAGATAATTTGCCTCCTATACTGACAATGTAGTTAGAGAAGAAGACGTAGAAGACGAGTCGGACGATTACACCACATCGTCAGATTTTACAGATAGAAGTAATTATGATGAAAATGATAGCGAAGGTTGAAAGTGGAGAAGAAGAAAGCAATGATAATGATGATATAGATAATAATAGCGATGATGAAGACGATGACAATAACTACGACTACGATGATGATAATGATAGTAATAATAATAATGGTGACAATGAGAGTGATATTGAGAGTGTGGTAAAAACGATTTCATGGCATCTCGAGATCCAGATAAAACAATACGCAGAGTAATAATTATTCACATAACATAAAAATATTTTGTGTATACTTTTGACTGCTGAACACGGTTGTAGATAGAAAACGTCTGCCTGCCGTTTATATCTATACAACCGTGCTGCTGAGGCAGCGAGAAGGGTAAACATTGTACATAGAGAGCCTATAGATAAATATCTATTAGATATTTGATTGGTCTCTAATTGTACCAATTTATTGTAATTCTAGTATGCTTTGAAACATATTATGTCATCTATGTTCAACTTTTTTTTAATTTATACGTGCTGGTTTTAAAATCCGATTTTTTCGAAATAATTAGTTAAGTAATTAATTGAATTAAGTTATACAAAATTATTAAATAAAATGCGTTTTCATAAACTGACAAAACAAATCGATGACAAATAGTTTTTATTTCCAGCAGAGATTTTCGACAAATGTCAACTTTAATATTTTAATAATTTTATGTTTTTTGAATAATCGTATTTTTCAAAGGCCGTTGTATATGTAACAATATATAACACCTATAACAATATATAATATTTTGTTATGGCGACTAAAATTAACAGTAGGTATTTACGATATTAGTATCTTACTATTATTATTACATTATTATATATTATACATAAATAACCATTTTAGATTATGACGATTTTTTATTGGCCAGATATAATATATTTAGTTTAGCAATAAAGAATTCACCTAATGAATATGTATCGTGTGAAGAAGTCCAAAAGTTCATCAGGTAAATTATTATTAATGGACAGTATGATTGATTATAAATACTAGTATTTATAATCAATAGTATTATTTACCTACATATAAGTTTTATTTTAATATCATGTTTAATTTTAGACGATGGTTCCCAATTTTCTACGAGAAACATTACTTAACACACATTTTATTAATTACGAATTTATTTACTCATTTTTTTGTGCCAAATCAAACCACTAACTTGGACGACGCAAACTCTTTCTCTACTAAATGGACTCTATAAACCATTACGAATATAACCATTTATTTGTAGAAATTATTAAAGTGAACTTAGAAGTTACTGTTGCGAAAAATGAAATATATAATTAAGAAAAAATGGAGAATCCTAGTGCATAAATTATAAATTATTTTATTATAATTAATTTTAGTACATATACCCTATTTATTATTATCATTTAAAGAGATACTAAAAAGGATAGTACAAGACTGGACGTGTTACCTATTTTTTTAACTCTTTAAATTAAATTAAATTTAATAATTACTTTTAATTATATTAAACTTTAAAAGTCAATATTTAAATTAAAATAAATGTAAATTAATTTAGTTTAAATATTTAAAAACGATTGTTTATGTTTTGTAAATATTAAAACATTTTATTTTCTATAAAAGTATTTTATTTAACTTAACTTCAAAAAATATTATTACTCAATAAATAACTTGAAACTAGAAATAAATAAATTAGTTAAGTTTAAAGTTAGGTGATACTTAAAAAAACTAACCGTTAGTATACCCAGATTAATTAAGTTGTATTCTGGGGATCAAATATTAATTAAAAAATAATAATAATCTTCGTGATGGACTATTAATATGATTGCCTATTGGTTATAACTTATAAGTTATAATGTAAACAAACATAACAAATGTAATTAAATGTCATATTATAACATTTATACCCTTATAAATTACCGAATACTTAACTTATTAAGTGTATATATGTTCATTATACGTATATAATTTGTGACTAAATTAAAATTTCAATTACAGAAATCCTGATTAATACTTTAAATGGATACGGTACAGATTACAACAATATTAAGTAAGCATTTAGTATAACTTATAAATGTTGTATTATTATGACTGTATAATCATGGATGTAACTAAAGGGGGGCTTGGGTGGGCTTATCTCCACCTAAATCGTTTTTAGACCTCCCTAAAATATTTTGTTGTTTTTAGTTTGTATATATGTGATTATTAAAAATTATATGTATATTAGACTAAAGCCCTTCTTACTAACAAACCCTATATAGTTACGTCTATGACTTTAATTATGGGAATGTTAATGATATTTTAAACTTTTTCTAAATTATAAGTTTATTGAAAAAGTTTAATAGTTAATTATTTTTTTACTAAATTATTAACTCAAGTTCATTTTTAAATTTACCTACAATTTACCTATGTAAAAGATTGTTAATGGCAGGTATAGACAAATAAATTACTAATTAAAAAATACTAATTTTAGGTATGACTGTATAGACAAATAATGTATAAAATAATATTAAGGCTACAAATTATTTTTTGTTTTAAAATATAAATTGTATTTTAATGTCGATAAAAATACGAGTAAGAAGTTAATAAATATATTAAATGAACTGGAATTTGATTAAAAGTAAATCCGTTATTTACCTTTACTGGACAAAAATTTAAAATAAAACCCATTTAAAAATAACGTAGTTCACTGAAAGAAGACATTTTGTTGAATTTTATATTATAATAAAAAATGCATTATTCTCGCGGCTGAATGTATATATTTATATATTTATATATATATATATAAAACAAGTGGCAACAATAGTATATTTTATAAATAAAAATGATAAAATAATTAATTAAGTAATAATAGATTGATTAAGTATCTCGAATACATTTTATGATATTCGTTTAATTTTTTTATCATGTTCTCATGCATTATTAATTAACTTTTTTGTTACGCTTGTGTGCAAGCAGAGGATCCTAAGGTTCTTTGGTCACATCATGTGATGTATCATGTGATGGATCGAGCTTGGAGAAACTGATGATCGAAGGAAAAGTAGAAGGGAAAAGAAGCCGTGGAAGAACACCAATGCGTTAGATAGACCAGATCAAGACTATCACTGACTATCCTCTGGGAGAGGCCATTCGATCGGCAGAAAACCGTGAGCTTTGACAAGGGATTGTTGTCAACGTCAACTGATGGGTCACCAATTTCCGCTTTTGGAAGATGGACTTAAGAAGAAAACCTATCTACTTCATTCAATTTATATTTTATTAACACAAACATTTTCATTAACATGCCCACCTATTTAATTGAAATACGATTTATCTACTGATAATAATTTAATATGTTTTTTCTATTATAATATCATTAAAATAATTTTCAAAAATTATTCTCAACATCACAGTAACTGATGCTTCAGTATCAATTCAAACGGAATTATTTTATTGTTTATATTTATTTGTATGTTCATGTTCAATACTCATATTTGGTAAAATCCACAACGAAATCTTTCGCGGTTGGTCTTCCCGTTTAATGACAATAGATAACACAATAATTGTGATTGTGGCGTTTTCTTTTTTAAAGTTATGTAATCTATATTTTGTAGTAGTTTCAATCATGTAAATTAATTTATATTCCTCTTTAATTATGCAATTATGTCATAAAATAAAATTTGTATTTAAATTTTTGTTAATAAAAAACCTAACAACTTAAATGAGTGTATCTTTTTCCTATACTTATATGTAAGAAATGTTCAAAATTAATTTTTATTACCTAATTATTATACTACCGATAAACCGAAAATTGAAGGAAATATTTGGAAAAAATTTTAAATCTTTTTCAAAAAATAAATCAATCCGTTCCAAAATTGTACCACACTTGTATATTACCTATGTTAATACTCAAAAAAATTTAGGTATAACGATATTGTTTAATCGTTAATTATTTGTATTATTTTTTTTTTTTTGTCCCATTATATTACTATATATGGAAAACAATCGACTAAATTTACGCACAAATGATTTTTGAACTTAAACTAAATCATATTATTAGGTCGAACATTTTCATTCTCAGTCAAATCTCTTCTCACTATATACGAGACGTCCGTTCTGATTGGGTAAGAAATTTATATGTTCGGGCGACCCTTAGGCCATTTTTACACAAAACCACCAGAAAAGTTATCATACCGACCAACTTGGTGGCGCCAACACATGTGAAAACTTGAATTTATCTATAATTTTTATTAATTTTTGAAAAAAAATAAATATTTTTAAAGTTTAAAATTAATGTTTATAATTATCATAGAGTTACATATATAGGTACAGAGTATAATCAAATCTATTTACTAATTGTAATATTTCACTGAAAAAGGAAGATTTTTAAATGCAGTTTTTAAAACTATTAATTCGGCAATGGACTAATAATATTAACTCTATTATTTTTATAGTTTAAAACGTCTAGTAAATAATAATAAAAAAAAAAAAAATGTATTTTTAGTTACTTACCTATATATTAAATTTGAAGATAGCGAACTAATGATAATATTTTTATGAACATTTTAATGGGTCAAATTTTTAATCTAATCAAAGTAGTGATTTATGTAATTTGTTTTATTTATAAAAAAAATTGTATTTCTTAGGTCATTATTTGTAATTATTTTATTTATTATATAATATAATATAAAATTTATATTATGAATTTTCATACTATGATAAGAACGTCAGAATACTTATCATAATATTACTGTATTAAATTATTAAAATTAATGACGTCAGAAATAAAATTGATCGAATAAATGAAAAAAAAATCCCTACAAATCGATATCTTGAAAATCTATCATTTTGACACATCAATACTCTCATACAAATATAAACGATAAAATGGTTATCTTCAAATTTAAAAAAACCTAACTTAAAAACTAAAAATTAATTTTTTAAAAGACGTCTTTTTGAAAAATTAATAAAGGTAATATAAATCGCTGATCCCTAACTAACTTTAAATAATTTTAAAAAAGCTTAGTACACCATTGTTCTGGTTATCATATCTACACGATTATAAGGTATAATAATTTAGCTAAAATTATGCAACAGACTATAAATTGTATTCTATATTACGTATGTAGTTTGAATAGAAATATTTAATGAACACTTATGAAAATAATTTTAGGACGCTATTTAATTGATAGTTTTTAGAATAAGAATTTTTTTTTAAGTTAAATCAACAGATAATAATACTTATATACCTATTAAAATTAAAATTAAATATATAACTAAATAAAAACACAAAATATAATAGGTAGTACTGTTATTATTTCACGTTATTAATTTAATTTTCTAAAAATAATATAGTGTAATTACATATTATAAATTAAATAAATCAAAATATTCTGAGATAATTTTAAAAATTTTATTATTGGAAGTTATTAAATTTATGTTCTTAAAATGTTCTTTAATAATTTAGTATATAATATTTATATTGTAACCATATGAAGAACGATCTGAAAATATTTTTAATTTAATAATAATTGTAAAATGTTATAAATTATTATATTTATAAATAAAATAAATTATAATAAAATATTACATATTATTTTAACTAATTCTAATATCAAATTATTTAGGCCAGAGAATAATTATAGCTGTCCAAATGGATATTATACCCAAAATATTGAATGCCGAAACGTATTAGACGTAGAGAGTATAAAAGAAGAGATTTACAAAATGCAAAAAATTATAGATTTACAATTAAAATATGAAATGGATTTTGAAAATTTAGAAGATAAAGGAAACACTAGTTCTAAAGGTATTATGTTGAACAATTTTAAAAGAATATATATGTAAAAAAAAAATGATGACTAAACTATGTAATTAATATAGATAATGAGGAAACCGATGCAGTGAACATACCGGAAAAAACGTCCCAGAAAGATCTTGAGAAAAAATCAAATAACTCATTAAAATCGTTACAAAAAGAAATATCTGATGACGAATCATCAAATGAAATCATTCTAAATATTACGTTAGTAATGTATATTTTTTAAAATATAACCGAGTAATTATTATTCAAGTTGTCAGTGGCGCCGAAGTCTATAATTATATGTAGAACGAATATACTTAAGATATCACCACCACCCATCAATTTCATGGGGAATTTTTTTTTTTTATTAATTACATTATTTATTATTTATTATTTATTAACATTAAAATAACTACAATATTCAACACTAAACATCCACCCAGTCACCCACCGATTTTTATATGTAGAGCAATTACCCTACATCAAAATATGTTTCGGCGCCACTGCAAGTTATTATTTTTTATTATTTTCAGTAATTATGATGACATTTCACCTGTACGAAGTTTAGATATGAAAGATGAAGTCATTATAAATAATACGTAAGTAATATATATTTTTAAAATATAACTGAGTAATTATTATTCAAGTTGTTATTTTTGTTTGTTTTCAGATATTACGATGAGAAGGATACATCTAGACAAAGTTTAAAAGTAGAAGAAAAATCTACATCTAAAAATTTTAAATTAGGAAAAAAATCTACCTCAAAGAAAAATATTAATGGCGCCAAAAAAAAGGATAAAGTAAAGTTAACAGAAAAACAATTGAACGCGATCTATAATGTCATTAATCATCCAGGTTTTGTCGCTTGTTGTCCTAGATCCTTATATCCCTGCCCACGACAACAAAAGTATAATGCCTACCATAACTTACCCAATAATCTATAATTTTAAAGAAACACTTATACTAAAACATTAAACCAAAAAAATTAAACCAACGAAAAAAACAATACAATAATAAATACATCACTACACTATTTACTCTTCTTATATACCAGATCTATTTAAAAATAATATCTAAGCGAAAAATTAAATGCATAAATGCAGTTTGTTTAAAATTATTAGTGAGGCATCATCTTATAATATTTCCCGTATACTTTTTAAAGAGAAAAACTCATACCATTTTTTATTTTTTAAGTTATTGATATTTGAAAATGGCCATTTTGAAGAGTATATTTTTATGAAGATTTTGATTTATCTATATCTTAATGTGAAGACTTCAATTTTTAGGAATTTTTTTTAATTTATTAAATCTATTTTTAATGTCATTATTTGTAATAATAAAACCTAACCTTAATAAGGATATGTAAAATATATTGATCATTATAATTTATTAATATTAAAGATAGGTAAGGTACCTATCATAATATTGAACATTGATAATTTTAATTTTACATTTTATAATGTAATGGATTTAATAATTACGAATAAATGATGACAGAAATATGATTTTTAGAATAAATGTAAAAAATAACTAAATATCACATTAAATTAAGATTTGAGAATATTTGCATAATAAATAATTTTTAATTTGGCCATCTTATACCATCATATTTAACATGACTTAAACAATTTTAAAAATATGTTTTAATTTTTTACTAGACGCTTAAATCTAGAATAAGAATACAAGTAATTATATAATTCATTGCCTAAATATTTATTTTAAAACATACTGAATTTAAAAATAATCCTTATTCACTGAGATATAACATCAGCATTAATAGTAAATAGATCTGTGAAATTCAATTTCTGACTAAGAATCCCCCATCTAATTATAGAATTGAACTACTCACGCACACCACATAATCACTAATTTTCATTATATACTTGCGCTTTTCCCTATTAATTTCATGGGTGTGAAGTTAGCACTCTATTCTATCGTGTCTATTACAAACATACAACAATATTTTGCAATTCATCATAAAGACATTTTTAAATTTGCAAGTGTATATTTTAGCCAAAAATAAAAAACCAAAGGCAGGGCAAATAACTTGCAAAATATTATTGTATATTAATACGATAGTATATTATGTTATACTCCATACACGTTAATTCCCTCAAAACTATACACGATCCTTATTCTTTTCCTCTCTTTTCTTTTCGCTGCTCACCACTGTTCAAGTCCCATGCTATTCCCCAGATCCTGATTATATTAATTACCACTATTTTATATGTAATTAATATTATTGTTTTACTTCTATAATAAATAATAATTTTATAATGCATTTGTTATTATTTAAAATTATTATAATTTGGCATGTATTATTACTTACTACGTATATAAAACCATAACTATAACATTATTTTCCACGATTATTCAATATATTTCTGTGTATAATAAGTAATGATACTAAATTGTAAAATATTAATTGAATTGACTTTTGTTTATATACATATTTCCTTTTTGATATATTTTCAAATTATATAATATATTATCTGTTCACATACCTGACTCAATGTGAGAGACGATCGTTATAGAATTCTTTTAGTAAACTTACAAAACGACAAAATACTAGACAGGTTTCTATAATATTAATCGTATTAATTTTAGATTCTGAGCAAAGCGAAGAACGTATTGGTTTTACAAAAATGTTTTTTTATGTCTGAACAAATTTTTACGGGTAGAAATAATAGTCCGATTATGATAAATAGGATATGCTTTCGGTTGTAAATTGAATTTTATTGGTAAATCTTATTTAGCTTATTTTTTGAATTTCTCAAAAGTTTTTTTTAAATTACGGAAAATCGACACAATTACGGTTTCCGTTATTTTGATTTTATACATAAAATATTTATATTTTGTGATAACTTATTGACGTATTGACGACAAAAATTATGAACGGATTGGTTGATTTATAATAAATTATCAATTTCTCCGAAGACCGAATAAGAGACGATAAAGTAAGGGCTAGAATCGAAAGATTTTTTTGAATTGACGTTAACACCGTAGTAGGTCGTACAATGAATCCTGGCGCTGGTTCTGACAGTTTCTAACATCGCTAGCTCAATTATACACAGTTTATTACTTATAATTTAAAATCGATTTCAGTTATTAAAGACCTAACCTAACCTAGACTAGATTCATTCGGAGTTTCTGCCGTTCCCATCGCGGTCACGTATGTTTTGGAACACGAAAACTAGAAGCGTGTCGTGCATCTGAAGAAAAAAGAAAGAATAATTGAATTAGAATATAAAATAATATAAATTATCTATTCTTATAATTAAAATGCTATTACTATTACAAATTTGTATAATAATAAAAAAAAAGGTTTTTTTTTTTGTCATTTTTGTATTAAATTTTCAGTCTCCCCAATGAATTTACTTGCGAGCCGCTACTGAAAATAAGAATATCGAAATTGCAACACTTTAATGAGAATTGTTTACGATGGTGAGAGAATAAGGGTTAGGTTTAACTTCACAATGATCAATGAAATATTTCTATCTAATATATTCCTTCTTGACAAAATCCTAAATACGCCAGTGAATAAGTGGGATAGGGAAAACTGATCGATACGTGTGCGTTAATTTTCAATTGTTTTTATTATTATTATAAGCACAACTAGTGGGGCTGGAAAGTCTTAGCGCCTCAAAAATTACTTACATCCCCTTGAAATAACAAGACAACTCTCAACTTTTTTTTAAAGATATTTTAATGTGGGCCTATAGCTCCCCACCCTCTAAATTTGAACACTATTTGCGCCATTAGGTATTATTTTGAACATCATCATTATTGATTTCGTTAAATGAACTGTTTTTTTGACAACCCCATAATATTTATTCACAATTCCGTGACTGAAAACCACTGACATTTTTACTCCCAATTCAATTTATTAGTAATTAGCATTTTTTTTTTACATATTTCTTAAAGCGGGCTTGATGTTTAAATAGTATTTTTTTTTAATTTCAAATTTTCAATAATTTTAGTCATTTCAATTTTTACTAGACTGGGGCAGACCCATAAATTTGCCGACTGTTTTTGAGATTAAGAGTGGGAGGAGTAATTTTTTTTGGTGGGTATTTTATTTTATTGTAAGCGGTAATCAATTAAGGGGTTGTTATTTTTGAAAATAAACCATAACTTGGGATTTGGCTATTCATAGACTATGGCAAATGTATGAGTGCCCCTCCCCCCAAATGACGTCACTGGAGTTCAATCACAGACTATATGTAAATATTTATTTTTTTCATAATATAACCTGTGTCTAGACCACGGGGCTGCACTTGTCTATATCTCCCATGTAATATTATAAATCGCTTATTGTCGCCGTAAAAGAAAAAATCCGCTAGGGTCGCCACTAGTGGGTGCACCCAACTAAATACAATAAATCATAAGCGATACGTATAAAAACATTCCAACAACTAAATTATATATCATTATAATTAATTAATTTGTAACAAATTGAATTAAAATTCTAAGAAATCATTCTCTTAATCAATAATTAAAAAAAAAAATATTCAGAATAGTATTCGACGTATAATAAATTTTCTCCTCCCAAGGAAAAACTTTTAAGAAACTCGAAAAATGAAATAAATAAAGTACCAACTAGACGTAATTTTCTACCGAAAGCATATGCTAAACGCGATAATCGGACCATTATTTCTACCCGAAAAAATTCCCCGAATTCCGGACTGCTCAATCCTTCCCTGCTAAGTAGATAAACTTATAAAGTACCGTTTAAATCACTTTAAATTTAACATTTCTTCACATTTCTTAACAACATTTATAGTGATTTAATTTTACATATTAATTATAATTTTGTTATACTTGTTTATAAATGTGATTCTAGTCTTAAAAACAATTTTAAATATATAAACATGCCAGGACATCGTTGTATTGCACCAGGGTGTAAATCTGGTTATGACTCCTGTGTAAATAAATATCATTTCTTCTGTGTCCCAAAAGATCCTATTCGACTTGAAAAATGGAAAAAAGCTATATCTAGGAAAGGTTTTGAAATAAAACACAAACAAGTAGTTAGTGAAGTACATTTTCAGGAAGAAGATATTATCCGGAAAAAAGTAATGACTGATACCAATGGACATATTCTGGCAAAGGTTATTATATTTTGAATTTTACAGTTTATTTTTCAGTATTTCTTTTGCTGTTAAAATATTAGATTATAAAATAAACTTCTTGAATTGGTCTTTTACAGGCAATATATAAACTTCCTCGACTTATGAAACGAGCAGTACCATCCATATTTCCAAATTGTCCTAAATATCTATCCAAGCCATTAAAACATAGAAAACCCCCTTTAATAAGGAATGTTCCAAAAAATTGTTTATTAAATACAAATAATATTAGTGAAAAAAATGTAATTTGTTTTTATTTTCTATAATTCAAGAAAATGTGAATAGTGTAGTTTTCCTACAAAATGGAGTAGACATGATATAGTAGGATAACTTATGTTTTCTTATTACTGTATTAAAATGGAAAAACAATTAACTGATGTACCTATACCATATTTATTTAAAAGTTTGTGTGGGTCCAAAATTAAATATAAAATGTTATATTATGAACAAAGAAATTGATGTTATGAATAATTTTGGATTGGTAAAGTAAATAATATAGTAGAATTAGAAGAGCTATTGAGAAAATTTAACGACTCAATTATTTGCATAGGATTTAAAGTAGATGAAAATATTGAAATTCCAAGAACTTTTATTGATTTGGCTGGAGAAAAGAGACACATAATGTGTCACTTTATTCTAAATGAAAATAATATTTGTAACATTACTTGTACCATTATTGGCATTATATTATACTACATATTACATAATACATATTTTTATTCAATTACAATTAAAATTAAAGTTATATTTTAATTTTATTTAAATTCAGATTACAAAACAATAAATAATATTGAGTATTTGTGTGTATTTAATGTGATTTGACTAACAACAATAAAGAATAAAGGGCGCACCTACTACTAGCGCTTAGCGGTAATTTCATGCGTAAATGCGACATTAAAAATTCAAGTTTTCTTATCAGTGACCAGTCCTTACTATTATATGTTCATGGTCTAGACGTACTCACATCATATTAGTTATCAATATAAAATATTACCGTGGTTAAAAAATCTTAACCATGGTCTAAACCGTATACGTTATCGTTTTATCAATTAAAACAACTCTTGGATCATGATGTGAAATTTTCGGGCGATTGAACAAAACGAAATAAGTTTATTATGCTGTTTTATACTTTTTAGCTTATAGGTACTAATACCAATATCTAAATTACAATATTTCTTTTTTATAAATATATTTCTCATTCTCATTCATTTAATAAAATAAACGTTGTATTCTGAGTAGAATATTTTCCCGTAATATGAGTGAAAATTGTCAAGGGGAAGCCGAATATCCTGTATGGGCATTGGTTCCTAAAAAGGAGACTGGGGTCACCAACTTCTTAGCTAAAAATCCGTTTTATGATGGTAGAAATGTGACGATAGCTATTTTTGACTCTGGTGTTGATCCAGGAGCTCCTGGTCTTCAAGTGAGAAGTTTTAGCTAGCAATGAAAAATTTATGTCAAATTTATAATGATAATTTCAGGTAACAAGTGAAGGAAAACCAAAAGTTATTGCTAGATATGATTGCAGTGGTGCAGGTGATGTTGATACTTCAACGATAGTAACACCTGAAGGAAATGAAATTAAAGGATTAAGTGGACGTACACTTGTGGTATATATTTAAATAAATAAAATATTGCAAAAATTTATTATAGTTATTAAATTAGTCCAGAACTATGTATGGTATTTTGTATATGCAAAATTAAAAACATAAATTTTATTATTATTTTGAAATAAGATTATTTTTATTTTTAATAGAAAATGTGTGATATAATAAATATTTAGTTGTCCGTTTACTTTTTACATACTACATACTTATTTTATTTGTTTAAATCTGGATTATAGATACCACCTAACTGGAAGAATCCAACTGGAGAGTATCATATTGGTTTAAAAAATGCATATGAATTATATACAAAAAATGTTCAAAAACGTATCGAAGATGAAAAAAAAGAAAAACAATGGGACCCATTTCATAAACCATTGTTATTAAAATCAATTTCTGAACAACAAAAATTCAACAATGTAAATTGCATAGAAACAATTTTTATCTAAATACAATTAATAAATAAATTACATTTATCTATAGGAAATTGATTCATCTAAAATTACATTAACAAGAAACCAAAAATTAAAAAAAGATGATTTAGACAGTACAGTGGATGCTTTACAAAGCTTGGAAAAAAAATATAAGTATATTACACCTGTTTATGATTGTGTTGTTTTTCATGATGGTAAAGAGTGGCTGTGAGTATATTATGAACAATTTAATATTTAATTATGGACTTGATATAAAATATTTTTAAATTTGCAAGTAATTTGAAAAAATATAGTTTTAGTGGTAAAAATTGTAATACTTTTTTTATAAAAAATAGTAATAGTTTTGTTTACTTGAACGATTTAATTCATTTTTATGTGCTTAATTATTTTTTGAAGAATTTAAATTTTATATGACGTTTTATTAAACAATTTTGTGTAAAAAGTTTTTGTCTGTTGGATTGATACATATTTTATATAATTATTTAATAAATTATTATATATTATATATTTCTATTTTTAATAATTATTATGTTTGTATTTAGTGCATGTTTGGATACATCTGAAGTAGGTGATTTGGCTTCATGTAAACTTATGGGAGAATTTAGTGAAGATCCATTAAGTAACTTTGATTACATAACTGAAGCAGACCGAATGGTTTACTCATTTAATGTGTATAATAATGGAAATAGATTGGAGATAGTGTCTCTTGGATGTAAGTATTTAATTTGTACTGTTGATGTTTATATGAGTCTTAATTTAAAATAAATATTAATAATTCATAAGTAATAACTATTGTCCAGTTTTATATGGTTTTACTAATCGTTACTGAGTGAACAGTTTAATGTGGGTAAAAAATGTGGATAGTTCATTCAACACAGAGTTAGCCAGAACATTTTTTTTTGCACATTTGAAAATATTTCATTTGTTAGGGAATTTGAGCTTATTTAGCATGTTTTAGTATATTTTTCAAATTATGAAAAAAACATTTTAATTTCTTTTAATTTTAAAATGATTTAAATTTAAGTATTTTAAAAAAATTGTTATTTCATACTCATACTATTTGAGTATTTTAAATCAAAAAATAATCAAATTTTCAAATAAATCTTCAATGAATAGAACATCTCAGACTAAAAACTTATGATTTTTTATTTTCTTTATAATTTTCTCGATAAAAAAACAATATTATTGTAAAACCAATACATTCCTCGCTGCGCTTAAAATTAAAAAAATTATCAAAATGAATTAAATATAAAATTAATATATTGTTATTGATGTTCATTCATTATAATTACTTATTTTTCTAATTTTTAAAAGAATATATGGAGAATATTTGTAGTTTTTTTTATAAATATCATATTTTAGGTGTTTTAACCCGTCATTGATCGCATGCGAGAATTTCCCTCATATAGAGCATAGATTTTAAGTTGAGAACCACCCGTAATACTTGCTCTTAATTATATTTTCCTCAAATTTATTGTACCTTATAATAAAGTATTTAAAAATAAATTTATCAATAAATAAGCACTTTATCTTTATCGTTCTGATTTGGAAACATATTGCAATCTGAAAACAACTAGACGTGTTGTGTGAGCAAATATCTTCGCGTGAATAACGCGGTTTGAATTATTTGTATTCATCATATTTAATTTCGTATTATTATTTATTAGTTTTTTGTAAAATATGAGTGAGTTACTTAATGAAAATTACTAAAAATAAAAGAAAAAATTATAAAATGGAAAATAAAACTACCTACACGCAATGTTTATACTGCTTAACACAATATATAAATTCACTTACCGAGAGTAAAACACCACGCACGAAATGCCAAAACACTTTTAGACTGTTGATCACTTTTCTTTCTTGACACATAATTCAAAAAATTATTACGTTTACTAACTTCTACAAAATGTATTTGTTGTAAAACTATTACATATATGATCAAATAAATCATGCAAGTTAATCACTCTATGCGCGAGTAATGGTATACAAAGAGTGCGAGTCATGACGGGAGAAGAGTGAGTATATTTATTAGGGCCTTAGAAATAATTTTTACTAATTATTAATAATAACTAATAAGTATGTATTAAGCACTTATATTTTTCAAATATATCATAAACCATTTCTCATCTATAAGGAAATTAATTTTTCTGGATTACATATAATTTTAAATGTATTCAGCATCTCATGGAACACATGTTTCTGCCATTGCTGCTGGATATTTTGCTGATGAACCAGAAAAAAATGGAGTGGCTCCTGGTGCTCAAATTATATCCTTAACAATTGGAGACAGCCGTTTAGAGACTATGGAAACAGGAACGGCAATAGTGAGAGCAATGATTAAGGTCATGGAACTTAGGAAGAAGTTCAATATTGATGTAATCAACATGAGTTATGGCGAACACTCAAATTGGTCTAACGCTGGGTATTTTCTAATCGAGAAAAAATAATATAAAGAAAATTTATTTTACATATTGTGTTTGAATTTCAGGAGAATTGGTGATATTATGAATGATGTTGTAGACAAGTATGCAGTGACTTGGGTTGCATCTGCAGGTAATCATGGACCAGCTTTATGTACTATTGGAGCTCCACCAGACATCTCTAAAACAACAATTATAGGTAATAATGTAAATATTTAAAAGTTTTTTGTTTTCATCATATTCTTTTTTATGTACATATTATATGCATGTAATACAATACATTGTTAAAATAAAGGAGTTGGAGCCTATATATCACCAGAAATGATGACATTAGAATACTCAATGCTACAGAAGCTACCAGGGACTACCTACACATGGTCCTCAAGAGGACCAACAATTGATGGTGCTAGAGGAGTCAGTGTTTGTGCACCTGGTGGTGCAATAGCTTCTGTACCAGGATATATGTTAAGAGGATCACAGTTAATGAACGGTACAAGTATGTCTGCACCTCATGTTGCTGGAGCAGCAGGTAAGATTATATTATATTAATTATTTAATTTGGATTTAAAGAAAATGATATATTTTTATTAATTTATTCAGCTTTATTAATATCTGGACTTAAACAAAAAAAGATTGATACCTGTCCATATTTAATAAAAAAATCAATGGAGAATACAGCATTATATCAAGAGAAGATTGATCATTTTTCTCAAGGACACGGATTATTACAAGTAAAAGTTTTATGAAATAAATTATTTATTTTATTTATTAATACCATTATACCAGAGTATTATATTGAAGAAATCTATTGTTTTTCTATAGTAATGATGGTGTCTGAATAATTATTTAAGTGTAAGAAATGTCGATATATTGAAACACTGTCTTTTTACTAGTATTTTGATAGCCATTATAGGTATTGAACATAAAAATGATAGGAAACATACAAAGTTCATAAAAGATTTTTCATTTGTGACAAATAATGGAAGACTATAATTCGTCATCTCCATGGCAAAACTACGTAACTCAATTTTTCGAAATTGTTCAGGAGGAACAAAAAACTGTAGTGGGGTCATATTTAAATAATATCATCAAACTTTTAAAACTTTCTATACTTAGTATAAATAATCTACAATATTATAAACCTTTTGGAGTTATTTGTGGATTATTTTGAGATTTTGGTATAAAAAATTTCAAGATAGGTGGTTTTGTCTAGGTAAAATAAAAATTAATTTAATCATGAGCCTTGATTTAGTTTTTTTAGAAAATACTTTTGATTTAAGAACTTATTTAGAGTGAAAGTTACACTTTCTGTTTTTGTTATCCATACACCTACCTTCCTAGTCCAGTCATTGTTTTTGCTCAATACTGTACCTAGGCACTGAAACTCATTAACCTTTTCGAAATTTATGGAACCCGTATCAGTGTTGTCTTCCTCTCCTAGCAGTTACATTATTTTTGTTTCATCCATATAAAATTTTAGGCCTATTTTACTATCACTTCATTTGAGCAATTGAGCTGCACTCTCTATACATTCTACGTAATTTTTTAAGATATTTATATCATCGGCAAAGTCAAGCACTTGTATGTATACACAGTTGACCTATCGCTATTCCAGTTCTTTCCAATTACACCTCCCTTATGGCTTTCTCCAAGGCTAAATTGAACAATGTCAGTAAAAGTGAATCTCCTCGTTTTAATCCTATACTAACTTCGAACTCTTCAGACATTGTTTGATCAACTCTAATTCTGTATAGTTTGTCTTCCATGTATATTTTCATAAGAGCTACAAGTTTCTTGAGGATACCGAAATCCTCTATATTTTAAAGGCTTTCTCTATGTACACTGTCATGGGCCTTTTTAAAATCATCAAATGGTTGCCAGATGTTTTGGCGGTATTCATACTTTTTTTCTATTAGGTGGACTATAACAGACAGCTGTTCGATAGTTGATCTTCCCATTTGGAATTTAAACTGGTATCTTCCTACTTAGGTTTTTTTCCACATAAGATGTTAGTCTGTTTAATAGAATCTTTACAAATAAATGTTAGCTAAGTTTAGAAGAGATATTCTTTTATAGTTTTCGCATTTGGTTTTATCACCTTTTTTTATGTAAAGGTATGATTATAGTTTCATTCCAAGATTTTGGTAAGTGTTTGTCATTCCATATCTTCCGGCATAGCTTAAATATGAAATAATGCATTTCTTTTCCTCCATACTTGAGCTCACCTAGTAATTTCCAATTTTTAAGGCTATCTATTGCTTTGTAAATTTCTTTTTTAATCTCTTCACTTATAATTGGTTCGGATCCATACTGTTTTTCTGTTCTCATAAGATAGTCTGGGAAATCTGCATTTAGTAGTTCAAAATGTGTCTCTTCCACACTTGGCATTCAGGTCACCTATTATCAATTGGAATACATTTCCTGGCAGTTTATCATAAATCTCTTAATTTTAGCTGACTTTTTTCTAGCCATTACTTAAAGGGCTACTATCTGTATTCCATATGTTTTTAACACATTAATGTTAAAACAAACTCCAGTTCTATAAAGGCAAGTTTCCAAACTCAGTTGCAATCTTTAAGTCTAGTTTTCCGAATTCTGTGTTCAGTCTTAATTCCATTTATCTGTGTTCGAGGCTGATTCCGTGATGGTCTCTTAACAAGTTTTTTTTTTCACAAAGCAGGAATGTTAGCTCTGCCCCCAACCCCCAATCTGGAGGGTCAGATCACAACCATTTCTTATTGAAGTAAGTGATGGCTATTGCAATGCATCAAAAAAACAAAAATTATGGAGATTTTGAGTCATAACGCATGATACAACATTTGACAGTGCTGTAAAATGAAATGTGGATTTTGAGGAGGTCCTCTTGACTTTTTATTAAACAGTAGCTGTAAAGCTTTAAATATTTTATGAATATTTAGACCAACTTAAATTTATTGTAAACTAACAGTAAATACTTTATTTATAAAAAAAATATAATTTATTTTTGTCAAAACTAAAAATATAAAATATTTTATATGAAGATTTAAATTAATAAAGTTTAATTAAAATAAATTTAAAGTATTTATAAAAAGTAAGTTATATTCTAATAAAAAGTTAATGGTAATTAGTAATCCAAACAATCAATCAAACTGTGAAATTTAACCATAAACCATAGAATTATGTAACTATATATTACTGATTAATATCAGAATAATATTAATAAACACATTTTATATCCACAATATTGTATAAATATAATGTAAAAAAATAAATCTAAATACCTATTATCTAGGAAGATTTCCTAATCATGTTATAATAAAATGAATGTAACTATTGTAATAATAGTTTTCAACAAATTATAGTGGCAATTTAACACATTGACTGCGTATCCACGCCAATTGGCGTCATGAGGATTGTTCTCAGCAACGCGTTTGACGTCCAGTATATATTTGAAGTAAATGGTTTATTATTTCCTACGCGTGGCAATATGGTATTTGATTATTAAATAGCGTGATTAAATAAATATTTTAGAATATGAAATCATAAGTTCAAAAAAATGTTTAGTATATGTTACACTTACCAAAAACCTTTTTTCTTAGTATCAAAAATAAATTTGACGAAAAAAATGTATGCACTGGTGTAAAAACTGCAAAAACACATATGCAGTCAACATGTTAAGTGAAAATTATTATTTATTGGTTCATTTTGAGTTTATTGGCAATTACCGTGACTCTACATCCACACCAACATTAGGGTTAGGTCACACACAATGGAGACCTACTTTCAGACATGGTTTTGACATTGATTATAGAACAGTATATTATAAAAAATCAATGATTTTTGGAAATATATAATATAGATAAATAATGCACTATATTTATTTATTTTAGAAAATCAAATCAATCCGAGATAGATGAATAAAATGATGGAAATAAATATTAATAATATTAACATTCTATTGAAAACTTCATTTAAATAAATAGATAGCATTCCTAAAAAATGATATTTATACATTTCATATGCATCATGTCCAAAATATGTATTTAATTTTCATAAAAATATAGATTTCTGTATATATAAATAAAAAATATTCCAAAAAGATGATTTTGTGATTTATGTCTCAATATAATAATATAGATTGATACAAAAAATAAAATTATTACTGTATTATAAGAATTAACAGTGGGGAGGTACCTCTATGAAATAAGACACCAAATGCATAGTAGGTTCTTACCTAAATTGAGTATAATGTAGAATAGGTACTGTAGTAAATACATCATTATACTTTAAAAAATTGGCATTATACTAATTTAAAAAAAAAAACTATCCTCTTTTAAGTATTGTAGTATATTACAGTAAATATTAACTAAAAACTTACAAAATTATAATAAATTACTTTTTATGTAATACTAATTAATAATTATCATATCTATTTTAAATATTTACATTTAAATTGGTATATATATATATAATAATTGTGCATCATAATCATAATAATGTATCTTAATTAATTTTTAAAGGTTGAAAAGGCATTTGATTATTTATCTCAATACTACACTGACCTAGATTCATATACAAAATTTATCATATCTTGTGGTACTGAAGGGAAAAAAGGTATCCATATTAGAAATGCAATGGAAAACAAAATTATTGACTACACTGTAACTGTTGAACCAGTTCTTTTATATTATGGGGATGTTGGTAAGTTGTTTTCAGTTATTTAATATATATAAATTAACAATATTTATGTAGTCATGCAAGGTTAAATTTGATATTAAAACTTGTATTCCTTTATGCAGTATTGATTATAAATAATTTAAAAAGGATTAACAAAGAGAAATTCGTAATATAAATATATATATATGTTATATATAAAAGTATGAAACAGAAATAATTAGATTATGTATACATATTAAGGACTTAATTGCTTATAATTGCCTTCATTTTCATACTTGGCTCCTTCAATTTTGTCCCACATCACAATCCAGTTAATTCCATGAACTCGTTTACCTACATTATAACAAGATATATTCAATAAATTTGAAAAACTAAATATTTATACTAAAAGTAAACAAGTGAATAACCATTTGTTTGGAACATATACTAATGAATTTTACTTATGAAAGATCAATTTTTAATACCCAATATATAATACTATTAAAATTATAGTTCTTACTACAAATATATAAATATTACCATCAAGATTTTTTCTCACAAGATCAGCATATTCATGGCGGGTGAATTTGATTCTAGCACAAGTATTATTTTTTTTTATAAATACAATATTATTGGGTGTAACATGTTGACACAATATTTTCCATATATCTTCTTCTGTTGATTGTGCATTCATATTCCTAATATGTAATTGCTTCATCTGAAAAATACAATTTATAAATTATTAATTTGACAAGTTTATATTTTATTAATTTTTATAACTAACTCTTGTTAAAACAGAATGTCGAAAAACTGGTTCAGATTCTGCCCATTGAATCTTAATAGATACTCCATCTATAAAAAATGGACTTTCTGCCATTGAACGTCGAGCTAATGCAGCACTTTTATGATCTTTGAATATTAAAAAGCAAAATTCCCTGTTTTTGCTAGGATCATCTGTATCATTGAAAACTCTTACTTTTTTAACACCTTCTACACGCTTTCCAAACTTTGTTTGCAATTCTTCTTCCGATAAATCCATAGGTATATTTCTAGCAAATAATGTCCGATTATCAGTTGACATACTCACTAATAAGTGATTTCTAACACCAGGAATAGTAAATTGATTCAGTTTTGTTAGTGCTATCTCAGCTTCCATTGGGTTATTCATCATAACATAACCATAACCACGATTTGAACCGGAGATATGCATCATTAATCGAATTTGATGAATAGTTCCAAACTAAAAATACAAAAATCAATAATATGTTCTCGATTATATATAACATGGTAATGTTATATAGAATTACTTGTGAAAAAACAGCGTATAGAAATCCTTCCATACAAGCTTTTGGTAATGCAATATAAAGTTCACTACCACGTTTTGGTTCTTGTTTGATGGTAGACATCATAGTTTTTTGACCATTACTCTGAATAACATGTCTTTTATCTATTGAAATTAAACGTTGACCAATTTCTTCAATTTCAATGACATTTTTCGCTCTGGCAACAGCAGCACTTATCAAATCTTGGCGTGTGGGCTACATTTGTAACCAAATAAATAATTTAAAATCTAATTCATTATAATAATATACTTATTAGCAAAAAATAATACTTACAATATATTTGTCCAGAGTTATTGAAGGAAATTTAAAAACATTATCATTTCCAAATGATTCTGATGTTTGAGATGATGGTGTATAAGGTGATGACATTGGAGAAAATGAAGATTGTGAATAACTTGATGCACTTGACATGTATGATGATTGAGAGTATGGTGATAATGGGTAACGAGGTGAAGACTGGAAAAAAAATAAAATATATACTTATTAAATGTATTAAGTTATTTATACTGTAAAATTTATATTCTACGCAGTAGATGTGAAACTTTATATAATACTAATTATATTTAAAATACATGATTTTAATATTCTATTACATAAATATATAATAAGATACATTATATTAGGGTTGAAGTAAATAATATGATAGTATTTAAACAATAAATACATACATTTAAAAAAACAAGCATAGTGTGTAATTAATATTTAATACAAACCATGTAGTATTCATTGAATAAAACATTTTGTGGTGCACAATACATTTCCATTTTGAAAAAAATTTAAATGGTTGAAATGTTGATAAAAACAATTTAAATCTGAAACATAAAAATACAGATATAACATATTATCTATAATTAATAAAATAATATACATATTTCTTATAATCTCTATAAACAAATTAGAATAATCTACAAATTTTAAATGTTTTACTATGTTATTAATAACCACAACCATAATTCCAAAGCTATAGTTTATTTTAAACTATTGTTAATAGTTTAAAATATATAATTACATTTAAAAAGCTACTTGTATATTATATATAAGTAATGGAAATTGTTATTACTTTCTTTTTGTAAAACATGAGATGCGAGAAGAATCATAAACATAGACACAAGTTGTATTAAACTTTGGCTAGGTTAATTGAAATGTTGTCCCACTATACACTATATGCTACGAAGGAGTAAGCTTCTTTTAACTTCCCTCAAATTTTTGACTATGATTAATATTTTTCAAAATTGAATATTACTAATTTTTTTTTATTATATTTTGGCGACGATTTCAAGACAAACTTTAAATTTTAGTTTGAGTCTAAATTGTACCATATATATATAGACCAATCATCATGGGTGTAGTTTGCTATTGGCAGGGTGGGCTACAGCCTCTCGTAGCCCCCTTAAAATTGTAACCTGTTAATTGCTATTAACCTAGGTTTCAATATTTACTACTAGATAGCCTAGGGTGACCAGACGTCCCGTTTAAAACCGGATTGTCCCTTTTTTGATCATCATGTCCTGTTGTTCTGATAAATTTCAAACTGACACTTTCTATCCCGTTTTTAAAAGATGGTCCTGTTTTAATCCTGTTATTTCCATATAATTATATAAATTTTATGAAAAAAATATAAAACAGTTACTTTTATATTTAAAATTTTAAACCAAAGTTATAAATGACAGATTTAAACACTTTAATTATTTAGGTTAGTTTATTTAAAAAGGGTAAAGTAATAAGAAAATAATTACTCTTTTACCTTTTATTCCCTATAGTTGTGTGCATATATGTCAATGTATATGGTTGAAGGTTTTTTTTTTGGAAGGGGGAGAATAACTATCCCGTTTTTTTTATTTTCTTAATATGATCACCCTAATATAGCCCCCCTAAAAAATTATTTTAAACTACGCTCATGACAATCATTACGTTGAATATAAGTCTGTTTACCTGTAGAAAAATTCTTATATAATTATGGAGCAAGTGAACAGAAAATAACCGGATTACAATAATTCCCTTAACAAAAATAATCAATATTTAAATAATAATAATAGTAATTATTATTATTAAATATGAACTAGAACTATTAGGATTGTATTGTTTGCTATATATCCCATGTGCATGGAGAAATTGACAAATTGTATTATACATTTATACCTATTAAAATAATACTTTTTCAATTGTTTTATTTATTTATAGTTTATTAATAGATTAATCAGTTAAGACTTGTGTATTAATTCCTTAAATTAATCTCTAGATACGGAAATAATAAAAATAATTTAGGTACTTTGCTTTTAATAGGATTACTTATATCAAATATATTATATTAAAATATTTTAATTAATTTTATATTTCATAGAATATTAAGCAGTCATAATATTGATAAGTTAGGAACTAATAAATTAACGCAATTGACCGAAAACAAAATATCTTAATTAAAAACCTTAATATACATAACTAAATTAATGAATTAAATTCGTCATAATATTTTAACAAGAACATGTTTATTTTTTAAAATTTTTAATACTAATGGCGTTGTTCTATAATTGATATACCTTATTCTTATTATAGAATAAATAAAAAAATTGTGTGTATGTATATGTGACATGGGTCTTTTACACTTTTTCCTATCTATAAGATAAAAATAACTTTGTAATATAACGGATTTTAAATTATTATATTAATGATTAACGATTATACAATATATAATATTATTTTTATTCATAGATATTTAAAATCATCGTCTTTTTATTATAAAACGGATTTCCAAAATACATTTATTATTTTATTACTAACAGATACAGATTATTTAAATAAAATTATAATAATTAAAAGTATCATTAACCTAATGCACGTTTTTACTTCTCAAACAACGAAGGATAAAACCGCAATAATTATCTATGTTTAGAAATCGCGTCCTTTTTATAAAAAAAAAATATTGTCAGATGAATTAGTAAATAACAATATATTTTACGAATTATAATGAAAACTAAATTTAGATATTTTCCTTAAATATTATAATTACTTATAAAACAGCACGACCAACTTTTAAAAATGCTTACGGGTAAATCAAATATAAAAAGAATAATTTTTGAATTGTATTTCCTTACTACTTAACTACCTTGTATTAATATTAAATATGAAAATATGTAAATACAATTTTAATAAATAAAATAATAAATAGTATTTTCTAATAGTACCTATACAATATATTGTAATTATTAATTAATCTTAAAATCGTAATATATACGTATTAAATAAACACTAAACAATACAAACATTATTTCTCCCAAAGCTAAACAAGTATAAATATGATCATACACAGTCAAGTGATTTTCAATCAATTTGAAAATTGTAACATTACTGAGATTTTCATCAATGTGATTTGTTTAGATAATTTGTTAAAATATTTTTCATTTAGTAAATAAGCAAAACATTTCAATTCACAAAACTATGAATGTACCCAAGACTTGCACTTGCAGGTAATATTTTTACTAATAAAAACAAAAAATTTATAATACTATCGGCACTCCGTTTGAAAACCACTTGCTTAACTTTTATCAACCTTAAAATCGAATAATATTAATTATATAAACTTACGTATTTTGTACTCGAGGAAAAATGTAAACGGGAATATGTTTCTATAACACGAATAACTAGGTATAGATAATTAGTTATCTTGTAAAAATCTCTATAATCCCAAAGGCGCGTGTTATTTTATAATTAAATATTAATATAATTAACTGTAAAGATAGACTTGGAACACAAATATTGTCAATTGGACACAGGATGGAAAAGTGAGCGTGACCGGTACAATCGTGTAGAGTAATAACAAATGACGAATGACGAATGACGATTGATGAAGCGACAAACCCCGTTTACAGTTCCGCGGTTACGCGACAGGGCCTACAACCCCACCCCACTATGAGAGCTCACGTGATCTTTAAAATTAATTTATTACGCCGTTTTGAAATCGTTACCAAACGATATCGCTTTCTGTGAATTGATGTTTATTCTAATAATAAAATTAATATGCTTGTTTAATAATATTAATACGTTTCCATTTCATTACAAAACAAATATTAAATAAATAAAAATAAAATAGGAGATAGAATATTTAAATTTTAATCATTTCTTATTTTCAATTTTTCTATCGTAACATTATGGTGTATCGTTATTATAATATTGTTATCTACATAATAATAACCGTCCAACACGATTTAAAAAAAACCATCTTGATGTTTGAACGGTTATAATTTATTAACGTTCGTTTTTTGGGATATTTATTATTATTTTATATTTACATTATGTATTTTATTATTAAAATTCCATATGAAAAATCTAATCGAAATGACGCAATAATATGTTGTTCAAGTCCAAGGCATGATTATATTTAATTACAAAAAGAAGAATTATACAGGATCCATAAATTATAAAATTTATAAAAAGTGTTTGTGATTTCTTATTTTAATATATCGTTGATGATCGTCATTAGATTAGTTTAAAATTAAAATTACAAACAATATAATACGCAATTCTATAATTTACTTTACACATTTTATTATATTTTAGGATAAAAACATTTATGTGATGTATTTTATACATTTAATCATTTTGAGAAAATTAAATATTTTTTTATAATAAATTTATAACAACTAATAACAATTTATTAATTCAAATTATTCATTATCTATTATTACTTTTTCTGCTATAGAAATTATAGATGATAGATCAAATGAAGAAAAATAATATTTAAAACATACGTTGAATTAAAATACTGTACTAAGTCTATAACACTGAAGTCTACCGTGGTTGTAGCTTATATTTTTTCATAAATATTATGAAGTATTTATTATTTAAAATACCTAAATTATAAGTAATTAGAAATAATAGTTTCCAAACTAAATTTTTTCAGGTGATTTATTTCAAGTAATATTTTAGTTTTTAGTACAATGAGTTCCGTATTCAATAATTATAATTTATATATAATATATATAACGTAGTATGTATAACGTCCATTATGGTTTTTTATAATATCACAGATTACCATATTTACTTAAATTGATAATATTTATATTATTTATTAATCAATTGTTATAAATTATAATAAAAATATTTGATAATAAGAACATATTATTACAAAAAATTATTTTTGGACACAATAAGTAATAATTGATTTTATTTTAATTCCAAATATTTTAAACATTGAACTGGTTTTTTCTTATTTCCATTGCGGCGTTGTGATAATTGACACATTGTTCGTTTTATGAGTTATGAGAGATTTTAAAGATAATAATTTTTCCCTACAAAATAGATTTTAATTTCCAGGACTCCAAACATTTACTATAAAATTCGACTACTACTGTCAACTGATGTAAATGTACATATTGTTTATTTTTATCCATAATGAACAAACAAGGCTTATCGACAAAATACAATAATTTCTCTGGAAATTGTATACTTATAACTATTAGGTACTAGGTTATTTACTAATATTTGTATGAAATCAAATGGAAATATTATTTAATTGTCAATTTATTTAATTAATTATTTTATGAAGTTAATGTAATATTTAGAACATGGGGGGAAAACATTTAATTTTTCTGTTTTACATCTATGTATATTATAATAGAGTCAAAAACTGAAAATGTATACTGGTTTTTCTTGGTAAACATAATCATTAAAGTTACGATTCTCGGAAAAACATTTTTCGTCTTAACTGAATTCATAGAATGTCTAATGGATCCATCAGCGTACTTTTAAAAGTTCCACCTTTCTTATAAGTCACACAACACAAGTGTCCAGATTTCACCTTATAATATAATATTATGTTATAAATGTAAATACAAATATTTAAAATATAAAATTGGGTTTTTAATAATACACATTTGAAATAGTTTTGGACATGTATTTAATATTTTTGTCTATAAAAATATATAGTGATAGTTAACTTATGTTTTGTGAAACTTAAAAATAATTTTTACTAATTATTTATAATAATATGATGTATATTTGAATTATCTATATAGTAACTGTATAGTTTTCCAAAATATTATTAGGTTAATAATTGGTATATCATAATACATGCATAGGCCGAGATTTAATTAAATTTTAGGAGGAGGCAAAAATTATTGACGCAGTGATTCATGGTGGCTTTAACCTTTATGTAATAAAGGAACTAATAATTTTTGGGGGGCTTTGATGAGTTTAGGGGAGGCTAAGCCCCCCTGATCTCTGACTTTTAATACATATAGTTTTACCATCTGGGTACAAATTTAATTTACCATAAAAAATATACTTACTACTTCTATACGTCTACTATACTATACTATTATACCTACTACGAGTTATAACTTATAAGTCTTAAAGAGTTGGACCAGTATTGTCATTTTATTTTGATATTCAATGCAGTCAAGTTGTAATTATATGTAAATGTTTTTTTTTATAGAGTACTCCGAATTTTTAGAGTATTTTAAATTTCGCAAGTAGAATATTTTAAGCGGAAATTGCTGGGTTTAATTATTAAATATATTAATATATTCAAATATTATTTTATCAAGCTTTGCTTAAAGTTGGTAGATAGTAATTATTTGTAAATTTCAATTATTTATAAAAATTATTAATTAATATATAAAAAAAAATATTTAGTAGGTGATAAATTTGAGATTAAGATATTTATAGTTTATACATGTTTTTTTTTTTCAATAATACAGTCAAGTACAATATCCCTTAGTTAAGTTGAGTTGAATATTCGCCTAATAGTAATCTTAAATCTAAAAACAAGATTACAGAATAGATAAATAATGTCCAAACACTATTGAATTTTTAAACGAGTGTTAGATATAAATTTCTTTTAGATAAGAAACTAGGTTTCGATGTAAACGATGATATTCATTTGTTACAGATCCCCAAGAGAAAATCGAATTTCAAATGAGTTTGTGTTTCACTTGCAATGCTCCATGGGTTAGCGTACCTAAATATTTAGAATTGATGTATATGGCGCGTACTTTTACCGTAAAAATCGATCCCAGTGGATTGCATAATGGTGTGCACACTACTACGTAAGTATACTATATTGTTTAAATTTTAAATTTTTTTAATGCTCAAACAATAAATTATTATGATTTTTATAACACATAATATTGTAATATATGAACAGCGTATATGCCTACGACTCGAAAAATACAAATAAAGGTCCAGTGTTCACGTTCGAAGTCACTGTTGTTCGCCCGTTAGTACCGGATAATTCTGGTTCGTTATATAAAGAGAGCATCGAGTTTCACACAAGTAACCTAATAAAAAGGTGTTTCGTATTGGTGCCCAACAAGGTCACATGGGCTAGTAAGTGGTTACCACTAATCTTGACTATTAATTATTATATTTACATTTTATAATTTTTATGAATATCTTACAAATAGACGTATTCGTTATTTTTTAAAATTATAGCTTTAACTGTAAAACATCTTGACTCCGACGTAAGTGCCAATTTTTATTTACACACCGTTCAATTGTTGCCTCAAAAATCATGTAAATTCCTGGAGTATTGTAAAGTGTTCACCATGAAATCCAACGAGTATCAAGCATATTTTGCTGTCGAGGTATGTCTCCACGTTACAATAAATAATAATATTGGAATATAGGATTATGTAATAAGTTAATAACTAATTAAAAACATTAATGTGAAAAATGTCAGTTTCCTGTATATTTTCCCCTATAATATATTATATTATATATTATGTTTATTTGTAACAAATAAAACATAAACTTAAATTTTTCTATTAGATATTAATAGATTGTAATGTAACATAGGTAAATCGGTTAGAATTAAAATAACCATTCAAAGAACTCCTGATTACAAGTATAAATGTGTTATTACATATTTCATTACTGCGTATTGAGCATCATTAAGAATTTATAGGTAATTCATAAATACTCCCCGATATGAGTAGGTAATTAGGTGGTTTAAATCATAAATGTAATGACATTTATTTATTCTACGAACTTGTTGTTATTTATTTTAACCCCTAGAATAAATTTTTATAAAATATTCGTAGAATAGATTAACTAATGTTAAATAAAAACAAGTATAAATTAAATATTATCAGTATAATGTGAAATACCTGTTGTTAAACGAATTATTTTTAAAGCATTTATATAATAATATTATGTTAGTTATTATTTATTAAACATTAAAATTGATAACGTTGTGTAAAAATCAAAGCTTAAAATTACTAACAAAAATGAAGAAATACAAGTTTTTAAACATATTATTTTATTTTAGATTCTGAGCGAAGTGAGGAATCTATTGATTTTACAGTTTTTTTTACGTGTCTTTTTTGGGTAGAAATAATGGTCCGATTATCACAAATAGAGTATGCTTTTGGTAGTAAATAACACCTACTGTGTATATTATTTAGCTCATTTTTCGAATTTCTCAAACATTTTTCCCTGGAAGAAGAAAAACTAACGGAAAAAGGTAAAATTCACAGAAATTGTAATTTCGACTTAATTGATTTTAGATTTTTCATGATAACTAATGTAATGTTGAATGTAGGTATTAGACATTTTTTTGAGGATTCTCATAGGTATTTTACATATGTGATAAACTTTTGAAATCAGTATAATATTGCATTCACATCTTAATTATAATAAACCACTAATTTCTCCGAGGACTGAAGGGACGAAGGAAAAATGTCCGAAATCGACCTTCCCGATTTGTCATGATAAATTGATAACTAATGCAATTTTGAATGTAGAGCTTGAAAATTTGTTTTGTGTTCTCATAGGTAGACTACATACAAAGTTTTTGATAAACGGATAGATTGATTTTCTAACTAAATATAAAGCATTGAAATTTATCCAAAATGTAATTTATTACAAAAATATTTTTAATATTATCTGCATATTTGGATTTAATGGTTTGAACATTTTATAGAAGCATAATCATATACTACTTAACATTTATCATAAGAAATAATTATTCTATTACAACAAATAGGATGTGTTTTCGATAGAAAATTGTATCTACTTAGTAGGTACTATATTTAGCTCATTTTTCGAATTTCTCAAAAGTTTTTTCTTGGGAGTGGAACTACCAATATATGAGGGAAAAACGCAAAATTGCGGTTACCGTGATTTTAATTTTAAATATTCTGTGATATTATAAATATAAATAACTACACAAATCGATATTTCTAGAAGAATATTATGTTATTATATTAAAATATGATATATATTTGGTTCTCAGACTGTAACTTTAGCCCTTTAGTATTATAGTCATACATGTCAAATATAACATATTTGGAGTAGAGGTAGGTAATTGAAATGGATTTTATCCCAGTCCTTAAAAATAGATCGGTGCCACTGGTGTGAATTGAATAGTTTACGCAATGTTGTATTTGGATTCACGGGTTACTTTTTTAATCACGTTCTTTTTTTTTGTGGTGAGGGGAAGATGTAAAAAATAACCGAAAATGTTTAAATTCACCATCCTCAAAGTTCCACCATGGCGAAATTGTTCACCCTGCCCTTTCATAAATATGGGTCTGGATTACTGTCTACTATTATTATGTTATGGTTTACACAGTGAAAATATTAAAATTTAAAATTACAAAGTTACATAGTATTCATGTAAATATTATTTTATTTATATATAACTATATGGCTATATATAATAATTTACTTGTATTTAAAACTTATATATATATAATATATTATGTACTTAGTATTTAAACTTTTATAAAAACTAAATATATTTTTATACATTTAAAATTATTGAATATTAATTTTTTTGATGATAGGATAAAATAATAATTTTTTATTAATATAATTATAAGTAAAAAAGTGATTATTAAAATATAAAATGTATTTTATATTTAATATTTTTCTAGGAAAATGTTGTATTGGAGTTTGTTTTGGCAAAGTATTGGTCAAGTATTGCGAACATAAAACTATCTTACAAACTACAATTTCATGGTGTCGCACCTCAATCTAAAAGTTTAGCAATGTATCACGGAATGGGTTTACAATCAGTGACACTGAAGCCTGGTATAAAAAATGAAGAAATCTCGCCTACAGTTACATTAAAACATGTGATTACTGTATTTAAGTAAGTTAATATTTTTTTGTATAGTAATTAAAAAATTATTTTTATTATTTTGTCTTATGGATAATGTGTGATAATAATTTATACATATTTACATTATACTATACTTATATAATTGACATCTATAATAGTCTAACATACTGAACCATTTAATAAAATTTTATAGTAAAAAGTACTTTCATACAACTGTATTTCTGTGGTATAGAGGAAGGCAAACTCATAATATTTAAACATTTGTATTTATTTGTTTAATAATAACACAGGCAAGCCAAAATTGTAAAAGAGTTACAGTTTTTGTAATAATTATGAAAATTATGTAAATACATATAGGTATACATATAACGAAACAAAGAAATATTGAAATTAAAAATATTGAACATATAATAAAAATACATTTTAGATTAAACTTAAATTAATACAAATAATAGATTAGTTATGAAATGAATCAAGGTTTAATAAAAAAAGTTTTTATTAACTGCATGCATAAGTTGAATAATAGGTGAGGAATCAAAAGAAAGAAAAGGAATTTAGGTATCGTTGGGGTATGATGAAATCAGATGTTAAAGTTTAAACGGGATGGTGGTTCATTTTAATAAATTTTATTGGAGAGAAGTTAAGAAAGGAAGGAAATATAAACAACTAGATTTATTTTTATTATAGTTTATAACATATTTATATTACAGACCCTAATAAATTTCTTCTTCTTTTTTCTTTTGGGTTAATCGGCCGCTAGGACCATCCTGTCTCACAACCAATTCTCCAGTCATCTCTATTCATCGTCAAATCCTTCTAGTTTACTCCGCCTCCTAAATCTTCTACATCCCTCTTACCTATATTTTCTCATTTCAATTTTGGTCTTCCCAAGGGCCTTTTTCCTACTGGATTCTGTTCCAGCACCATTCTTAGTAAATAATTCTGGCTCTGCATTGCATGTCCTACCCATTACAACTTTCTTTTCTTGATCAACCATAATAAATAAAATAATAAATTATATATAATTATAAATATTGAAATATGAATTGTATGTTTTAGACCAATTGAAGGAAAAATTATTGCTTTAACAGAACGTGACATTATACCACCACAAAGACCAATCTATGAACTCAATTTATCTTATTCATTCTCTTTGCAAAAATCCACTGAAGTTTATGCAACTTGTGGGTTATTTGGTGAACTTTTGTACGAGTGTGAATATGAATCACAATTATGGATGTTATTTGATAACAATAAACAGTATATCACTGCTGGTGATGCATATTCTAGCAAAGTATGGATTTTTATTAATAACTGTTATTGATAAATAAAATAAATAAATTAATAATTTTATAGAATATAATTAAACTAGACAAAGGAGATTACTTTATTAAAATGCATGTACGACATGAAAGACGAGAATTATTAGAAAAAATCATAGATGTGCCTATACAGTTGGTACAAAAGTTGCAAAATCAATTAAGTTTGGATGTTTATTCTAGTCATCATCAAGCAACAATTTTTGGAAAAAAAACACAAAATTTTGTAATTACTCCTAGACATACTCTGGTTACATTGAATATTGGTTCACTTCCCACTGATAAGTATGTGTATAATTATACTAATATCATTAATAAATTGTGAATATATTTTATATGAGTCATATAATATATATTTTTATTCCAGATTAATTTCATTAAAATTAGCAGCTGGACACTGTTTATCTGGCAATATGTCATTTTCCAAAGATGAAAATGGGAAAAAAGTTGTAAGTAATGAAATTGTTTTTTATATTTTTAAGTTATAAATTATTACTCAATAGAAAATACAATAATTAAAATATCATAATATTGTATTTTTGATATTGTATTCTTTTAAATATTTTACTTATTGTACTTTCAGGATACATATGATTTCAAATACTTTATAACAGATTCATATAGATCAAAAATAGGTCCAAAATTAGTTGATGAAAATAAGACAGTATTTGAGGAATTCAAGGAAGCTCTATGTGATACCAAAACAAATTGGTTAACAAAATTAGGTACCATGTTGAATACATTATTTACAAAATACTAATTTACCACACTATTAATATATAGATTTTTTTTAACAATATCTGCAACTAAATTATTTTATTAATAATTTGTTAGAATATGGTCCAGATTCTAAATGCTTATATGACAGTTTATGTGAAGAATATGGTGACACAAATTCTACTGTTCATACATCATGGATACAATGTATTGAACCTGATGACAAGAAAAAATTTCCATATTCCATAGATAAAGATTTTGTCATAGAAAAAGTTAAACAAATAATTGCTGCTGCTGATCGTGTTCTGGCCATTATTAATCAAAATGAACTTCTTGCATTTTACGGAATTAAGTCTGATCAAAGACCCGAAGCGTCTAAACTTAAAACGTAATTATATAAGTTTTGTTTTTTAATATAAATTCATGATTTATTTTTGTAATATTCTAGAATTAATGATCGTTTAAAAAATAATCTGATTGAAGCACTTAGTCGTAAAGGTGCAGCATTATGTCAATTATATTATTATAATTGTTTAAATAACATAACCGACAATACTGATGTAACTCTTCAGACTATTGATGACATTTGGCTGCAAACTACTCGTTTTATTTCTCCAGATTCTGACTCTAAGGTTTGTATACATGTATATAATTAAAGATTAACTTAACATTTAATTTTTGTTTTATATTTATCCTATAGAGTATCAATTATTTCAATATTTGGCATGGAACTGTACATAAAAATTATGGTCGTGTGATGAAAGTCCTTTTAAAAATGTTGGACGATAAAAATATTAAGGAAATAGAAAACTGTTTATTGTGGACTGTGAAAGCTAAGTTTGATTCTGTGGAATCCCAACACTTAGTATATGCTATATCAAATGCACTTATCGTGCATTATCCAAAAACTTTCCGTCCGTTTTAATATTAATATATTTTTTAACAATTTATTGTTACGTGCTTAAGAGCACCATAAGTTTTTACTGATTAAACTAAATATAATAAAATATTTTGTTGTGTTAATAAAAAAACACAATAATTATTTCTTTAACATTACTCTTAACTATTATTTATTTAGCCTAAAATAAATATGTTCATATATTCACCACATTACTATTACTCTTATTCTTCTTCTTTAGTAATCAACCCTAAGGTTGGTTTTACAGCATTCTACTTACATACTCCCTCCACTCTTCCCTATTAATGGCCATTCTCTTCAGTTCTCTGTAGGTTCTCAGTCCGGCATCTTTAATAACTTTATTTATTATTGTTGTTCTTGGACGTCCTTTGCCTCACCTGCCTTCTATTTGTCTTTCCGAAATTGTGTGGTGTAGTTTCGTGTCTTAGGGTATGTCCAATAAGTCTTTATCTTTTTTTCTTTGATTGATTTTAATAATTCTCTATGTTCACCTATTTTATTAAGTACACTGTCATTGGTACGGAACTCCGCCCAGGTAACTCTTAGCAACCTTGGCCAGCACCACATTTCGAAGCTTTCTAAATGTATTTCTTCTGCCTTGTTTATTACCCTAGACCATTTGAAGTAATGAAATTATACATCCAGAGGGTTATATAGCATATTTTAAATGTTTAAAATATTAAAAAATAAATAATTTTATTGTTGTTAAAAAAAGGTTTTGGTAGAAATTAGAAAATATATTTTTATGATCTTTTTAGCATTCATAGTTTTATTATTTAAATATCCACTATTTTGTAAAAGTACTGCAATTAGTGTTTAATTTTAATATACTGTCAGTATTCCAATCCCAGTAGCAATACTTTATCAGTATGTTCATACATTGCAAATTTTAATCATTATTTAAGAAATAAGTATAAGCATTGGTAAATCAATAGTATTAGTACAGGTTAAGTGCAATTTAACCTATTCTGTGGTATTAATCTTTAGCCAGAATCAAATTATTTTCTTGGGTATTTGCAAGATTTTAATCACTGACAGTTCATGTAGAAATGATTAGTAATTGCTCTAAATTCTTATCGTTCATTGTGTGATTCAGTAGTTTACAATATAGTATATTTTATGGTAGATGTTGTAATATAGTAATATGTAGGTATGAATGTGTTTCTGTAAAGTACTAATGAGGTACTTTGTTATCGTTCTTTCTATACTGTGTTTTAAAAGGATTTTTTTTATGTGATAATTTAATAATTCATATTCTGAAGACTATAATAAAGTAAGTACTAGGAAAGGCAAAAAGTTTAGAATTTCTATTCTATATTTAATCTTACAGACAGATTTGGTTAAGGCTTAAGTATATCCCAGGATATCTTATATTGTGGTAAGACCATGATCCTAGATGATAAATTTATATGTGCTATTAAAAAAGTTATCATTAAACAAAACAACATTTAGTATTGTGAACAGTTTATCTTTACTTAAGTGGCATACTAAAATGTATTGACACACGTGCACTTGAGATTTTCAATGACTATAACTGTTAGATATACTATGATTGATTTACCAACCCTTAGTAAACTTTATAAATATTGTTTAAAGTTTAAACACATCACAAATTAGTGTTATAAAATAATAAATATTAAATACCAATAAAATATTAAAACTCGCCATTTATTGTTTGTAAATTATACATTTTACAAGAAAATAGAAACTTATGAAATAACTTTTTCAAGTGTATCAGCATATTGAAAATCGGAACAATTTTCATATTCACACATATCTAATGCTACTTCACAACTTTCTTTGACAACTATTTTCTGATCATTTAAATAATGTTTTAGTATATCATAACAGTCGTCTGTTGCAATTGCACCTAATGCTTCAGCACATTCATGTCTAACCATATCATTTTGGGTTTCATCTATTAATGATTCTTTAAGATATGGTACACTAAGTGGAGATTGTAATTGCCCCAAAACAAACGCTATTTCATGTTTAAATAATGCACTACCACAGGACAACGCTGGAATCAAAAAATTGACATTGAAAATTTGTATTTAATATAAAACAAGTAGCATAATTTACCTTTAGAAAGTATAATAATACTTGCAGGTGATGCAATATCTCGTAGAGAAAACATTGCTTTATATCTATTAAAGAGGTTTTCATTTTCATTGGTAAGGATACTTTCAAGTTGTTCTAAGTTTTTTATATGTGATGGAGGAGCTGGATCTATGGATCCATAAATATTTTCAACAATTGCTTCATTTTTAGGTAATAAAAGTCTTCCTAAAGCTAATTGACATGTTTCAGCTAGTTCTATCACTGGGTCATTCTTATATTCTTCTAAAATTGGTATAACATCTTCTCTACCAATTGCTCCGAGTGCTTCAGCTAAAATTAAAAATATAATGTTATGTTGTAATATATTTTTGTTTTGAAACAAAACATTGAAAATGTAAATTTTTAAAAGATGATGAAGAAATATCAAACAATTACAATTTTTAAAATAACTGGTTATAATACCTGCTTCATGTCGAACCATTGGTTCTTGTTTGACATCTTTAAGCACGTCAATTAAAAACGGAATAGCATATTCATCTTTCATTTGTCCCAAGCAGTATGCTAGTTCATGTTTCAGCAAACATGAATCGTCAATAAAACACTTGGCTATATTTTCTATGGCCAAATTACCACCTAAATTTTTTAAAGTAAACAATGCTCGAAAACGCTCTTTCATTGGTAATTTTGTGTTTGCTAATACGGCTCCTATGCGGTTGATAGACTCTTCGGTTTCGGTGATCATATTGACAATTAAAATGTTTACGAAAGAAAAATATAAATTTTTTTTTTTCAATTCAAATTTAATTTAAAAAATAATAATTATTGTAAATGGACTTTATGTATAAATGTTAAAATATATAATATAGTTATTAAATAATGAATAGACGATCAAATTAAATTAAATATTTCTTTTTGAAAATTTTATTCGATTAGAATCAAATATTCAATTATAAGTATCTTTTCGATATGCCTAGTCGTGAATTCGTGATATCTGTTATCATACATTAGTGTTATCACACGTTGGAGTCCACTGAAAAAAAAATAGAATTTCCCTTTCTCATATAATGAACTTTATTGCTATGTTGGTAATATTCGTTTATTGATTTAATTTCTTACTTTCTCATATATTAATATATAATATACTGTATATTTACAAATTCAAAATACTTACAATAGTAGTAATAATATTATAATATATACATTAAATTAATATATTAACACAGATTATATAAAATATTAACGTAATTAATGAGAATTGTATTTTTACAAATAATAAAGTTCATTCTAAATCAATATCAACCCTGTATCTTGTAAATAATTTTAGGAAAAATCATTATCTAACTTTCAAAAATTAACTTTTGGGTGTGTCTGCCTCATATCAGTTCAGATGTTATCGAATACAAACGATCATACTGTTAACAAGGTCTCTTTCGGTTAAGGCGTGTTCCGAACAAGAAAGTGTCTGTTTTAATTAATAAGGTTTTACACTTAAGTTACTTTTTCCATTTTAAAAGTAAGTATAACTCGTTTGTTTAGCATTAGTTTACATATTACCCTGCACCCTTTCATTTGTGAACAAATTATGGATTTTCCTGTCCGATATTCTCAGTTTAATATTAATGACCCTGCCCATTTTTTCTTCTCAATTACATTGATGTCTACCATTAATATTTATTAAAGCGTTTGTGTTCTTAGTTTAATAATTCATTACACAATGTCTGAATACTGGCTGATATCAGCTCCCGGAGACAAAACTTGTCAGCAAACATGGGAAACTCTCAACAATGTAACTAGCAAGCAGAATAGTTTGTCCATCAATTACAAATTTCACATACCTGATCTGAAGGTGGGCACATTAGATCAGCTAGTTGGCTTATCCGATGATTTGGGAAAATTGGACAGCTTTGTGGATCAGGTCACCCATAAGGTGGCATCTTATTTGGGTGAGGTTCTGGAAGATCAAAGAGACAAATTGCAGGAAAATTTGATGGCCAACAATGGTATGTATTTTATAGAATGGATTTTCCAACCCATTGAATAACAATGATGAAAACCCAAAGTAGCTCAAGTGACTTGTCTCTGTAGTGTACTTACCTGTCCTACTTACTTTTTTGAATAATTATTATTTAAATCCTGGATTTTTATTGGTCATTTTAGTTGAGTTTTTCCTTTACCCTTGCATCCATGTGTCAATATAAATATATATATATATATATATATTTAAAATAACATTTATTAATTAATTTTTTTTCATTATTGGAAAAACGTTAAAAGCTAAAAAGGCCAAAGAATAAAAAATGCACTTTATTTTATTAGAAAAATTAAATTTGATTCTATTACTATAGTATAAGTCACATTTATTGACAATGTGATTTAAATATATTTTATTTTTCAACGACAAGCCAAAACGAAGAACTAATGCATCCTATAGGTGGTTGCGTGTGTGCGTGTTCACATTTTTTTCCCCTATAATGTGATCATATCTAGATGTAAATTTTTATAGCACAAATTCTAAATTAGAAAATTTAATATTATAATAACTTGTTTTCCATGGTAATTTATTAATTAAACATATTTTGGAACTTTAATACTTATACTATGATCTGTTTATATGTTCACCATATATTTCAGACACCAAAGTGTTCGCATATTATTTCTATAATTTCAATAAAAGGTAAAATTAAATATATACTTTAATGTTTGAAATTGTTTTATTTTATTATTTTTTACAAGTGATTTATTACATATATATACATTATTTATGTAATATAATATAATATAATTGGTAATTGGTAGTTCTTCTTTTGGTGAATCAAGATAAAAATTACTTACAATTTAATTTTAAACTAGTTGCGTATAATTAAATTTACATTTTAAAAATTAGGTAATCATTAGGAGTTATAATATATTACCCATTTATTTATTTGTAATAACTAATAAGTTTCTTTTTTTTTTTTACAAATGACTATTTCATTTCCAACATGTTTTAATATTTTATTGTATAGAAAATTAATAATCTAGCATCTTTAACATTATTAAATTTGATGAGAAAAGAAGAAATACTTTATCCTAATGATGTATGTTTAATGTTCAATAATATCACTTAGCACGGTTATTTAAAAAAATATTAGATTCATGAAATTAAATAGTAAATACATTATGACAATTAGTTTTTCAAAATTTAAATTAACAATACTTTTTGTATCTACTTAATTTTAAATTTATGATAGAAATTTTGCTTAGTTTAGAAATTTTATATAATTACTTCTTAATTTCCTACTTTAAATATATCATGTATTACATATGACTCTAGTAAGTAAATTTAGATAGAATTTTAGTGAAAGGCCCATTTATATAATGATTGGTCTAATATAGTGCCATGTAGCCATATAAGTTAGTGAGATAGGCCTATGACTTTTTTTCTGTTGGCGATTGCAAAAAGTAAAAGCTTTGTTATGGGTTTGTTGTGTGTGGCGTTGGACACAGCATTGTCTTGAGAGTCGTGGGCCGTGTGCTGGGAAGAGCCCGCCTTGAGCTATTCAAAGTCCAGATGGCCGACAGGCGTGTGTCTAACGTCCCAAGGTAAGCGGCTGCTTTTAGTAGGAGGCTTCATGCAGTGTTGGCTTGTGGTTTCATTTTTCAAATTGTAGTTTCCTTATTGTTTTTGAATGTATTTCTATTTTCTATTGAAGTTAGCATTGTTATATTTTATATTTGATTATTGTGTTAAATAAAACATACACTATTACTTATTAGCTCAGCTCTATTGATTTTGTTTCTTTGGTAATTACTAATTAATAATAAACATGAATGGTTAGTTGGGATATCATTATTAATTTGTTATATATTATTTGAAACAAAAATTAACAATAATACAATTATTATAGTTTGAAACATAAAATATATAATAAATTTATTAAATATCTATGTTTAAAAAAGTATATATTATTTTTACATATTTAAATTTAATATGTTATTTTTAAACCTAAATATCATATATGTATATAACGTATAATAAAATATTGGTATGGCAACAAAAATAATCTTATAAATCATAATCTACTAACTGTCGTGATAACTTACGATTATATATACACTATGCTCAAAAATAAAGTAATTATGAAATTACAATTGATATTTTATTCTTATGAGATTTTCTATATGACTTACAATTATTATAGTAATTGCTAGTAATATTAGTTATATTTTTGTAAAGTAAAATTTATGTTTTATTATTTAGTTAAATTTAAAAATATTGTTATTTTTTGTTTAAAGTATTACAATAATATTATGTATTTATTTTTATAAAATCTTAATTGAAGTTTTAATTTTTTGTATCAAAATTGAAAAACATTTATTAACTTAACTATAATATATAATATTTTTTAAAGTAATGTCGCAGTTGTATAAACTACAAATTATAATTAGTGTAATTTTTAAAAGTATTAATAGATTATATAAATACATTATATTAATAATGCTATGTACCATATATTATATTTATGTTTGTTTATAATTTGATGGGGCCGAGAGGGTTAATTTGAGTTGAAGAAATTAACTTTGTTCTATCCATCTAAAAAGGATATTTTAATAATTGTTAACTATAAATCATTATAAATTGAATGTTGTTTTATCGAAATAATAAAATTGGCTATTTCAGTATTATCTTTTGTTAGTATTATTAAAATTAAAAAGTTTAATATTATTTTTTCAATTAGTAAAAAAATTATTATATAGTCAGTTTTAAAATTTTAAAAAAAGACAGTCAATTGCTAAGTTACTTAAAACAAATGTATTTCTTTATATAAATACAAATACTACAACATTCTTTTTTGAAAAATATTTATAAATTTAAAAAATATATATAGGTACATTACAATTAAATTATATTAAAATACCTAATTATGTTTTTTTTAAATTGTTAATTTAACAAATATCAGTTTAAAATTGTATTCATTTTTATTTCTTGTTATCATATGATTAAATTATTTTATTTAATTATGAATAATAAATAATGATTGAAGTTAAATTGATAAATAACTAACATTGAAATAAGTTTATAGTTAAATATAAATCTGTAAATATTAATAATATATTTTAAAATGAGTATAAAATTTAAAATATTTTTATTATTAATTTTCATAAAGTAGGATACTAGAATGTAAAGTTATATTTGAAAGATAATAAATATGTATGAAGACAAATCTCACTAAATTGATACTTGTATTTATATTTTGTTTTAAATAAAATGTTGACATGTTTTTAGATCTAATTTAATATAAAAATTAAATTTATTAGTCATCAACTTTTTAAAATAAAAAAGCTTAATTGCTACAATTTCTTAGTAGGTATCTATATATTTTTTTAATATGCACAATAGGCTTTTGCACATACTCGTTTGTATTTCACAAAAGTTTGTTTTTACTATACATTTTGACACATTATTTTATTTGCCTTGTTTATTATTTTAAGTAAAAATAGTAATTTAATTTAATATAATTTTTAATGGTTATATATAAATAAATAAATAAAAATATTAATATTTGAATAAATATTACCTACTATAAATATTTTAATATTTAGATAACATCAATTGCTAGAATTCACATAATTAATATTATATTTACTTTATTGATTGATACTATGTCAATTCTCTGAGAGTCGTAGTAATATTTTAAAATTAAATAATTTTATATGTATCTTAATAAATGTGATAAACTTTTCTTAAATATATTAATTTTAAATTCATAAATAAATACCTACTGTATAATATAAAAACAAATTATTGTACTTAACACTTTGGTGTATCTGAATCAGGGCATGGAACAGTTTATTATTTTTATTTGTACTGTTCAGTAATTTTTTATTATTATCGATCCAACTTTCTTTAAATTAAAAAAAAGTATTAATGTATTAACTTTTAGCTACTGAACTTTTCCTAATTATTTAATAAAAAAAAAAATTGAGAATTATTTAGTTCTATCAAATATTTAGTTAATATTTGGTCTTAAAAAGCTACCACAATATTAATTTAATTTAAAAAAATGACCATTAATTACCACATATTTAATAGTTTTGTTAATTTTTGAGTTATAACAGAGTTTTATAATTTAATATGTATATAAACGTAAAAAAAAATATAATAATGTACCTCATTAATTGATTGTAAAGTAATTCATAAATTAATTTATGGAATTATAAAAAATTGAAATGTTTAAAAACGCTACATTATTATTTTTTTATTATTTATTTTTTCATTGTTACGATTTGTGTCTGTTTCATGCTCTGCATCAGTTGTTTATTGTTGAACAAATTATGTGTAGTGAATATCAATTACAGTTAAGTACAATTTTTTTAATTTTTTTTAGGAGACCTTGCCGTCTACTTAACTCATTTCCAATGGGACATGGCTAAATATCCAATTAAACAGTCATTGCGTAATATAGCTGACATAATCAGTAAACAGGTAGGCCAAATTGATGCAGATCTTAAAACCAAATCGTCAGTGTACAATAATCTTAAGAGCAGTTTACAAAACATGGAGAAAAAACAAACTGGTAGTTTATTAACAAGAAACTTGGCTGATATTGTACGCAAAGAACATTTTATACAAGATTCTGAGTACCTTACCACATTGCTTGTTGTAGTGCCAAAGTAATAAAATAAAATTCAATTAATGCAAATTTAACTAATCTATATATGTTTTTTTTTCAGATCAGGATTTTCTGATTGGAATCAAAATTATGAGAAATTGACCGATATGATTGTGCCTCGTTCTAGCCAATTAGTTAGTCAAGATAATGATTATGGATTGTTTACGGTTACATTATTCAAGAAAGTTTCTGAAGAATTCAAACATCATGCTAGGGAAAAAAAGTATGATATATTATAAAAGTTTTATTATAAATTTAAAGCTAGTAAAGTCGTGCGATGTATTTTGTTAAATATTTGTTATGTAAATGTTACTTCTCATATAATGTAATGAATATTTGGTAATCTGTGATTGTTACAATACAGAAATTTTCCGAAATTTATATTTTGGGTTTTACAAAATATATATTTTTAAATTTGATTTTATTGTTATCCAGCATATATCATTGAAAATATAAATAGTTTTTGTAAATTTTTTTTGTTGAAAATATCATTCATCTTGTTTTATACTTTTTCATATTACAATATTTCTACCCCTATCCCTTATATATTAAACATTAAACAATAATAACCATAGGCGTTTGCATAGGGGCACCGGGTGTGCTCTTGCTGCCCTGAACCGGGTAGACAGACTTGAAAAGGCCGAACAGATCCAAAGCTGCAGTGCAACCTTATAATGTGGCAATATAAAATACCTAAGTTGATTATCCAAAAAATGTATTCAATTACTATAAGTTAATTTATTTTTAGTGTAAATTACATGATATTCACGTGATAATTCTTATTTGAAGGAAAAATTCACTAAATAAAGTAGGATGCAATTCTGTACTGAAAGCAAACAATAGGCACACATAATTGTAAAACCATCGGGTACATTCTTCTCTTTGCTCAGAATATACAAATTATCTGTAGCCTGTGGACTATTAAGAAAGAAGAATGGCCTGATGGCATACATTTTTGCTGCCCCCGACCTTAAACTCTGCACACGCCTATGCTAATAACTTTATTTTTAATTAAAACATTTATTTTAAATAATAAATTCTTAAAGAATATATTTTTATAGAATTTTATATATGCTGGTTTTGAAAATCTGATTATTATTTCCCAGTTAATGTTCTAACATTCAACTAAATAGTTGGGAGAAGTATGTGGTAACATCTATGTGATAATTGACATCAATATTCCATACTTTTCTCCTCTATATTTTAGAACACATATTAGCATATATATTCTTTAATTAAGCATTTATTATTTAAAAAATATATGTTTCCATTGAAAAATAAAGTTGTTTTTTTATCAAATATTGTAGTAAAAAATAAAAAACAAAATGTTTATGTTTTCATAAAGAATATACATAAACTACTTATATTTTCAAAAGTACACATTGGATCATGATAGAAAAAATCATCCTGCATACATATGTAAATAGTATTGTATAAAAACAATAATTTTAATATTATATCTATTTAATTTTAAGGTTTATTGTGCGTGAATTTACTTACAATGAAGTTGAACTTGCTGCTGGTAAAAATGAAATTACTAAGTTAGTAACGGATAAGAAAAAGCAATTTGTAAGTCATTTAAAATTTACATTTTAAGAATATACATTGATCTATAATTCTTTGTCATCTTTGTACAGGGTCCATTGGTACGATGGTTAAAAGTCAATTTCAGTGAATGTTTTTGTGCTTGGATACATGTTAAAGCTCTTCGCGTATTTGTTGAATCTGTGTTAAGGTATGGTTCAATACAAAAATAATATTAAATTAATTAATATTTCAACAAAAAATATGTTTGTTTATTTTTATTAGATATGGCTTACCTGTTAATTTTCAAGCTATGTTATTGCATCCTAATAAAAAGAACACTAAACGACTGAGAGATGTTTTGCACCAATTATATGGACATCTGGACAGTAGTGCTCAACAAGGTAGTGCAACCGGTGCACATGATGTAAGTATAATGGAAGATAGTCATAGTATTTATTTTCTAATTTCCTAATTTTGTGATTCTATTTATTTTAGAGTGTTGATATACCTGGACTTGGTTTCGGTCAAGCTGAGTACTTCCCATATGTTTATTACAAAATTAATATAGATATGGTTGACTCCAAAGCGTAAGATTGTTGTTTTAAATCAAAATCATCCAATCATTGAATGTTTATTATTTTTTTTTTAATTTGCACAACATTGAAATAACCATTATTGAATCATTTTGCTGTCGGAACATTTGTAATTTTATTACATGGTGTTCCATCCATTTGATATATATATATATGATATAATATATTAGCCTATCTATACATTCCTTTACCATGCTATTAAACTTAATTATTATTTTTGAAAGCAATATTTTCTAAACATGTTTTAATACCGTTACGTTATTTGTTGTTTTTGAGTTGTTGGAAAATATTTTATTTTATTGAACTAAAAGAAAAATATATTATTTATTTTAATAAGTATAAATAGGTTGATAGAACTTAATATTTTAATTATTATACCATAAAAATAAATGTAATTTGGAATTGTACTGTAAATATCCCATTTATTTTTTTTAGTAGTACTGAAATTGTAGATTACCTCCTATTTTCTGGAGATTGTACACTCTTTATAACTTAAAATTATACTTAGAAATAAGATTTATTGAGGGTTTCAGAGGCATAATTTAGTAGATTACATATACTTTTATTTTTAGAAGTAGAAAATGACCATTTAATTTATATTTAATTTATTGACAATTGAAAAAATAAATAAATAAAGATGTATGTTTTACATACAGTATTTGAAACTAATTTTTATATTGATTTGATCACTGTAATTATTCATCAAAACTACCAAATTTATAACTATGCATATTCAATTTTAAAAAAATGTGCTTGTCTACTCTAGTTATACTTTTCAATTTTCATACTTGTAAATATTATTATTTACGATAGTCATAGAATACTCGCCACTAATTTGTTAAGTTCACGTAGCTATTTTATATTGACTTAAATCATTTATATCATACTCTATGTCACATATAGTGTCAACTAATTTAGTAATGTATTAATATTATTTAGTAAACAAATAACAATTTAAATTATCTGCTTACTTTGATTCATAAATTAAGACTTTTATTATTACATTTTTCTAAGTTAATAATTTGTATGAATGCTTCTGAATCCCTCATATGTTATTATTAATTATGGAACACAAATTATTGTTATTATTAGATATTAATAACAAGTTCATATATTTTAATAAATTATTTGGATTTTTTAAATAATCACAAATTAAATTAAATTAATTTAATCTGTGATTAACAATGAAATGTTATAAAATTAACTTCTATTTGAGTCGATACTCATAGTAGAAATATAACAACCCAATGATAACATTGTGTACATCATGGTTAATTATTTTGTTGAATTGTGTATAATAAAACATATTAAAAAAAAAAAAAAAAAAACACAACACTTGAAATTAAATTAATTACAACTACAGGGTCATTTGTTAAAATAAAGTTTATCATATATTCTGATAAAAAAAAGACAGGTATCTAATTATAATATATAATGTTGATGTGTTTAAAAATAATAGTTTAACAAAAATAGACAGTTAAAAATAATTTTTGTTAATTGAATCTTCATTCATTATTTACTTTGTACGCTTTCTTCTATGAGACACTAAAATCATAATAATAATAAACAATAATTAAAAGTTTTATATGCTGATTTTTTATGATCTAGTGTATATCTGAAAATAAAAGTAGTTTTTATATTTTTTTTCTTGAAAACATCAAATATTTGGTTTTATATCTTAGTTACAATATCTATACTCCCATCTCTTATATATGGATAAGAGATCTTATATAAGACTCTCCCTCCCTCTCTCTCTCACTTATATAAGATAACTTATATTTAAATGATAACATATATTTTAAATAGTTAATTTTTAAAGAATATATGTTTATATAATTTTATATATTCTGGTTTTGGAAATCTGATAATTATTACCTGAGTAATTAACATTCAAAATATAGACGGGTATCAATAATTGGTTATTATGTAGATATATTACCATGTACTTCTACTGTCAATATTTTAGAACGATAATTACATAAGAAGTAAAAATTGAATTTTCAAAACCAGCACAATAAAATTCTATAAAAATATATTCTTTAAGAACTTATCATTTTTACCATATAAGAAACGAGAGTAGAAATATTATAACTATAAAAAAGTTTAGAACAAAATGAGTGATGTTTTAAAAATAAAAAAATGTTCCAAAACTACTTATATTTTTAAAGAATATGCAGATAAAAATTACACATAAAATATAAAATAATGAGTTTTAGCCAAGGTGTAGTCCGGTGGGCACATCAGTTATGGTAGGAGACTAGGTCCATTATTATTAGTTTTCAGATTTAACTATTTGAAAATTGAGACATTCTATGCTTCTTAACTAAACACAATCATAAATTGACGAAATTATCAAGACAAAAGATGGCAGAAATCTCAATAACTAAATAAATAAATAAATAAGATGGTACATACACATTTAATATATTATGATATCTTTAAAAGAAAATGATTGTATTTGTATTTTATTTTTTAATTAAAGTTTTTGCCTATTATACAAGTGTAAAAAGTTTTTAAAGTATAAAATTTGACTAATTTCATAAGTTTGATTAATTTTAACAAGTTAATGTCCAAGTCAGGTAATTTAATATTGAAGTATAAATAGTATGTTTTTTATTTTTCATTCCATCCATAAATTATAAATCTTTATAGATGATGAGTTTCGCTGTTACTTTTTGATATAGTTAAAAAATAGTAATGTGAATATAATTTACTGTAAAATATTATATTAAAATGTTAATAGTTTTTGACTTTTTGTTTAATATAGTGTAGGACTATAGAATATAGGTTAATATATGAAAATTGGTTAATTAAAAATTGAAAATAAATATTTCTTTTTACATTAAGCTCATCAATTTCAATATCCCAATCTCGTTCTGCAATTATTGGTATAACTTCAATAAATAATTCTGTGATTTTTTTAACATTCTCTTGAAAAACTTTAACAACGTTTGCAACATTAACTTTTTCTGTTGCTTCTCTCCAACAATCATAGTCAGTAGCCATGGCCACTGAAGCATATAATAACCCTGCTTCTTTAGCCAATACAACCTGAAAATTATACAATATTAATATGTAAATGATTGTCAACTTTTTGTGCTATAAATTACTTCTGGAGCTAGTGTCATGTTGACCAAATCAGCATTCCATGATCGATATAAATTACTTTCAGCTTTTGTTGAAAACCTAGGCCCTTCAATAACAACAGCTGTACCTGTTTTATGCACGTGGATACCAAGGAATTCAGCAGTTTTAATAATAATTGACCTAGTGACTGGACAAAATGGAGGCTCTATAGGTATGTGTATAACTTTATCATTTTTATCAAACATGGTGTACTCTCGTTTTTTGGTCCTAAAAAAATTTACAAAATACTATATTACACGATATATTGTCATTTGAAAACAAGATGGTTGAGTTACATACAAATCAATGAACGAATCTAAAATAATTAAATCACCAGGTTTAATTTCTTCTTTCAAAGAACCTGTTGCTGACGAAGCAATAATATGTGTACATCCTAGGTGTTTCAAAGCCCAGATATTGGCACGGTAATTAACATTGGTTGGGCTTATTGTGTGCTTTCGCCCATGTCTAGAAACAATTGTATAGTTTAATTAAGACATGACAAAACTATGACTATTTTGCAATTAAATATTGTAAACTTAAATGTTGTAGTTACCTGGCTAATAGTACACAGTCGACTCCATTGAGTTTTCCACAGATGAGCGAGTCTGACGGTTTACCGTATGGGGTGTTCACATTTTTTTCAGTCGAATCTTTAAACAAATTTGGATCATCAAGTCCCGAACCACCTATGATACCTATCTAAATAAATCAAAAATTGATGAATACAATTTTTACTCATATTACAGAGAAAATTTCAATAGGCCATTAAACAAATTCATAGGAGGTGTTATAATAAATAATTGAAATTAAAAATATTAACGTTATGCTCTATTTGTATTTGAAAATAAATTTTTCTATAAAAATTAAAAACAATATGGGTACATAAATAAGATAAAATTTACAAGATGGGCCGGTAAAATATTAAAATCTTGGTGGGCTAAATTTACCTAAACCGGCCCTGGGTACAGGTAACAGGTTGCTATAAATTAATAACTTACTTTTACGCTGTATTTCATATTGATTCTTATGTTTGGAATATGATTGAGGTAAGCTTTAATAATTGAAATCAACTCGCGACCACAAAAGAAATAAAGGTAGTCGATAAAATACAACAGTTGAATAATTAAAACGGTTACAAAACAACACTTGTCACTTATATAACGCTTAAAAAAGTGATATTATATTATAACAAGTTGTTTTTAACGTTTAAAGATAATAATTTTTCAGATTAAAACCGCAACAATATAAATTGATAACGAATTACGAAATGCCCACCACTCCTTTAAATCGCCACCTGTAGGTATCGTTTCTTATATGATTTGTATATTATCCTTTATTATCGTATCTATATAGCTATCTTTGTCATGGCCTTTTCACGACCTTTTCTTATTTAAATTTGTTTCATTTAGTACCTTATACCATTGATTATAGATAGATAATATCTATTGATTTATGTCTATTCTATAATCAATGCTAATACCCATTCTAAAGTACTTCTTTCGTCTCGCTTCAATCTACTCTCCAAACATGCTCAAACAATTGTATTGTTGGGTTAACTTTTTACAAAGACTACAACCAGTGGCTTTTTTTGTGTGTACTACGACACACTTTGTGCACCACGAAAAATAAAAGTGTGTACCCGTGTTTTTTTTTATAATAAGTACAATATAATAACTAATAAGGTACATCCAGAAGCTACTAAGCAATGATAGTTTCAAAGTGTTTTTCGGTTTTCCTATTGCTTAAAAAGATATATACTAAAACATGAATCAAGAATAAAATTTTTTTCAATAATAAAATGTACGGAAATTAATTGTAAATTAATAAATATTTAAAAAATATTATAGTGATGTACTTAGGCTTTTCTTTTATGGGAGAAGTAAGAAATTTAATTTCCCCACTTTTATAATTTTGAACACTTATCCACATTAACAATGTATATTTCACACAATATAGTATACGAGCCATGGGTGTAGGGGGATTCCCTCATCGTTACTCCAATAGGTACAATTTGGAAAATGTGAACTACGGAAAATCAGAAAAAATAGCCACTGGCTACAACATTGGGATGTTTAAATAGGTTCCTTAAATCTTTATAATTCTAAATTTCATATCGTTTTGTAAAGGGACGTAATTAAGTGGGTGATGAGGGGGATAGATAATATTTATATATATATGTTCCGGTGAATCATGTAAACGTGGTAAATGGTGTCGTTTGATTTAAAATTGGTAAATGTTATAAATTTAGACATTCTCCGGTCATCTACGTCAATCACCACTCATCAGTTCAATACATTTATGTCGGAATGTAGTGGCGCCGAAACTTAAAATTTCAGCTAGGGCAAACATTAATTTATAGCATCTACCACCTACCCACCTAAAAAGAATTCCTAGATAAAAATAATTTATAAATGAAAATAAAATAAGATATAATTAAAAACAAATTTACATTGCACTCATGATTAAGACAGTTATGTTTAAACAGGTATTAATAAATTAAACATTTGCTAAGCACAGAACTTTTTTTTTTTGCCTGTCATAGAATTAAATATTTATTGTGTTTTCAATATTTGGTGCAACATTTCTTTCACAGCTTATCTTTATGAGCTGTCCGAGGCGATCTTGAGCTATAGAATTACGTAGCTTGGTTTTAATTAGCTTCAGTTTAGAAAAATTATATCTTTCTACGCTACAACTTGAAATTGATAAGAGTAACACTTAATCTTAAAACAATAATAAGGTAAAGATATACACTAAATTAGCTGCACTAAATATTTAAAATATTTGAAGTGTATTGGCCATGTTTTTTTTTTTTATCTCCTTGTCTTCATTTTTGTTTTAATTCACATCGAAATCAACATAATTAATATCACTATCTTAAAATCATTATCTTCGTCATTCGCATTCGCATTAACATTAACCACCACCCAACAATTTTACACTGTAGGGCGGTTGCCCTATATATATATAGGGTTTGGTGTCTGGAACGGGGGTGCGGTCAAAAACTTAACTCTAGTCAACTCGAGTGAACTTTACGACTACCATTCGAAAACCTAATGTTTGCCGGAGTTAACTTTTGTTACCCAAAATAAATTGCTATATTATGTTCTTTTGACTCTACTGATAATTATTCTTATCATTTATAGATAACAAGTAATTTTCATTTATATTCATGCCTAGGCCAAAATTTACTTTTCATTCTTTTAGATTTTCTGTTTCTGTTTTTGTAGTTTTATTTTTATTTTTATTGTAAGTTTTACATTTGTAATTCACTTCTGTTAATCGTTATTAAATTAATTTAATCATCACGAATGTGATAGTACAGTTCAATAGTTCAAAAATCAAGAACATAAAGTTTTAATTTCTGATGAATTATATCTATAATTATCTAAAATCTGAAATCGCTCCATTAAACTAGAACATATATTGGACCAAGACCTATATAACTTTATAATTTATACATTGTTTTACTCTTATTTTATTACATGAGTTAATACATATTAAATAATATATTGACAAATAAATAGCCTGAACAAACGGATTCATTAAATAGCAACAATAGACAATAGTGTATCGGGCTGTACTGAAAAACCTTCATTATTGATATTAAATTATAATCGTGTTCGCGGGTCACTTATCAAAAGACCTTATCATTGTACGGATATTCATTTGTTCTGTGATTAAACTCTATTTTATTCTTATCTGCTTTACCCTACTCACTACTCACTACTCGGGCCATATATTTTGCTTAACGTTTTTCTAACTTTATAAGTTTTATTGCAGCGGAGGATCTAGGATTTTTTTCCCTGGAAGAGAAATTGGTTTGTGAAAATAATTTTAAACGCCTACATAATAATAAACCTTCAAAAAAAAAAAAAAAAACGTGTATTTTGTATATTACAGATAAAATGATTGATAGGTGATTAACGTCGTCGCCATAGGCGTGCGCAGAATTGAATTTCAGTCGGTGCCTCAAATAATTTTGAGCCCCTTTCTTATAGGTACAAATTCAGATAATTTAATGTATGTATACACAAGTATCAGTATATATAACTATCGATCGACTAAACACACTCTATCCAAACAGCCACCTATTTTAATTGAGGAGCAATCGCCGCTGAATTGTCAAACACTCGAACCGTCAACTTATTATCATAAATTCACAACAATATATATTATATACTTAGTACAAGATGATATATCGTATATAAATACGTACCTATAATAATATAACTTAATACATAATATTGGGTGTCTTGTTGTGTTTGATACAATGTGACATACCGTTAGGTATTTCATTTTATGTCTCGGATATACATTATTCAACTCGAAATTTTATTTAACAAAAACATGTTAGGTTTGATAAATCAACTTTCAGTATTCTGTGGGTTTGGCTTATTTTAAAATTAAAACTCATAATTTACATTACCTATGTGTTAAATATTCTAAAAATTTAGTTAGAACATATGATGTTTACTAGGTAGTTTATTAGTTCAATTGTTTTTTTGTCTAAAAAATTAATATTTATTATTTTTTTTTAACTGTATGAACATAATAATATAGTATCTCTATGGCGCAATTAGTCATCAAAACAAGTGGGTACTTGAGCTCCAGGTCATTAAACAAATCGTGAGTGCCCCCCTCTCCTACACAAAACTGATTTGCCAATATGTACAAACAACACGATAATTTGATGGTTTTTCAATATTTTATACCATAAGAACCCACTAACGTAATATTAATAATTTATACGATTTCTATTGTATTATTGCTTATAGCCTATATGTCATATTATTTAGTTTTAATTATTTTCAACTTGTATAGATTTTTAGGGATGCTTATTTAGATTTATGGGGTGCCAATGACCCACAGCACCGCGCCTAGTTGCATAGACGTAACTAGGGTTTTTTAGTGAGAAGGGCTTTAGCCTAATATACATAATATTTTTTAATAATCACGCATATAAAAGCAGCAAAATGTTTTAAGAAGGGCTAAATCCTCCTGTGTCTTCCTCTAGTTGCGCCAATATATACAGGAGTAGATCTAGAAATTATAAACAGGAGAGGCCCTTAATCTAAGGTATGATTGAATAATAACAACATTTTTTATATTAGTATTTTAGATTCTGTATACAATTAATGTTCAAAGGAGAGTCCCTTGTAAAGAGAGGCTATAGCCCTTCCTCTGGATCCTCGCTTGAATGTATTCAATTGCATATACTTAAAATAGAGATCCATAATATTTAACTTTTTTAAAATTAAACGTTTATAGTATATATCATATTATTAAATAGGTACCTAATATGAATTCTCGGTAAATTTTTATATATTAAGTTTAAGCGAAAAAGTTTTATATTATATATTATATATTTGTTGTAAAAAAAAACTTAATATCGATAGTAGAAAAAAATATTAAATTCTATATTAATTAAACACAATATTTAGGTACATTATAAAGATAAAATTAACAAAATGAGTTCGTAAAATATTAAAATCTTGGTGAGTTGAATTTACTCAATTTGGCCCAGGTACCTAGGCATCAGGCTATAGGTACCTGTGCTACAAATGAATAACTTACTTTTATACTGTGTTTCATATTGTTTCATATGTTTGGAATGTGATTGAGGTGAACTTTAATAATTGAAACCAACTCGACCACGAAAGAAACAAAAGTAGTCGATAAAATACAATAGTTGAATAATTAAAACGATTACAAAACAACACTTTATAACACTTAAAAGCGTGGTATTATAATAAATGATTTTTAACATTTTAAGATAATTATAATTTTACAGATTAAAACTGCAAGAATATAAATCGATAACGAATTATGAAATACCTACTACTTTTTTAGAACCTCTATCATCGTAGTGATACAATAGAATGATGATAAATTATATGTTATAATTATTAATAATTATTAGCTATTAACTTCTAGTTATTGATGTGTAAGTGTTGTAATTGGAAAATAACTTGTGAATATCGAGTGTATAAAATAAATCAAAACTTAAAAAAAAAAAATATTTACCTATATATTTGATATATATTTAAATTTCATTAAATATTTGTCATAAAAAAAAAAATTATGTAGAAACAAATAAAAAACACTACGAAAAAAAGGAAAAATAATAAAAAATATAATACTCCTAAAAGGAAATTTAAAAGTAATATAAATACTAACATTCATCATACAATATTCAATGGTTACTACCTAACTACATAAATCTAATATATAAAATATTATATTATTGAAATATAGTTATATTGACTATTAGTAAAATTAGTAATACATATTTGAGGTAGGTTATAATACATTTCAATATTTTTTTCAGGAATCCTCTATAGGTATCCTATAGAAATCCCCGATGGTAGTCCCATGTAGGACAGTAGTAGAATATCCTGCAGATATCCTGGTGCTACTAGGAAGATAAGTTATTATTTATTTTTATTATGGGAGGTAGGTTTCATAAATGAAAAATTAATCTATTTCGTCATGTTATTATTAGCATTATAAGTATTTAGATTTTAGTTATATGTATATATATTATATAGGTAATATTTTATCTATGATTAGCTTACATTAAGTGAGAAATATGTATGGAAGTAGCTAAGAAGGTACCTAATTGTAATTTAATAGTTATTTATGAAATAGTTCCAAAAACACATTTTATGTTTTTAATGTTTTGTATCTTTATGACAAAAAAAGATTCTTTGGTAATTTTTATTGTTATTATTATTAGTTATAGTGTTTGTTGCTATGTTTATTGGTTATTATTCTAATAATAATTTCTACATTTGTAACACACTAAAGGAGTATCTAATCTTCATAAGGAGGATGCTGTGAAACAAGTATAAATGACCTAGGTTCTAATGTTTGCCGACACTTTTCTTATGTCATTTGTCACATAATTAGCGACGTATTAATTGTAATTTATTCGACCATTGTATTATCAAATTAAATTAAAATACATACGCGTGATATTTCGTCAACTTTATTTGAGAAAGTATAAGATATCTATAGTAAATAGTATTAAATGTATTTTACACGTAAACGTAATTTTTGGTATTTTAAATACAATTTTTTCAATATATAACCACGTACTTTTTTTTGATATTTTTTAAAAACATTTTAAACGATAAATAAATATATGAATATTTGAAGTATTGAAAATCGTTAAAATTATTTTAAAAAACGTTACATTATTTTTATTAATTACTTAATACATACCTTACATTTATTATTTTAAATTTGATAAGAAAAAAACAATGATGTTAAAAACTAATAAGATTTGTAAATATATTTCGTTAATTAACTATTATTAAATTAGTAATTAATTCACATTACGTCTGTATTCACGTATTATAATTATTATATTACGATATTTTATATAATAGGAATATGTGTTGATAAAGTATAGTGAAATGTATGGGGTTTTAAAATTACAATAAAAAATACTCGAATTTAAATAATTTTTAATTTTTTTTAATAGTATGTGTATTTTATTTGGATAATGTATTTACTCCAATTCAAATATTAGTATTAAAGTATTTTTTACATGAATATTTGATAGGTAGGTTGGTAGATAGGTACTAAATAATTGGTATTGTCATAAATTATTATTATTGTGTAGGTACACAATAACAGTTTTTCGCCTTGAGAAATTTTTTTTTAAACCCTCTCCCTCACCATGGTAAACTAAATACTAAATATACTATAAATTAAATTTACCATCCTTCAAATTTGTCCATCCGGGGCAATCGCCCCATTTGCCCCCTCCTTAAATGCGCCACTGCCTATAAGACATACTATAAAAACTAAAATAAATTGTAGTGATCAATAAAATAATTGTTTACAATATTGACATTTGGAACTATAAAATTTTTAGAAAAAAGGTAGTAGGTATATTGTAAATTCTGCGCCTAAGGAGGGTGAAGTTGATATCTGAAAATTGTGTACTTTTCAGGAAAACATATAAAAAAAAAAAAACGTCAATGTTAATAATAAATAATCAATTTTTATGAAGCCTAAAAACATAATAACTAATAATTCTATCGATATCATATTTTGTCATAATAAAATATAGACCTGATACCTTCATATAGGTACCATGTTTAACCCAAAAACGACGTTTTTGCAGATAACATCGGCTTCTATCTCTTTAGCGCAGAAGACGTAGAATGCAGGTTAATATATAAATATTAAAAACACACTTGAGCTGTACACATATACATACACGACACACGTTAATTAAGAAATAGTGTAGAAATACAATTTACCTACTAAATACCTACCAATTATTAACTTCCATTATAATAATTAAATATTAAAAATTCTTACCATATATTATTTAGTTAGATATATGAATTACAAATTAATGTTACATAATACGTATGTTAAACCAGTAGGTAATATTGATCTCTCGGTGGAACTATTAACCCAATATCCGAGTTCTCATTGCATATATTATTAATTGTAGTACAAAGTGCAAAGCCAAGTATTGATTATAATAATTTATTATATACTCGTAAAATATCATAATAATATTATGTTTATGCAACGTATATGATGTTGTACCTATCCAGTACATATTGATTGTATTACCTACGTATTACCATAGGCGCAACTAAACCTATATATCAGGGGGTGCTAAAATTCAATATACCAAAATACTACTCACAAAATTTCAAAATCAATAACAATATATTTTTTTAACGCTGCATTATTTTTTGTAGGTATATTGTTTAATAATATACATTATTGCAACCAGAAAGTAAATAATTATATTATATTTAAAATATTTTACAAATTACAACTAATATAACAATTAAAAATAACATACGACTGATATTGGTTAATAAGAATTATTTTAACGTATTATTTTAACGTACTATTTAAACGTACTGTTTTTGTGCCATACTTATCTAACTAATCATAATTATTTTTATCTTCAAACAGTTCAAACTATTAGCTATAAAATAAAATATTTGAAAACAAAAATATATTAAAATAAAAAATTTGAATAGAGTAGGTAGGTACGAATTATTAAAATAATACATTATTAAAATAATACATTATTAAAATTGTATACGTTAAAATCGAGGATTGGGGTTTGAATTTTTGGGAGTGTTTATTTTGAGTCTGGGGTTGATAAAGTCAAAAACAATTAAGTATTTAAAATGGAAACAAACGCACATATTTATTATTTTAAAAAATAATTGTAATTACAAATTTAAATTTTAAAATAATTTAATACAATATAATATTATAGGATCAAAAATGTAAATGATGAGCAATGGTTTTTATAAATTCATCCTAATTGTAATTATATTTGTTTTTTATACAAAATGACACAATATAAAGTAAATTATTAACTGATTATAAACCAGGTATATTGATATTATTATTAAATTACTGTAAAACGATTTCAACAGTAATACTGCAGAAATGAAATTATTGTCTAAAAAAAAAAAATAGATTTCTAAAATATGATTATTCTAAAACGTGACTTTTCTAAAAGTTTTATGTTCTACAACAAGAAGTTCTAAAACTTGCCCTAGATTTTACTAATTGCGTATGCCTTCGAAATGTTAAGGTCAATATTAGGTGATACTAAATCCCTCACAGTTAACACCGCCAACAGAAAATAAACTTTTATACTTTTAACCTTACACAGTTACACATGAGTTATACGAAAATTATTTCGAACGACTCCCTTAGCACATTGTAAATTATTATTATTTGTTATTATAATAGGTTAGACGTTAGTTATGATAACTTAAATAAATCGGTGTAATATCATTTGTGTGCAGCGACATAAAGTGTGTAAAAATCAATGAGATTCTATAAATATATTTTCTAGGCACGCTGCGTATAACGCGGTAGTATATTGGCTTAGGCGATTTGCAATAAAATTCGTATTGTTGTTCCATCGGCAAACGGAGGCGGTCATTATTATTTCATAGGATTTTGAGTTTTCCCAAGTTTTATTTGGTAAATTAGTTTTTCTCAGTTTTATCCGCGTAAGAATTATTGCAAAAAATTATTGTCATTGCTGACCAATACATAATACTCAGTATCTGAATAGACGCCACTAGAATAATCAATAGAGGTGGGGATGGGGTAAGTATATATTTGAATACAATCAATGCTTGAATTGGAAAAATAAAAGAAACGGGACTTAAAAAAAAGTATCATCCCTAGCAATGATTGAATTTAACCTAACCTGCGAAAATTTCGAAAAATTAAAATGTATACGTTGAAAAAATCGTAATAAAAAAGCGGCAAAGTCGATACTGAACGTTCTACTTTCGTCCCTTCGGTCCTCGGAGAAATTAGTGGTTTATTATAATTAAGATTTGAATGCAATGATACTGCATTAGAAAATACGATTCTGAGCGAAACTCAATAAATTTTAATTCTCAATATTTTATACTGATAATTCGTTCCAAAATTTTACCATACGTGTATATTACCTATGTTAGTATTCAAAAAAATGTTCAAGTCCTTACGATCAAAATTTAATTAGTAATCACAAAATAAAAAAATTTTAAATGACGGAAATCATAATTTTTCAATAAAGAAAAACTTTTGAGAAATTCGAAAAATGAGCTTAATAAAGTACCAAATAGACGGAAAGGATACCCTATTCGTGGTAATCGGACTATTATTTCCACTAGAAAAAATGTTTTCACATTTTCACAGAAAAAAAAACATCTTTGTAAAACCAATACATTCCTCGCTTCGCTCAGAATCTAAAAGAGGTACTCCGTTCTCCCATGCGGGGACGTCTCCTTCAATTCAAATACAACACTTATCCGCACAGACTTAATTAGCTTGTGCGATGATATGTTAAAATGTGGTAAAAGGTTATAATACTGTCGCATGATAATAAATAATCAAATACTGATTTCCTCATACGAACTAATATTAATCATATAGGCGATTTATAAAAAAAGACTAACAAATTTAATAATACGAAATTTTCAAAAAGACCTAGGTAATAATTTGTATGAGCTTATATATATATAGTTTATAAATGACAGTAAATTAAAAAAAAAATTTGAATTGTACCTATTTCAATGTTTTCATTGAACTATGTTTTTTAAAATTTAAAGTGGTGCAAGGAGGTGCACTTACACCCTCTACTTTACGGTGCTCATACTCAGAGACTAAAATTGTGGGCAGTAGGTACGACACACTTGATGTAATAAAAAATCATGTCGAGTGTACAGTATGATAAAGTACGTAAAGGTTTTACATGTATATTATATTATATTATCTATATGTATATTATATTCGTTTTTCAATTATATGTATTTTTTTATACAATTTTTAATCAAAAAATTCTAATCAATTGGTTAATTAAATCTACATGTTCATGTTAATCAAGATCCATTTTCAACCCTGTGACATGTGATTGGTGCCAGCCAGGTAGCTCGCATCAGGCATGTCATTAAAAGGGAAAAAAGAATGAAGTTCTAAAATAATTTATGATCAAAATCACAAAAAAGTTTTATAATCTTTTAAATTTGATTCGTGAAACATTTATATCAATTTATCAATTGATAATGTGCGCTATAGTATAAACTATAATAAGTATACAGTACGAAAAAATATATATTTTAGCCTCTGGACTAATACGTGTTCCGTCGAAATCGTTATTCGTTAATTCTAAGGTAGTAGTCTTGTAACTTGTAAAAACACATAAAATGCAAGCATATATGAACTTAAAATCTCGAAAATATGCATTCAAAATAAGTATACAATTTTTTTTATTAGTATTTTTGTTAATTTTATTTATTAGATTTTTTTTTAACAAAATCTCATAAAACAATATGATATAATTACCTAAAATTTTTAGAGAGATTTTTCTTACTTGTTTTATAATTTTTTTTTAAATTCATAAAATAATCAACAAAAATCTACAATATTAATTATATATGCACTAAAAGTACAAAAATAACACAAAATATGCATTTATATGATGTAATATAAAATAAAATTACATATATTTTGCTTCGTCTAAACATAAAAAACGAACTAAATTTTTACTTAACTGCTTGTGTTTGTGTAAAATAAATATGCAAATGTTACAAGTCCTTTACCCTAGTTATTACAATAAAAGTTGTTTTTATTTGCTCGAGTATAATTTCAATTTTATTTCGCGTCCAAACGTTGCTTGCACTATTGCGGTTCAGTTTAACAGGTTTTGTTTAATAATAATAATTATTATACATAAACGTGGTTACAAATAATAATTAACTGTATGAACGATGTATATATTTATACAAATGTATTCATTTCAAGTATGTAATTATGTCTGTAGCGGATTTTGATCAATTGTGTTAGGACTCTCAGCCATGGGTTAGAAAATAAAAATGTCAACATACTTCAAAAATAAACTTTCAGGAGGGTATTTTATTTTTTATTTTTGTGTACCGTGTGCAGTATAAATAATATTACATTACTAAAAAATAATACATTTAAACAAATTAAAAATGTTACATTAATTATCACCTAAATATTTGATACCTTTTTAAAAAGTTTAAAATGTACAAAACATATTATTCTTTTATTTTAGTTTGTCATCCATTTTTATGTTCTTACCTAGGTCTGCCCGTTTGATTTACAAACCATTATTTTTACTTTCGCAATCAAATGCGATTATATAATAATAAAGAATATTTATTTTATAAATAATTAGTTAGCAAGGTATATTAACTAAATGTCGTTAAAATCAATATACATATTTTACGTTCTATTTGACATATTTAATTCAGAGTTTATATAATAGTATTAATTTTATTTTATAAATTTATTAATTTTTTCTATATTTTTATGAATAATTGCATAAAAAAAAAACACAGGGATTTTATTTACGCATAACAGCGGGATTAATGTAAAACATATACTGCAGTTGACTATTCTTCCCTCAATATCATTATGTATTTATAGATAATATTTAATTTCTAAAAAAATCATATACAATGAAAAAAAGTCCCTCAGGGATGATAACCCGTGAAATTTTATGTATCCCATAATACTAGTCCGAGTGACCGAGTACACACGCAGACCGGGTCTTACGCGTAAAAACATGATTTTTCCATTTTGCCAGCTTTTTTATTCTGTTTTCTGTTGTTACCATATCTTTGGTCTTCTCTGACTTAATACATAGTGCGTATACACGCACACATATTTATTTATTTAGATGCTTTAAATATTTGCAATGTTTGAAATTTAAATTGGAAAAAGCAAACAGGACACTGGTGTTGAAAGTTTTTCATTTGTCCTATCGGTAGTATTAGTATCGGATAGAAAATAATTATTATGAAATCTGTTAAAGATTACATTATTGTATTATTATTCAGATCGTGATACAATGAAACGATGATACAAATCATCGTATTTAGTAAAACAATTGATATTATTAAAAAAAAAAAGTTTTCTAATCTTATTTTTTCGATTTAAATAGACATTTTTAAACATGGAAATACAAAAATGTATGTAAATGTAAACTATATAATTTCTATATAGGTTTTTTTTATTATTAGCGACATCAAAATCAAGATATTTGACAATTCAATACGTATATATAAATTTATATTTTTATATTTTTTAACATGTATCTTTTGAATAGATATATCTAATTCTATACAGAGTTCAAAAGACAATGAAATACGAGTATATCAACTGAGTCAAGGATGTATCAAGATTGTTTTGAGGGTGGGTCAAAAATTTGTATTTATTTGTCATAATGAATAAAACATATATTGTGTATAAAAAAGTTAAAACAATATATAAAAAATATAAACATTTCTAAGAAAAATCATTCACAAATTATTATACTATAATTACCATCCCATCATTATTCACCGGTAGATATTGATGTATAACAATATGATTCTTCGTATGAGATTTTCGAGTTCTCGAGCTTCAAATTATGATCACCATAGACTGTAAACAAAATGTATTTTTTCAGGTCAAACATAGTTGAACACAATATATTGAAATTAAATGCAAATTACAGTTTGGACCAAATAAACTATGTTATGAAAAATTCACCTATTTTCCATCCCTAATCTCTGGCGCTGACCATGACCTATATGGATATAATTGTACACATGGTATAAGGTCACGCGCGGTGAACTTATTATAATTCTCCAGAGGCAAGCCACAAATTTCCCAATGTCCCATCTATAAGTTCACTATACATACATTTATTTACAAGACAACCATATTTTTGGTATTAAATTAATATAGGATACGTCATTATAGTCGTGGTCTCGTTATATAAAGTATATAGTACATATAGTATATGCAGTGTTTGGAACGTTCATGTATATGTTCACATTCACGTTCACCAGATAAATGAATGCGTCCATTTTCCGTTTATCAAGTTATTAACGTGTATCCACGACTAAAAATTATGTGGTTTGAAATTTTTTTTTTCAAGGGGAAGGGGGGAGATTAAAATATTGTTGAATTTTTGAATTGGTGTAAAATGTAAATTATGATTAATTATTAGTAACGCCTTCATGCGTTAAAAACTACTCAAATATACAAGCATTTATGTGCACAAAAACACTGTCATATGCGCTAGAAAATCTGAAATATGCCCTTATTTTTTTAAACTACAAATTTGTAGCCGAACTAGCAATTTTTTGGTCCATTCAGTAAAAACATGCAAATGCACAAACTTCCGGGCCCTAATTAAAAGTATATATTTCATCAATACAGTATTATTATACTCCAGATTGTAAGTGTATTTAGAATGTTTGGCCAATTTAATATTAGTTAAATTTTTATTTTTGATCGATTCGGAATCAACGCTTGTATCTTATCGGAACAACTTAAATTTTATATTTTTATTATGGCCCAAAGTAAAATAATAATGTACTAATAAAATATAACAATTTTCAAGGTCTTTTTAAAATTTTTGATCGACTTAAAATCGTTCACGTTCACGTTATAAGAATATTGATGTACGACGTTCGCGTATCGTTCAGTATATATGAACGTGTTCATTCCAAACACTGAGTACACATACACGGGAGATATATAGATGGGTACGTATTCATAGGTGTATGAATATTTATATTTGCTGACATAGACGCTAAAGGGCAATATATATGTATATAATCCCACGATATTTAATAACATTATAATTATTGTAAGGTCATTTTATATTTTGTTCGAGATTTCAGTTCCCCGCGAATGTTAACCAGTGTAACACCCGAGACTCCGCATAGCTACGATACGTTACTGATCACTGTAAAATTATAAACAAAGACTATTTTGTGAGTCATATTGTATTCGTATTTGATAAGCAATTACATTAATTAATAATTACTTTAATTAACATTGTATTATAAAGATCATTTCTAAATTCTTTGATCCCCCGAGCTACGGTTACAATTTATCCAAAAGGCTAAACACCTTCCCCGCAGGATAACTTATATTTAACTGGGTCATCCCCGACCACGTTACAGTAGATCGACAATAAGATAGGTATTGACAAATATAATTTTATATAATATTTCAACCTAACAAATCGTCAACCAGATCTAAGAACCCATTAACCATTAATCCTCGTAGAAATCAGAGGCGACCGACCCTCAAATATCCCAACGTATGTGTAAAGCCGTTTTACCCTATCAGGTATGATATCGTTATGTACGAGCCGCAATAATATAAAAACAGTGTGGTGACGGACCGCAGACGAATTTGCATTTATTGTATTTATGGTTTGTTTCGCTGTTAACCGCAGAGAGAGAGAGAGAAAAGAAAAATAAGAGAAAAAAAACGATACAGGGACTGAATGACGGCACGAGTTCTTTATATAATATAGTGTTGGTATATATTATAGTACACACAGTAGTCTGTCAAGTCTGTGGAGGGTATATAGTATAACTGTTGGCTTACAGTTCTATTTATTTTTCTTTTCTGGGTCTTGGTCAAATAGACGTCATTTATATAATTTTATGTATCTACCTATATACGATGTATCCACGCAAGAATCACGGTATATTTTATACGGTCCTTGCGATCTATCGTGGCTTTCGACCGCTGTCGTCGGGCCGTCCCGCGTTTATATTATGTAATCGCTTTATCGTTTCGGGCGCGGCCGTACAAATCCAGAAAATCCCTTCTTAAATGCGTCGGCCACGTCTTTCACATTCCCGCGTGTACGCGCCAAAAACCAACGCAGTTTTCTGTTAGTTTTGCGTATAGAGTCCAGAAGGCTCCCTTGTTCCATAAGATTTTAGGACCGCAAAATAGTTTTCTATAAATATATTATTTTATTCGTACCCGTATGTAAATAAATAATTTACAATCTAACCAGATACTTCATAACATCGTCTGTCTGATTCATATAGATAACATACATTTTTTAAAGGTTAACCTAACCTAAGAAATCAAAAGAATGATTATACATACTCATGTGAGACACGGTCGTGTTCAGCATTCATTTTGGGAGGTTATTATCTATAAAAGCATACCAAGCAACTTTTTTCGAAAATATATCATATAATATAAGCGAAGATTTCTTTTGGGTTGGGGAGGGGGTGAATCCTGAAATTCCCCCCCCCGTGAATATGACCATGATGCGAGACGTGGTCCACAAACATGGAAGATAAAAACAAATTATGAGACTCAAACATATAAATTTAGATTAAACATAGAACTCCAGGAAAAATACCGTAAAAATAATGCAATAGAGTTGGCTTGGTCACATTATAAGGGCCAAGTCCATAACAAATTATGTCCTGAATTGGACCTTCCCGGAGAAGAGACTGATAGAATGCCAAAGAAGAGGTGATTCGATAAAAGCATGAAGAAGTTAAGACAACTAGGGATAAATAATTTTAATGAAGTTGATTAAGATAAAGAGACATGGGAAGATTAAATTATAATACATCATATTTATTAAAATACGTTTAAGTGAATTTTTAAATTTTCAATTACATTTTATTTAAAGAAGAGATTAATTATGAAAAAATATACAACAAATTTGGTCACTATACGAAATATATGATTACAATTTATTATAATTAATTTACCATACGTATACGGTGGTATATAATTATATTTAAAATAATTTTGCAGTTAAATAATATTGTTATTAATATTATTTGACTATCTCAGCTCTCCGATAAAACTATAAATAATTGTTTGGTTGTACAAGAAGGATATTATCATCGACAACAAATAAATAACTAAAGGATATAAAAGTATATTTTTTGTATTTTATTATACTTGTACATAGATTTTAAAATTTTTCTTTTCTTTTGTGATTCCTCAAATTGTCGCTGACCCATTATTTTTTTATCTCGGGTACGTGATTTCCGGAGAGTACAGAATGTTAATTTGTTACATACACAACAATGTTTTAGCGATCAACGATATTATATAATATATATTATTTGAAAATATACAATTTTAATAGTAATTAATTGTGCCGAACATAACGTATAATGGCACTTAACATATTTTATGGAAAAAGTGATGAGTTTTATTGGCTTTTATACAATACCTATATATTATAATCTATATAAATATACATACATAGAAATATAGAATATCAATGTGCAACGATAAACAAATAAAACTTATTCTCGTGGATACAGACATAAAAATAACGTGAAAGGTCAATTTCTTCTTTCAATATACCCTTTAATGTCGGTCATTTCACACGATTTATTTTAAAACGAGCCCTACTTATTTTTCCCTCCGTCTGCGTTTCTCGTCCATCATCGTGTCTCAGGAATTGATTGTGTGTGAGTACTTAATAAATAATAATATAGTTATTGTGTTGTTTATACATAAAGTTTAATGTACTGTATACCAAATTATGTAGTATAGGTATAAACACTACAAAATAATGTCTTATATATTCATTTTACCTATGACTGTATAATAATTATTAATTGTACGGTGAACATTTTAAGTATTATCCTTATTAGTCTTGGTAATACGGATGGTAAAAAGCATTTTAAAATGTTGATTGTTTTGTGTAATTGAACATAATTTATTTTATAGGTTGTAACAATAATAGAACGTATAAAGGTGAACTATGTTTAATGTGTTAGTATCATAGTTAGATTTTTTTTGATAACGTATTTACTAACCTAAACATTATTATAGTATGAATTTATGATACGGACTTTAGGCAGCTAAGTATACACTAATACAATTTGGCTTTTTTTTTCTTATAAAATCTTTAATATTTGACAGCTTCTAGAATTTGAATACTGATGGAGAAGAAATTTCAATTTATAGTTCATCGTTTTAAAACATTTTGACGTTTTACGGTTTATTTTATGTTTCCAAGATTTTTCGAAGACTTTCTAAAATAAATATTTATTGCTGTAAAATATTTAAAATATTACTGTATTTAAATGGGGTTTTAAGGTCTTATTTTGTTTTTAAAAAGTATCTTGCTTTTTTCGGTATTAAAATTATTTATTTTTATTTTTACATTTATACTTTTAAAATTGATTAATTGTAATAATTTGTCAAATTAAAAATTGGTAAATATCATGGTAATTAGATAGCCACAACATTTATTTAAAATCATGTAATATGTATTATAATTTATAATATATATTAAATTATTTATATAAATATAATATATATAAGTATACGTATAGTATATAATATTAGAAAATTTTTTATTGTGATATTAATAATAAATTAATATCTTAATATTTTGAATTTGGATTTATTTGATCGAAATCCATAAGATTTTTAGACTTTTTTTTATATATTTTTGATTAAATCACTATTAATTGTTTCGTTTAGAGACTAGAATTATTAAAATTTTATTAAATTAAGTGAACAAATATAAATTGCAATATGAGTTCGCGAAGAATTTGTTTAGTTAATATTTAAAATTTGAAAAAGTACCTAATTCAAAATTAGGAAAGTATTCTTCTAGCAATAGTTTTAAATTTAAATTATTATTTTATACATTGATCTTAATTTCAATTTATTAACATGAAAAAATAATATTTAACTGGGCTTTTTATTAATTCATAATGCATGCGCATTGCGCAATAATAATTTGATTTGTATAACGTATTATTTTTTAAATACAAAGATAAGTATGAATAATAATATATATTGAAAGTATAAAAGCTATTTTATACCTACTCATGTTTTTTATGCAATTGAGTTAAATCAAAAGTAAACATTTTTTATTTTATAAACATCCAATTAAAACTTTAATTTTTTCATCATTTTATTTTTACAAAATAAACAGTTTCATATTTTCATCTGTTTTGGCTTTTTATGATCTCATTAATTGAATTTTAATTTTTTCCCTCTACGTTCCCCCAGGCACGAATTTGATTAAAATATATTATATTATTATTTTTTTACTTGCATAGGTATTATCTTTATTTTTGCCTGTGTAATAATTATGGAAACTATAAAATTTGTATTCTTTTAATTTTCATTTTAAATTTAACTCAAAGATATAACTTTATTCCGTTTTTTTGATAAATAATTTCACAGTAGGTACCTTGTACTTTGTCAATTTAATTAAATACATATTTAACTATTCTTATAAATCAATAATTTGTTGGTTTATTATTATTTTTAAATATATTTGTATGGTTCGAGAGTATGTTTTGAAATAAATAGGTAGCTACTCAGAGTAAAATACAGTACAATATTTACATATTTTGTTAAGGTATACATGAATTTGCTATACTGCCGTTCAGGGGCAAAATACATTTTGTCGCCCTCTAACCACTATTAGATAATTATCCTACACGAGTGTTCACAATTCTAATCACAGGCCATGTCTTATTTGAATTATTCCTGGATTTGTAGTAATGAAAAAAAATGTATTTTTAGAATTTTTAATTTTATTTACATTTTTATTAATTTTATGATAATTTCTTAAAATTTGCCGCCCCTTAGAACCATAGGATTAGCCGTCCTAGAGTAATTTCCTTCTTTTGTCCACCGGTAAATGCGGACTTGGGTATATATTTTAACATTACCATACAAAATATTTATTTTGATATGATTTATATTGCAGGATCTGTTTAGTGAAGTACTATCGTCAATATAATAATAATTTAACATTTGCATTTATGTAATTGTGAAACGAAATAAAAATCATGACGATTTTAAACCAAATAATATACCTATATACTCTCGTGCAATGAGATAACTATCTACAGTTGTATAGAAATTAAAAGGAAAACTATAAGTATAAACTATAAAGTAAAATATATTTGGCAGTGGCGTATGCAGGTTTTCTAAGAGATGGTAGGAGGGGGGAAGATTGTAAATTTTAGGGCTCATAAAGTGATGATTTTAAATAAATAAAAAACAAATTGGTTACTATTCATAGTACAATAAAGAGAAGGAGATGGCAGATGATAGGACACACGTGGGATGGAGATGAATTGCATAGTTTAATAATTGAAGAAATGATAGAGGGAACAAAATCAAGAGGAAGACCTAGGACGAGAAACATTAGCCAAATAATGTAGGACGCAAGAGTCATTTCCTACAGGGAGTTCAAAAATATATCGAATAATAGAGAAAAATGGAGAAGGCATTTATTGTGAAAAATTTGTTAAAAACAAATTTTTGGATGGATATAAAAAAATAGTACAATAGAATAATAATTGTATTAATTATAATTATAATAGGTAATTGTAACTAATGTAGAGTATATTTCATAATTAAATAATATAAAAATAATTAATTTAAACAGCATAAAATATAAGACTTCAAGATGAGAACCAAACTTAGTAATAAAAATATACTTATATTACTGCCAATTGGCGATGGGAGGGCTTCAGCCTTAGCCCTCCCCCCCTATGTTTACGCTACTGTATTTGGTATGTTATATTATAATTGTCCGTAAAATGTCTACACAATCATTTTCGTATAGCAAAATATTTGATTCTCAGATAAGGGCTTATCATCATCACTCATCGTTACCTATTCCGTACCAACGACGGCTGCAAAGAAATATGCATAACGTAATCCCATAATCATCGCTACTACCATCGACAAAATAATATACAAATGGTCGAGGTGAGGATTCCAGCAGACAAAACGGTAAAGTACCGCTCAAATAGAAAAAAAAAAACATTTACGTTTTTTAATAATAATAATAATAATAATAATAATAAAAAATATTTGTATTATTATCGCGGTCAAAACATTTTTCCGACGGATATGAGCGAAATGGTGGAGGGGAGGAGCTGGTTCCCCGTTGTCTCGTATACATATATTATTATAATATGGTATGTAAGTGAAAAAAAAACCGTACACCGGTGTGGTGGCGGGTGGTTATAGTGGTTACCACTCTATTCCACCACCATCACCAACTGTCGTATAACAATCACCATCGCCATCACCACCGCCACATCGCGGGCGCGAGTATCATTGTCGCGAACGTATAATATTATGTGTATATGCGTCTGCAGCGGCGGCGGCGGTATCATTGTTATGCGAAAACACCGATTGGCTCAACGCGGGCAGCATTTGTATATATATATAGTTGTTGTAGTACGTGGAGTGGATGAGAGCGAGATAGAGTCTCGTGTGTATAGGTACGCCGGCGGTGCGCGAGCGAGACGGGACGACGGGGTGGAAATCGTCGGCGGGAAGTGAGGGGCGGCGATGAGGCGAGAAAGGGGTGGGTAGGGCAGAGCGAAACTCTGCCGCGAGTACACGAGTTATTATAGGCGCGGGAGAGGAACCGAAATAGGTCGAGTGCGAATAAAGGATGGTGGCGGAGTATATATAGGCGGCCGGCGATCACATCTCGCCGCGGGAGCCAGGTGTACGGCGGCGGCGGGCGCGGCAATGACGCACACGCCTGCCGCCGGGCCCGAGATGGTGCTGCGTCCCGGCGGCGAAACGCGGCGGCTATCCCTAGGCGCCCGGGCAGCGCGCATGACCCAAAAGCGCCGGTGAGTGGCTGCCGCTGCCGTTACCCTGTAACGGAACCTTGCACACACAGATCGGCGAACTGTACGCTGTGCGACCGTCGTATACCGACCACCCCGGTCATTTTATTATCGTAACTTTCTCGATCTCGTCTCGTAATCATAATAATAATAATAACTAATAATAATAATAATAATAACACCATAAAAAAAAAAATAAATAAAAAAAAAACCAAAAATTAAATAAAAAAAAAAAATTAAAAAAAAATAATAATAATAAATTTATAATTCAAATATAATATTCCATTAAAATTTTATAATATTAATATTGTGCGATAATCACACGGCCGTACGTCGTGAACGGTTAGAATTTCGTTTTCCATTTCCGTTGTTTCGCGGGGGTCGTGTGGATGCGCGCGATAACAATATTATCATAGTATGATAATGATGATGATGATGATGATGATGATGATGATGATGGTACGACGAATGTGGTGGTGCGCGTGCTGTAGCGTATGATAAGCCGGCTTCGCGGAGGGATCTCGACGCCCCGTGACAACGTGAACGATGGTGGTCGGTGGTCATGTGCGCTGCAAATGAGCCATGCTGTCGTCGTACGTGCGGCTGGGTCTCCTGCTGTTGTGCGCCACGACCGCGCTGCCGGCCGGCCGAGCTGCCACGTCGTCGAACGTCCACAACAAAAGAGGTTTGTGGCCACTAATCGCATTATAATATTATTTATATCATACAAGTTGTAATAGTAATTGTAATAATACGGTTGCCATAATATTATACCACGCGTGTCGCGTGGTCGATAACCGGTAAACGTATAACGGGTATCCGTTAACGCTTCAAACGCGTGTTTCGGTATACGCGTGGCGGCACGAATTTGCAGTATTCCCGAATTCCGCTGGGAAAGGACACATATTCCATTTTACCGCTCTTACACGATTATTGCCAATAATTTCACACCTCATTTAAATTCATATTTTTATCTTTACGACTTTCGGTTTGACGTGTGAACTTAACGTCCAAGAAATGTTGATAGTTTTCAAAATGTCACCGACGAATTTGTTCCATGTGATAATACATGTGATACATGTGTAGTAATATCATCTCTTTTTCCACAAAGAACAATATTCGTTTAATAATAATAATTGGCTCATTTTACCGAGTACGTTTTAGTTTCGTTGTTTTTAGTACTTAGTATTATATAGTGTCATAATATATTAGGTCATGGATATTGTCGAATTTGCAACTTTACTTTTACTGTTCGATTTTATTACAAATTAATTTATTGCTAAGTAAATTTTAAATTCGTTTCGTGGATATTCCAGTTAAAATCTAAACAATTTTGGTTCAATTTTTTTTGAAATATTATGAATTTGTTCAACGTTATCGCAATTCGGTTGATATTTCATATTAATAGCACTAATTTTAGTATAATGTAGAAAACATTAAATTAAATTGACGTTATTGTACATAGATAAAATACTGCGAAATTACCATCCGCGATACGTGAAGTCTAATAATAACGAAGTTTTTACAAGTAGAAAAACGTATATTATCTTTAAATCGACGATCTTTTGAATTTTCTAATTTAAAGAAAGCACTTATTGTCCAACGCAGTGATTTATAATGTTATTCTAAGTATAAATTAAAATATTAAACTGTTTAAATTAAAATATAATATAAACATCTATAATGAAACCATGTTATTTTTACAGTGCAATTTTTTAATTTTTAAATGCAAAGTTGGTTCTTTTTAGTAAAATATTGTTATCAACTTGATGTACTTTTTTACTGCAACAACAACCGTGCCCTGTCATAATTATTATGATAAATCTTATTGACTTTGGTGATGTTTAGTGACCTATATTAAGAGTTTTATTTTGGGGGTTAGCACACAATATCTAAAATGCTAAGTTAGGTTATTTATAATCTATAAATATATAGTATATTATATATGATATAATATAGTATATTACCTATTGAGGTTATATCATATAAATAATGCTTAATAAATACGGCCAATAAGAGCCATGGTCCCTAACTCCCTGTGCGCCCCCTCTGCATATACATCACTGGTCATATTGGTTTAAATATGAACGAGTTTAATAGGTTAGATTACTATTACTATGTACGATATATAATTAACCCATTAATCATTTTAGAAAAAATATATATTTTTATATTTTAATGACATTTTTCAATTAAAATTTTTTAATAAAAGTTAAAATAGATTAGATATAGATATTTTTATAAAGTATTCACTTAAATAATACTAATTAGAACCGATATAATTTAACTATTTCATAGAATTAATAAACAAATTAAAATACTTTTTATAAAATATTAGCATTGAAAATAATATTCTATTAATAATTTAAATAAAAAAAATAAAAAAATAAAGGTAGATATAAATAACACATTTTATTTATTTAAATTTTCAAAAATATGAATGCAAATAGTATTAAATTGTTGTGCTATTTATGTAATAATAACAAAAGTTAATGTTTTTGGCAAATTGAATTTATATTATATTATAGGTAATAGGACAACAAGTACTTACCTACACAAATAAATTAAAATAATGTTATTTGATTTAACCGTGTTTCTATGCATGTGTTATTTTTAAATAAATAGAAATTTGAGTGTAACTAGTATTATTAAATAAAATAGATAAAATAATTTAATATTGTGTCTGCTATATTGCTTTTGAGTAGGGTACCAACATCAAACTATTAAAGGCATCGAATTTTTATACATATCTATTAATACTACACAATATGTATTACAAATTAATTGAATATTGAATTTCCGTCGTTCAAAACCAATAAACCATTAAATATTAGTTTGTTAAACGAATACGATTAATTTACTAGTTATTTAATTGTTTTTTTGGTTTTACGTATCTGATCAATACCACCATAATTGTATGTATAAAGTTTCTTATGGAACAGATTATTGAATATTAATTTCTTAATTTTAAATAGCTTTGAACCAAAAATACATTTTACTTAAAACATTGTTTTTACTTCAAATATCTTGAATATAAGTACTAGACTCATACAATGCAATGAAAATAAACATTGCATTTAAATATTAATGTATAACAATGGTTATGGGATTACCGTTTATTGAGTAAGTACTTATTATTAAATACGTATACACATATAACTTATTATAATTAATAAATTATATTAAATACCTAACTAAAGTAATTGATAATTTTAATTTTTGAGTTGTTTTATTGGAATAAATACTATAGATTTCAAATATATATTTTTCTTATATGTTTTCTATATAATATGTTGGTATTATTTGATTATTAAAGTTTTAATAATGTCACTTTATTACAGTTAAGTTTCAGTATTAATAACCAGAATTATTATTTAGTATAGTTTAACACTATTAACTTTAAAAGTCCTTTAATGATGAATTAAATTCATAATATACATTTTATGGATCGTAATCGTAAGTTAAAGTATTAGAAGTACGGAGTTGGTATACGAGGCATGTAGTAAAAGATTAAGGCACATAATATCTAAAACACAAAAGACAAAACTTTATAAGTATTAAAACACATTAATGGATTTTTACTATCTAAAAAAGAATGTGTAGTGGGAAGGGAGAAGAAATAATATCTCAAGTGTTTTTTTCTTCTTCTGCAAATATAATAAAATCCCAATGGGATAACATTTTGTTGCGCAATCGAAGAAACAGTGTACTCGTAGGAGACGTTTTGTTTTGGAGAAAGGGCTTCGGTCGTTGTGCGTAGAAAAGCTCTCGTAGCGAATCCTTGTGTCCAAAACGCTAATGGAACGCTAATGGAAAACATAATCCCATATTTCAACCTCTCCTCTTGGTCTTCAAACAAATCTACTAAACCTAGTTCATTAAACCTTATCGGAAGCACTATTTTATACCTAAATGGTGTTTAAATTAGTTAATCAATTTTCAAAAATTTATTTTGGTATATTAATGTAAAATTATTTTATCGACAAATTGCTCAATTAATATGATATGTGATAACACTATGCGTGGTTACGATACTTAATTCAGATCATACAGGCAAATATAATACAAACCTACATAATTTAGGAATTGAAAGGAATTTTTAAACCTATTCATTAAATAAATCTAATGTAATTATGAGAATGACCATGCATTAAATAATGTATATGTCTATGTAGTAATTTATTAAGAATTAAATTATGTGGATGTCTTTTAGGAAATGTTGAAATGTAGAACAGTTGCGTGTGTAATAGTTGTTGATCGTTGAAAATAATCGAATAATTAAAAATAACATTAAAATGTAACATTCGTGTATTTTATAAACTGTATAAAAATTATGTTTATGTTTTCATTCAGTAAAATATTTATAAAAAATAACATTTACAACTTTAAAGTGGTTTCTGTATTCAAAACCGAAATAAAAAATAAACGTTATTTAATAGGTACATTACTTTTGAGAATAGGTATACTTGTAAAACACCCGCATTCGGTGGTTTTTAATATGAGCGAGAGGTTTGAAATGCTCGGGTCAAAAAATAAAAATAATAATAATAACCATAATTTGTATTTTTTCCCGCCACCCATATAAAATTTTCTCGAGTCTCGTTTGAACCCGTTGAATGTGTATGAATCGTAATGAAACGTATTAAACGAGTTTAGAGATTTAACCGTCGAAATAGTATGTAATAATATGATTAGAAAATACTTAGGTCGCATTATAATAGTATCATTTTTAATCAACGGGCCATTGTGTGCCCACGTAAGACGTAATAATAATAATGTACAATGCTCCGGATTGGCGCGGTTGAACTTCGAGAAAGTCTATTATCGTCGCCAGACATGTTTGCGGTCCCATCGGGCTCAGCTCTTGTTCGAATTTGAATAGTTTCTACAAGACAATACAAACTTGTCTTGTACTAGTGATAGTAATAGTATTAGTAGTAGTAGTAGTAGTAGTAGTAGTAGTAGTAGTAGTAATAGTACCAGTGAATCGCGGTGTTGGTGGAAGTTGTCGGTACCATTCATAACTTACACCTCCGAGAGCGCGAAACAAGCGGTCTCCCGCTACGATATACGTTCGGAAAATAATTTATTCGGTCCCGGTAATGTGTTCGCGGCTCAACAGTAAAGGGGTTCGGGTAAAAATTTGAATTTCTAATGGCCAGACATCCGCATCGCGCACTGCTCGTTAGTCGATTTCCTATCATTCTTCCCGACTCGTTCGCCAGTTATATATATATATGTATATATAAAATTAATTGATATCGCCGCGGGATGATCTTCGTTCCCTACATAGTAGTCCGCCGCGGCCGAAAGATCGATCCGACTCGTGAATTATTCACCACTTCATCTCCGTACACTATATATTATTGCGTTTTAAGAAATTGAAAGTTATTTCATACGACGGTCGAGTTTACGGATCGAGGTGGACGGCTGCTGTTGCTGTTTGCGCGTATATATATATTATTATGTAATATTATGATGGAAATGATAATAATGTGTCAGTCGAAGTCAATGTCGTTCATTTCGACTCCGCAACGTTTCCTACGATTGGTAAAAACGGAATGATATGAGAATTTTTAAAGAATGACAGTAATTGTATTCGGTTTCGTCGGTACCTATAGTCGGTTTTGTAATAAGAAACACTGCAGATTTATAACATTATTCGCTTTATTCGAAAACGCCCATAATAGTTTTTATTCCGAATAGTCGATATGATTTCGATAATTTCCTTGGTAGCCTGTTATAATGTGCGTACGTATTTATTCGTTTTATAATATATCCATATTTAATGAATAAAATATAATATACATTTAAATTGTATACTACTTACTTAGAAAAATAATCAGAATCTAATTGAACTATTAAAAAAATTGCTAATAATTATGAACATAAATTTTAATTTGTATTTAATTATAGATTTAGAGCAGAGCGATAGAAATATGGATTTTATAATAACATGTTTTATTTTTTTATGTACTCGTATAATGTGTGACATACTACTTTATACCTACTGTCAACATGTCCACGTCTGTGGGTGGGTGGATGGATGAAATGTTTAAAAAGTTTTACATTTAATATCATTGTTAATTGATAATTTTATATAAATATGATTGTAAATAAAAATATTTAAATCATCATTATGATTTTATTGTTGTCAGTGGCTTTAGCGAAAATCTTTAAATGCTGTGAAATGAATAAAAATATCGTATACATTTTTTCATAATAGGTATAAATAAGAGTATTATTATATTAATAGTATTTAAGTAATTAATTTTAATGTACAAAAGATATAAAACAGTATTTTTATATATAAATTATTAAAAAAATAAGTAAGTGTATTTTTTTGCGAATCAATAGCTAACTAAATAATTAAATAAACCATTATTTTCATTAGCAAATGGGTAAAAATGCCTATTTTTGAAACGTTATTTTTTGTATCTTAATTATTTGAGGGTGAAACGTATAATTCAACGGAATGACAAAAATGAATGTGTATCACTCGCCTGGGGACCATTTTATTATCCGAGATAGAGTTTTCGTTGAAAAAAGATACAATGTGACAAAGAGAAGAGGAAAACCTACCCTCGGAGGAACAACGTGGAAAATACATATATATCAAGAAATGTGACAACGAAACCAATTATTATAATAAAGTACTAGAAATAAACGCTTTCTAAAAAACACGCATGCAAATTTACTCATTGAATTACTCTTTAAAACATTTTAATCACAATATTGAACATTAATATTATAATTTAATTAGGGTTCTTATTACAAGATATTTGTACTAAATATAATCGACTGTAGCAATTAATAAATAATATGCCTGTATATATTTATATAGAACAAGTTAATCACAGCTTGTTACACAAATAGTAGGGGTTGTATTGTCAAAATTGCAAAATTGTATGTCAATTCCACTGTTTTAGTAAAATGTTTTATGCATTTTTGAATATCCTTTATATAATAATATGTTTTATTTATAATAACATTGGTTAGGTAGATTGATGCTTTGAAATAAAATAATTATCATATAGAGAAATAAATTTCGAGTTTTAATGAAATTATAATTTTAGTATTATACTTTATTTTATCTAAATAAAAGTCTAAAGTATAAATTATTTAATTTTAAAGTTTTTACATAGATATTTATATTAACACATTGATATTATACTTCTTATAGTATTACAAATAAGTACCTTGTACGTTTTTATTTTGAGAGTCCTCTCAAGTATTACTACTTTCGTATTTTAATATAATTTTATATTACTTATTATTTTATTTGTATTTATACAATTTAAAATATACTTAATATTATTGTGAAATTATGCTACTGAATTACATTATAAACATAAAACATATATTTGTTTAGAAAATATCAGGTAATTAAAATTGTATATCGCCTTGGCACCTTTTGTTTTGATCATTTAAAAAGTATTAAAATGATGAATTTCTATACTACGTCATAGTGCCAAAATTTGCATAAAATGGTAATTTATTTCTTCTGTCAGTACAAATCTATTATTTCTCATCGTCAGTCAAGAGAAAAAATCTTGAAGTTTTCATCGAATTTATATTATTCATATTGATTGACGACCAATACTCAATACTCAATAGGCTATATTAGATTATTTTAGTATTACATTTATGTATTATCTTACATGCAATTTTTTTATTTATGTATTTTAGTGTATACGAAATGTATACATAATGTACAAAGATTAATTTTAGAGAGATTTGGAAGTACAATACATGAAAATATTACAAAATCATCGACTAATTTAAATATAATAAATTACAAATCAAAAAATATTAACAACATTCATTGTTTATATGTAGGTAGTTAAAATTAAATAGGTTTATAAATAGAACTTTTTGAGTCAATGGTTATAAAAATATTACATACATTGTTGCTATTTTACTATTATCATAGATTATAACATTGTACATTTTAAGTTAATTAATCCTTACTTTATCCTTAAATAATTAAATTTACCTATTTAGTACGAGTTTTACCTTATAAATTAGCTATATTATAATACTTGCATTAGTAACCCTTTTAAATACGTTTAATGTTCTATGGTTTAAACTAAACTATATTTTATGGTTAAATATTATAAAATTTTAACTTGAAATTTATACAATACTGAATTTATTAGTAAGTTTTATAATTAATAGTTTAATACCATAATAAATGATAAAAATTAAGACGAATTTGTATTTAATCAGTAGGTATTGAATAAATAAATAATTTTTTAATGAAAATTCAATTTTCATATCATGCTGTATTATAGGACTGCAATTAATTAAATTATTGTTTTACATTTTAATAGGTAATTAACAATTGCTGTTCCAAAGTTTCAAACAATTATTAAATGTAACTACATAATATTATATGTATACGAGTATTTTTAAAATGTCGACTAAAAGTTTGTACAAAACGTGGTAATTTAATGGTATTTACATGTTGTTTTAAAGTATTAGTTTGTTTTGCAAATGTAAACGAAATTGTAAGTTTACTTTTTAAGCGAGAAAAATGTTATGCAACAAAATAATTTAATTTTAAATTATATTTTAAGAATTATATTATTTAATTGTTTTGTTGTATTATTACTTCTATTATTATATATGTTTTTAAAAACAATTATATATGAAGTTTTTATTAAGCTTCATTTGAATTTATTAAGCTAAAAATTATTAACCGTCACTGAATATACGGATCATAATTAAATAGTACATTCATCTACGACGTATAAGAGAAAAATCAATTAGCATTTTAATTAATGATTTTGCAATATTGGGAGTGTTTGTATGAAGGGATATATGAAGAGAGAATTACGTCAATTCAATTTTGAATTTCAAGTTTAATTCGGTCCGTACTGTTCAGCCGTTTAATTTACGCTTGGTCAAAATTAGTATTCCGGTTGCATATGCAAGTGGATAAGCTTGGAATTAGCACATGAGGTCATGAGTATTTTCACATCAAATAATTTTTGCACAAAATAATACTGATCGGATTTTTTTCATAGCACAATTACAAAAAAATGGATTATAATATTCATTGAAATTCAATTTTCTACGTAAAAATTATATATTATTTGTAAAAAAAATACAAGTATTATATATTTTTATCATTTTTTCTACCGTTTGTAATTAGTTTAACAATTTTCGTGTTTTATAGAAAAAAAGTTTTAAAACCCTAATTTGTTTTACTAATGGATACCATCAACTTTAAAATGATTAAATAATGTTGTTTAAAAATTGAATTCAATATATTATGTTTATTTTACCTAAAAAAAAAAAAAGTAAATATTTCGTTGATGAAACAAAATTACATAGGTACCTAACACACGTTGATGACACTATGCATATATAATTAATAAATTATCTTTTTAAATAGGTATGCTAGGTTTTTGTCATAAAACACTATTTTCATGTAAATAATTTTTAATTCGTCATTATAATAATAGGTATAATCAATACAATATCCGGATAACATTGAATAGATTTTAATATTAATTTGTTTTACATTTATATCATATAATGGTACTTATATTTATTATTTACTACAAATGTAGTTTGTTTAGAAAAAAAAAAAAACGAATCAGCGTACATTGTATTTAAAGCAATGAACTATATTTTCTTGAACATTGAGTTATTTTCATCCAAATTCGTATGATATGTGAAATGAGCGATCAAAAAAGATAATTCCCTATTTTCTAATATCTGATTTTACTTAAATAGATTACATTAATAGAAGAGTTATGGCAGTCAAGTGGAATTTGAAATATATTTAACATGTGTATTAGTCCTTGGGCAATAAACTATATATTATATGATAATTTTCATGTTTAAAAATAGTGTTCTTTGAATCTGAACAAACTTATGATATTGAAATAATAAAAGTGTAATCTATCAAATATTGTAAGAATTAAAATTTATATAAAACATAATTTTAATTTGAAACTTTGTAAATTATTATTAGTATCTAGTGTATTTTATTTATATTAAAGAAGATTATAATTATTATTTAATTCTATTAACGCATTATACATAGTAGGTATACGTATTTTAATATAATTATTAAACAAAAAAATATAGGTACAAGAAAATGTCTGTGGGCGCTTCTAACGATTCATTAATTGATATTTTATAATAAGTTATATTAATATTTTTCTTATATTATTTACATGACTAATACGTATGTACCTATATAGTTAATTATACAAAATTTTAAATAATACGTTTTAAAATAGATTTTACTGAAATACTTAATAGAAATATAAAGAAAATTTATCTCTGTAAAATTGAATAATTTAATAGATATGAAAATAAGTGTATTCGGGTAATTACGTTTATAAAATGAGATATGGAACAACAATTTTTCTAGAAAATAATATAGTACGTAAAATAATACTATTATATCTTTTTTTAACCAATTATTATCTATTTTAAAATGATAATATATAAAAAAAAAAATTTGAGACTACATTATGTTGTTTGTTATCACTTATATAAGTAGGTACTTTTCTTCATTTGTTCATAGTACATTTTATTGAGTATTATTTTCGCTGTTATTTATGTATTGTAATGATTCAAAATCATTTCACTTTTTTACTACTATTGTGAGTTATGTACGTACATATAAATACGGTCTGCTTCAAATATGAGTTACCAAACGGTGATAATCCTTTGATGCTTAACGACGTGTAAAACATTATCAGTTTTCCAGGTCCTGGCTAAGAACATTATATTTTTTACTTAGTTTCCTCTTCTAAATATACGCTATTTTTTTTATGCATATCACAATTGTGGTTATTTGATGCAAGTTTTTGAAATTTTCTATGTACATATGACACTGATGGATAGGAATAATATTCTTATTAGAAAATAATTTCAACTAGCTTATGATATCATTTTGTTAAAAATACCTTGCCATAATTGGCATTGATTTTTATAACAAGACGTACTGAATTTTAATTGATATCTTGAATAATATAAATGGTTCGTAATTTACTTTAGATAGAAATATTTGAACCACATTACTCGAATAATCAAATTGGGTTTTATCTTAAATTATTTGAATTTTATATATTATGATCATTGATCATCGAATTATTTAAATAAATCCGAATTTTAAATTAGCTAAGTAATCATGCATACATGCATATTAAGAAGTTATGCAATAATATAATCTTTTTTTCTTGTGAATGGAATTATGTATAGGTATGTAACATATCATAAATAAAACACTTATAAATTTTTCAAGTGGTAGGAAAAAGGTATCCAGTGAAATTAACGATGAAAAATAAATTATAAACTTTTTTCTTTCTAAATACCTATTTTTTTAATTTTAAGTTGTAAGTATTACTTATATTTATAGTTTTATATTTCAAAGTGTTAACACTTCAAAGTCAAATGTTTTTTTTTTGTTTCATTATTTAATGTTTTTAGACAAAATTTGTAATTTGATAATAATAATAATTTTATAATATTTAGGTTTCACCTAAAATTGTGTTAAATATTTATTAAAGATTACGTCAAGTTATATAATTATAAAGGTTAATTAATTTAAATTACTTTACTTAATCTAATTAGATTAGAATCATCTTATTTATTAGGTAATAATATTAATACAGCTTATTTTTACAACGTCCTTACCTTTTCCTTAGATAAGTGACTATGTTACTTGTGTCTATATTTATCTAAGTATTGGCAATTTTATTTGATTAAAAGTGTGATTCAAAGTAAATTTTTAAATTGTTTTATATTTATATACTTAAATCACATTAAATAAACTGAGATCTGTATAAGAAAATGTTAAAAAATTTTCTTTTATTCTGGTACTCATATAAGTATATATAGTATATTCGTTATGAACGGAAACGTGATAAAAACCTTTTGTAATGATATTCCTATATAAGGTAAAAGGAATGACAAGTAGTTTACTTAAAGGAAAAAAACGTATAATGTTACCATTTTAGTTAAGTCGTATTTAAATTTTAGATAGGTATAATTGCCAATTCTCGTTTTACTTTAGTAGGTATATCAAGGAAAATAATTTTAATATTCTTTTTATTTAAAACATAATTTATATTTTGATTATAATATATTATAATATTTTATATTTATTAAAATATACAAACTTAAAAAAAAAAAAAAAACTATAACCATATTAGACCAGTAGTTCTTTATCGACAGTCTATGGTGCAAAATAATTTTAAATAAATTTGCAATTAAAAATGAAATATTCAGAAATATTTTTGATATGATAAAAAAATATTTTATTCTTGAAAAGAAATTTGGTGGTTCACGACTAAATCAATATTTTTTAAGTGGATTTAGTGTTGAAAATGTCGAGAGTTACATTGAAAAAAAATATTTATCTAAAATATTATATTATCATAAAATAGTTTAATTTAATATTATAATAGTCACATTTGATAATATAACCATATATTTAGTATCAGCTAATATTTAGTATTTACTAAATAAAATGATTTGAATCTATAATAAATTAAACATACCTAACAAAATACTTTATCAATTACATTTTAGTTGTTACTACAATTAGTATAGTATAGTTATTTCTATATCTTATAGTTGATATAACCATATTAAAGCTGAATCATCTAAAAATCATTACTATTATTATTATTTTTATAGTTATAGCAACTAAGAAAATTAATTAAGTACTTATTTCTTACAAAAATATGTTAATCAAAATAATTTAGTAAATGTTTTTTTCTGCGTCATACGGCAAATGAACATTATTAAAAATAATCAGAGTTATTCTATTATACTTATGAACGTGTAATATAATATGTACATTTACGAGGTTAGTCCGGAAAGTATCGGGCCTACGTTTATATCTTCGCGCCATAGTGTTCGAGCGACCTCTGCTGGACAGAAACGTCAACAGTAAAGCCTCACAAATCTATTGGTTACTTACTGACATCTGCCGAACGTATAGTTCATGCGCAGCGTGTCTTTGTTTACAGTGCCTTTTTCACGTTCGTCGGATTTTGATATTGTCAAAAATGACTGAAAAACAAGATCAACGAATTTGCATCAAATTTTGCTTTCAACTCGGAAAAACGAGTTCGGAAACTATTGAAATGATGCAAAAGGCCTTCGGAAGTGAGTGTATGAGCAAAACACGAATAAAAGAGTGGTATAAGCGGTTCAAGGATGGTCGCACTTCTGTTGATAGTGATTCTCGTTCCGGCCGACCTTCGACGACAAAAACCGCAGATAATATTGAGCGGGTGCGACTTGCAATCGAACAAGATCGTCGTATGACTGTGCGAGAACTAGAAGAAGACCTTGGGATACCAAAAACTATCATTTCAGAAATTTTAACCGAAAATTTAGGAATGAAACGCGTGTGTGCGAAATTCATCCCAAAATTGCTCACAGCTGAGCAGAAGAACATTCGCTTAGAAATCGCTCTGGACAATCTGGAAATGGTCAATAATGATGATAATGTGCTTAGAAAGGTTATTACTGGTGATGAATCATGGGTTTATGGTTATGATCCTGAAACAAAACAACAATCTTCACAGTGGAAGCATCCTGAATCGCCAAGACCAAAAAAAGCACGTCAAAGTCGGAGCAATGTTAAGTCAATGTTGATTGTTTTTTTCGATTGTGAAGGTGTTGTGCATCACGAATATGCACCAACAGGTCAGACAATCAATAAAGAGTACTACCTTCAAATTTTGAAACGTTTGCGTGATGCAGTGAGAAGAAAACGCCCGCACTTTTGGGCAAGTGGTGACTGGCTTCTCCATCACGATAATGCGCCAGCGCATTCATCCAATCTTGTGCAGCAGTTTTTGAGCAAACACAATATCGCATTGCTTCGACAACCTCCATACAGTCCCGACATAGCCCCTTGTGACTTTTGGCTGTTTCCAAAACTCAAAAAACCACTCAAAGGACACCGATTCGATGACAAAACAACGGTTGAAAACAATGCGACGATTGTACTTAAGGCTATCCCTAAAAATGAGTTCCAGGACTGTTTTGAAAAGTGGAAACATCGATGGAACCGTGTTATTCAATCAAGTGGGGATTACTTTGAAGGATGCCACCCACCAGATGATAAAGAATAACGCTAGCACGAAAATATAAAGGTAGGCCCGATACTTTCCGGACAGACCTCGTATTTGCTTAGTTGAGTTGGTAGTTTATTTAATAATTAAATAATTAAATTACGAGAGTAATTACATGAATTATTTTTATACATCGAATCGTACAATAAATTTGAAGATAAATTTGTAAATATGTAATAACAATTAAATTGTAATAGAATTCTTAGTTATTCTTAGTTATTGTAGTTGCTTTCTTAAATTGTTAAAAAAAAAAAAAAGAAAAAACACGATTAACATTATTTAATTTAAACATTCATATTAAAATAATTGATCTTGGCATAATCCATTTTTGTATATAGTCGTTATCCGATTATTTTAGTCAATTGAATTGCGTCGGAACTTTCACTCTAGGCACTAAAACCCAAAGCTATAAACTTTATTCTGTCCCCCGTGGAAAATGTAAAAACAGCACTAATGAAAATTTATAGCTTTTCCCGTTTAAGGTCGAAATCTTTTTTTTATTATTATTTATCGATACACAATGTTTTGTTTTATTGGCTTTTGTTTATTATTTATTTACTTTACTTATACCATCTTTATTATTGCCAGTTATTTTAATCCAAGTAGTTGCCGCAGAAAGTATTTTATATACGTATGTAATATTGAATAATAACTACAATGTCATTAGGTCAGTCGAATTTACGATATAAAATTTTCAATATGCGATAAAATCTTATTTTTACATTATAAAAAAAAAGTTGTATTTACGGTAAATTTAAAGTTAGGACATGGTTGTTTATACAAAATATTTAAAGGAGCTAAACACAGCAGGTTATTATAATATCAAAGAAATTCTGAATAATAATATCGACATTTTTAATTAGAAAATTAAATTAAGTTTAATCTTTAAGCGAGCCTCGGCAAGTTAATTTTGGGTGATCAGTTTACTGTACCAGTAAAAATCATCACCATTCATCATAATAAGATGTTCTCAGTAATGCAGCAAACCTTTTACCAAAAATTAACTCACAAAAATACACGTATTAAATTATATAATTTAATATATTTTTTAAAATATTTATTCTTAATAATTCGAAATCACTTAATTTGAAAGTCAAATATTAAACGATTAAAAGTAATATCAAATTATTTTTCTTGAAGAACTTATGCACGTTTAAATGGTTTTACTTCATAAATCTGCAATCAAGGTATTCTTATTCTATATGTATACTTATAATAATTTTAAAAAGGTCAAATAATTTTGGCAACTATTAATTCATTATTGAAATGTTATCGTTTAAAGAGGTTTTAGGAAAATGTGATTTTTATTCCGGAAATCGTTTATTTTTCGAAAGCGGTAAATCTAAGTGTAAGGTTAATGTTTCATAGATATAGTGAATAAAACAGCCGGAGGAGAACGGAAAAAAAAAACATAAATATTTCCAAGAAAAACCACCCCGACGAAGGTGAATAATTTATGAAAACGCAATGCTAGTTTTTAGAGCTTTGTGCTCAGGTGTGACCTTTTTACAATGAATCTGTGCGCACGGTGACGTGAAGAATTGTACGATGAGGGAACGGGCATTCCACGCCCTAGGGGAGAGGCTTTTAAGGTGTTATTTACGACGTGTTTTTACCCTCCTACCTACCACACTCTTATTATTTATACAAAGTGCCAAAGGGGGTGTGTGGCTGTTCTTTAACCCGTTATTTACCACCGGACCTAACGGTCTGTTTATGTAGTAACAGGCGTCTCTACACATACAACGAAACAGTTTTCGGTACGTTATTCTTCGTCGTGAAAAAAAAAAATGTGGCGAGGAGAATAAAAACATACACCTACCCGATACTGTAAGCGCGGCTAGATGTCTCGTGCCCTCCCCTTTTAAAACCATCCCGAGTAGAGAGAAAATATCATCAAGTGCCTTTTGAGCGTTCTAATGCGACCTCAGCGAATTGAAAAGAACGGCTTGCGGTCGCGCAGCAATCGGGGCGTAGTATTTTTGTCGTTCATTTTGCACAGCTGATGACCGAGTGAGTGGGATGGGAGGGGGTAAAGGATAAAGGAGAGACACACGAGTCGGTAGAAAGCAGAGGGTGGAAAAATACGTTATTTCATGAGAGAAACACGGTTAGATTGGTTTCCTTCTATTGCGTATTGATTTGTTTGCCAAACAGTCTTTTCAAGCAACGGATTAATGCAGCCCTGGGAATAGTTTCATGGACCAAAAGTATGTTATTGAGTGTTCGGTGAGGATTGGCATTACCAAAAGTCTATTTTCAAAACCTAGTATTTAATAATTAAATGTTGCCACTAACGTTTTCATCACTGACAACGTCAAAGTAAAAATTTACTAGTTTTAGAGTTTATTCGTATGGTATTCAATGCTCGATTGATTAACAATACGATTTTACATACGTTATGTTACAATTAAAAATAAATAATTAATTTTAAACTGCAATATATTGCAGTTTAAATTATGAAAAATATAAATGTTTTCTTTTAAAACTAATACTAATTATCAACGGTTACTTAACTACTTATTATTTCTCATACGTAAATGTCTTAATATTATGTATTTACACTTTCCCATATATAACTCTACAGCATAAATTTCAGTGTAGATAAATTTATTTTATATATCTATATCTAATGTAGGTTATGATCTACATATTTAACTTTAGAGAGAAAATATTTCTTAAAGTTTAAAAGTCTCCTTTACATAAGAGGTTATATTATATTTTTTATTTAGTTTGTTATAGAAAAGGTAGCATAGAAAATATTTTCATTATACGGGTATCATCCTTTTATTAAGAGTTAATATTCAAACTTAGTTTCTGTAAATTTTTCTTTAATGACAATATGGTTATTTGATATAAAATAGTTTCGATGAGTATATAAATTAAACGTTATTATTGTGTTTTATTTAATAAGATAACTTAAGCTAAATTATTATAATATGGTTAATTTACGTATAAAAATAGGGCATATAATTTTGATCTGTATAATTATGTTTTAATCTAGGTATATAGTTGATAAGTATTAAGAGTAAATATTTTTATCGATCAAATATAATATTTTAGCTTCGTATTTAAATAATGACCATTAAAATGAACCTAAAACGAGTACAAAAAATATTTAAACACTTTTTCCAAGTGTTATACTATAAGCATTTAGTTCTTAATAATGTACTTAACTCTGATACCCACTTAGTATTTACTACCCTTCAAATCATTTAAAAGGTGTTTCATTGAATGGCAGTCGATTTTATATTTATTTATACTAAACGACCAACAAATTTCAAATGTATAAGATCTTATTTAGTTTTACAATATTGTAAGAATTCGACACTATCCACTAATCAATCGGTCCTGTGTTCTATCTCCTCAATTGTGAAATATATATATAATACAAAAATTTAAATTTTTTTGTAAAACTAGTTGTTTGTTATTAAACTTGTATTAATTATATTATCAAGAGAAGTATAATATTAGTATTATTATCATTTTTTTATAACTTTTAAGATAATACAATATATTTTATATTTGCTAAAACGCCAATAACATGATTGGGTTTTGCAGGTAGTTTCTGGTATTTTACTTTTCAACGTTTTTTCATGCGAAGGGACAGGATAAACTTTTGTCTAAAACTTTTTTTTTTCTATCTCATCCAATTTTTAACTCAGTAACTGATTGGGGATGATTTTTGAGCAAGTATTTTTTTATTCTTACTTACACATATGGGATTCAAGAACTTTTTTAATGCTATATTGAATAAATTGTCAAATAATAAAATATATTTTAACTTGTGACATGTATATTGGTTAAAATTTAACTTTTAGATAGGTAGTAAATACTAAATACAGTATAATTAATACAACATTATATTAAAGTAGGTAGTTATTAAAATACAATTTTCGTAATTTTATGGTTTGTCATGTTTTCAATAATCTACACATTAAAATATAATTATTAATTTAAAAAGAAATTATATATTTTATAGTTTTTATTTTACTTTACGATAAAAGTTTTATTCATATTCGCTCGTTTCTAAGCATGTAAAATCAGATATTGTAGTTTATGTTTCGTAGATTTGATGTACTTTAAGAATTCTTAAATTACACAATTTCGTACTAAAATTCTTTATGTTTTTTAATTCTTATCATTTTTTTGTTTATTTTTTTTGTGAATAACATCGTGTTTGTCAAATTTATTATCAAAAATTATAATCGCATCTTAGTTTACAGTTTGAAAAATGATGAACCACTTATGTGTAGCACCTGATATCTTAATATCTTATCGTCTCGAATTACTTAAGTACCTACACTTCAATGGGGGACTAAGGGTCATATGATCAAAACTGATTAGGCATATTATAGTACAGAACTGTAAATAATATTTTAAAGATGCACATTATACAACTGAAATTAACCTAGAAAATTTTTTCTATAATTCGAACATTTCTTTCTAGATTTCTGGTAGGAAGACCGACGTTGTTTGGGCGTTTCTGCAGCAATTACTTGAGTAAATCTTTCTCGATTACTTTCCAGGTGATCTCCTCGTAGTTAGAAGTTTCATATTCCCTCGTTAATTTAATTTTTTTATATTTAGGGATACTACCTTATATTTTATATTATACCAATTGTTTCTTTTTTTTTTTAATCGTAGATATTACTACGATTAATATTCTGAACATTCTCTAACTTACACGATTCTCTTATATCGGTGATGATTGGAGGTAATTAAACCGTTTCGCAACGGGACTATAATAATATTATATTATTGTAACGTGACCAGTGGCGTTACTTTAGTTTTTACTAGACTAGGGCAGACCCATAAATTTGACGACTAATTTTAAGAACAGGAGTGGGAGAGGTCTTTTTTTTGGTGGTTATTTTATTTTATTGTAAGCGGTAATCAATTAAGGGGTTGTATTTAGGGGTAGTTATTTTTGAAATCTGCTGACTTAGGATTTGGCTAATTATAAACTACAGCAAATGTATGAGTGTCCCCCCCCCAAATGACGCTATTGAACGTGACATAAATGTTTAAATTATTTTATCAAGTTTATCATTAATTTGATGTTGTTGTCCTGACGACTGGATCACTTATTGTTGAGAATAGTATATAATTGTATCATCTGACCACAAAAAATTGTTTCTAAAAATGTTAAAGATTTCACCAACCAATGTGTACAAATGTTTCGATAACAATATAATTACACTATGCGTGTTAGATTCTAGATTTGCAAGTATTGCGTTAATCCGAAGGAATAATCTTATTATATTACGCAGCATATTCGTATTCCGTTGTATAAATCAATTTGAAACGAAAAATGTTTAAATTAAAATACGATATTATCGTTGTGAACGATCATCAGAAAATCGTTGTAAAATAATATATTACCCGCGGCATTAAAAGAATATGAATCGATTTCGAGCACACGGCTGGATATTACATATTATTATTTGTGTATTTATAGGTGGGTACGTGCGATTGACATATTGACGAGTTGTCGACGATATCGTGACGTGTACGGTGTACTTGTACGATTGACGGATGGGAAAATATTGTATTTTTTAAAAAAAAAACAATTTTTTTAATTTTTTTTTTTATTCATATTCATCGCTAGACGGATGAAAACTACGAAAAGCACGGGTGTAAGTGATAAGGGGATGAGGAGGGGTGGTAAAAAAATATAAAAAAAAAGGAAAAAAAATAAACCAGACAAACAAGAATAACAGCGCGGGGCGAGGTCCGGAGGCATCGCGCGCTGCAAATCATTTGAAACACGAACGAAAACTCGGAGCCAAATTAACGCTGTGAAGTTGAATCGTAGCCAAGGGAATATAAAGCCGCGGATGCCACCGGGGGCCACCCTGGTCCGACGGCCGGAGGGTTCGATTTATTGCGCCCGGAAAAGCCCGTGCCCGAGAACGGCCGTGCATATAATACACGACCGGGATGTTCAACGTTGACGAATATACCTACCCCTCCGTTCCCGCCGACGACCCGTCGCGGCGCGCCCGCCCCTCGCGGCCCGATAACGGTATGCACGATATATTGTTACGCGGGCGCGGGACGACGAGAATTGTATCCATTGTTGTAGAAAGCACATATATTTTTTAATTTTATTTTTTTATTTTTTTTATACATATACAACGTCACCGACGAAACGGGTCTGGGGATGGATGCCGATGGATCTGGCGTAGATGTGGCGCATAAATCGTGATCTATAACCCGAAAAACCATCAAATACTCGTTGTAGTGATGAGCAATAAAAATGAAATCTTAAGGGGCCGTCATACCAGAACATTATGGATAAAAAAAAAATATTTTTGCGATTTCTACAATAACGATACGTCATAATTGAAACTACGCGATTAAAGAGGATATGTTTTACTATGACATGTTGGCCATACAATTTTTAAAACCGACCGAATTGAATTGAATTCAAATCGGGTAAAAAATTGGTATCTTTCGTATTTAATTTAATAATTTAAATACAACAGCTTCTCTGTTTTCAAAATGTGTTTCATTTGTTTAAAAAAATAAAAACAAATTTTGAAGAGTATTAAAAGAAATACGATGATTATTAGAATGATGATGACATATTTAACACAATTTTAAAAAATTAGGGTACGACGTCTGGTATGAATAAGCGGTTGTATATTATATTTTAGCCGATTTAGACTATAAATGTAAGTACTTGTTATATATGGATATGGAAAATATAATGATGTTTGAGAACTTTTTGTCGTCGCCGTCGGTCGGAGCATATTTTACATATTTCTTATGTTTCATTCTTGTAAATAATCTGATCAAGTTGAAAAGTGTTCTGACCGATGTAAAGTTGATTTTTAAAATCGAACCGTATTATAAGAAGTATATTATAAACTTTTTTCAGCTATTTCACGCTCATATAAATTGATTATGATTATCATGAATATTTTGTTCAAATGTTATATTCAGAGTGTCCCAAATTTATTTAGATACTTATATTCAATATTATGATAAGTAAATGACAATTTAAATAAATAGTTGTAGCTACATGATCGATAATAATTTATAAATATTGATAACTGATAATTGATAATAATAATAATAATATTATATTAATAATAATTTTAAAAACATCGTATTTCAAAATTATAATACTCCTAGGATATATTTCTATAATTAGTAAATAGACCCGGGAAACTCTGTATATATACGATTATTTACATAAGTTAAAGATCATATTACTTTCCATTATTCACACAAACGCACCACGTGTTACACGAAAAAAATATAAAATTACCAAAACACAACCCCTTAATAATTGACCTCTACCAATCCCATTAACCGTACAATACGAAATGTATGTTATAAATTAAATTACAGTATTTGCGATAAATCTTATTTCAAGATTTAGGATACCGCAAAAAAAGGATGATTTTTCAATGATAACCCTAAAAAAATTTTGTTCCATAACTTATTGAAAAAACTCTTCTTTTTTTTTTAAAAAAAAAAATCCGTTTTTCACTATTAAAATAAATTTAATCAGACAAAAGTTCCGATTCAACATTCCGCCATATGTCTCATTGCTGCCGGCCGGTTACCGTATGGTACGATCGTTTTCACCCGTGTAAATGTGTGCTGCTTTTAAGTAGTTTAGCGAACAAAGCTGTAACAGGCTGCGCTATTTTCAAAACCGGATTTATAATGGTCCAATTGAGATTTTCGACTATCATCTGTCGTGGCTAAGGTTAGGGTAAAAATCCCCTTTCACCGTTCTAACCTCAACAATTCAACGAGAGTAACATTGTTAATTGATCGGGTTTTAATGGAATTTTTATCATACCGGCTAACGGACGTTAAAACCCTCGTCGTTCGACAAATTCGACCAAGGAAGATATCTGGAATGTTTGTTTTTAGTGACAATCTAATCCTACGTTCGGGCGTGTGACGTAAAAATCGATCTATTAATACTATATCCAAAAATGGATCTACTTTAATGGCGTTCCGTCGGAACACAGTAAACCAATAAATGTGTATTGACATCGTTTTAAGAGCACATAATAGCCGCATGTTCCATCTCCGTCTATCTGGAAATATAGCGACATTACAGTATCGTAAAATTTAAATGTAATGTTTAGGTTGAATTTAGAGTATAAATATTGATTAATAAATTTAAAGAGAAGCGTATTTTTTTAAATTTTTTTTTTTTTTTTTGGGGGAAGGGGGTGTCATATCCGTTTTATAAAATATCGTCTGACAATGAAGTTACAGTGTGTTAAAAAAATAAAAAATGAATACACTAAAACTTCTTTGCCAGTTGATATTTTACTAAATGGATGTAACATTCAATGTAAAATATGCTTTTATTTAAATTTCCCAATACATGTTTATAATATAAGTTCACGTTTGCTGTGATGTTGCTATATTTCCCTCTAGACGAAGACAGAACATGAATGTATGAAGTCCTCTTAATAGTTGTACCTATATCGAACAATGTTGAACTAAGTTAATCATTCTACGAGTAGAAAAAAAACAGATTATAATTTCAAATCATTTTTCAAAATTTAATTGAAAATGTTAATCATCAGAAACGGATGATATAACTATTGTTTTTTTTATTTTACATTGAGATTATTGATTGAAAAGAAATTATTTTGTTATAGACATTATTTTAATTTTTCTGCTACTAAAAATATACTTAATATTTTGTATTAAAACTTTCTAATATTTTTAGACAACTTCTGAAGTTAAGACTTTATTGATTTAATTTTAATTGAGTTTTAAACAAATTGTATTTAAAAATAATATTGTCATTTTAGGTTAATTTATTTTGTAAAGTTTTGTACGTGTGTATTTAAACTTTTTTTTGCGGTATTTTACCAAGAAATGCGATTACGAAAATGATTAATAATTAATAAATTGTTATTATTATTTTACATTTTATTTTAACTTTAATAAAATTTCTATTGAACTGAAAAAACAATAAATTGGAATAATAATTGTTTAATTACTTTTAAAAATTATTATTTCTTAATTTTTAAATATATTCACATAGTAATAAAATAAACCTTTTTCTACCTTGTCTTTTAATCCCAATTTTACGAAGTCAGACACCTCTGTTCTTTACCTTCATAGACCTCTTATCTATTTACACTAGATATTTTCATAAAAAAATAATAAAAAAAAGCGGGAAGGTCAATTTTGGACGTTCTTCCTTCATCCCTTCTGTCCTCCGGAGAAATTAGTAGTTTATTAAAATTAAGATTTGAATGTAATGATATTGCATTAGAAAATACGATTCTGAGCGAAACTCAATATAATACAATATATTATATTAATAAGCCGTTCAAAAAGTTTACCACGTATGTAAACTATCTAAAAGAAATACTCATAAAAATTTCAAATACCTACGTTTAAAATTGTGTTAGTTATCATGAAAAATCTAAAAACAATTTCTTTAAAATTACGATTTCCGTAAATTTTACAATTATCCGTCATTTTTTGGTAGTTTTTCTTTTCTCGTGAAAAAACTTATAAGAAATTTGAAATATAAGCTAAATAAAGTAAAAACTACGTGCAATTTTTTACCGAAATTATACTCTCGTTGTGGTAATTGGATAGTTATTTCTACCCAAAAATGTGTCTTCAGACTTAAAAACACAAAAATCAAACATGAATTTAAAATGTTGAAATTTTAAGATATATAAAAAAAAATTAACTTTCGATTTATTTTGTAAATAGGTTAAGTAATATATGACTTGGTTTAAATAAAATTTTCAAACCGATAAACCCAAAATTGCAGGAAATATTAAACAATTTTCGGTAATATTGCCGATTTTCTGCTATTTTTTGGTATTTTTTTTTTCTATCAAGGAAAATCTTTTGAGAAATTCGAAAAATGAGTTAAATAAAGAACCAAATAGATGCAATTTTCTACCGAAAACATGTTTCTATGCGTAGTAATCAGATCATTATTTCTATTCAAAATCGTGCTTTTTGACAAAAAAAAAAAAAAAACATATTAAAAATAATAAAAATGTTATGACATTAGACTATCTATGTAATACTGTTAGTGGAAACCGGATTATAATATAGTCCATTTTCATCTGATTATATGGTTTATCTTTTTTGTGATTTAATAATGTATCTTAAGAAATTAATTTGAATCGAGGTTGGAAGGAGAACGTACTTCATCACATGCTGGTGATTCTTCATATTTGACAGTTTATTACATAACTTGTTATTCGACCACGTTGACATAATCAAGGGACCTAAAATTTATATTTAAATATTAGGTATAGATAATATAAAAAATATATATTTGTATAAATTTCAAAATATGTACTTTATTAAATTGTATTTATTACTAGCTGCGGCATAGTATGTTCGGGTGGGGACTAAAATTTGGAGTATCTCTACATATTTCCATCCACATACTTTGTCCCGCGTTACTCGAAAATGGCACGAAAGAGTCTACGACGCATACGGCAGTTTTTAAAAGAGTCTATAATATGGTACAATGGAGAAAAAATTAAATAATACTGTGTTAATGTGTTTGAGATATATTAAATATATAACACATATTTTAAAATTCTATAATAGTTTTTCGGTGGTTTTATGTAAATTATTAAAATTAAAATCATTAAAAATAATTTAAAATCTTTTCCCTATGATGATTAATGGAACCAAAAATAATGGACTAATAATATTTTCTAAAATTATATTTTTCGAGTTATTGAGTTTTTACTGGTTTATATAGAGTTATTATAATAAATAAGAATCGTGTGATAATTGTTTTGTTTTTGAAATGGCCAATTCGTTTGTACAATTTCATTTAAACATTAATACATAGTTATATTAATCACAAACGTATGTACATTCGAAATATTATAGAGAAAGAAACACACAGAGAACGCTTTTTATTTGAAAAGAGATATATGTTAAAAAAATCACGAATTCTTGATCGTGGCTTAGCCTGTATATAATCTATATGCACTGTGCGCGCGTCTGGATCATTACTATATCGCCAATAGATGTGCGTTGAATAAAAAAAAAATTATATTAAAGTAGGTATATATATATATATATATATATATATTGACTGTAATGTAGGACGTGATCGGAGATAAAAATCGAAAAACTATTTTCATTTAATGAATATTATGATTATTAATACTATTATTATACGTTTGTAATGTCTATTTTCATTATTATCATCGTCCCGTGTTTATTTTAATGGACATTATGAAAACGAAGAAGAATTTTAATCGGAATTTCTCTATTCTTTAACCATTCAGGTAGGCATCTGATTTTAGTTTATGAATTTCCATTTTATCATTCTTTCATGTTAATTCTAGTTCTCTTTATGTGTGCGTGTTTTTTAAAACGGGTTATTGTTATTATTATTTGATTACTACTTACTAGTGTTACGGGGTTTGTTCGTAATTATTATAAGTACTTACATAATTGGATTTGTTGATTAGTTTATTAGCAGAGTATTTAACAGAACACTGGAACTTAATTAAGGCCCATATTAAGATTTTATGTCACTGTTAAAACAATATAATGGGCAATATTTCTATTAAGTGTTGAAAACAGTAATTTATAATTTTGATCCAACACGTGGTGCGCATAATAATAAATAATAATTATTAGGACGATGTAAAAAATATTAACGTTTTTGGAACATTAACTTAATTTTTCTCACCGAGAAATCTTATCTAGCCAACCACAAACATAAATACCGAAATACGTAATATTTTTGTTTTCTACATACGTTTTCTATGGTTTTCTTATATAATGAAATAATTATTTAAATTATTTGTTATACCAAATCCTACACATATACATCATATTGAATATAGTTATTTTACTAGGTCGTATAATAATCGTCTATGAATGGTTATTACGTTTATATTATTTAAGATATTATTTGATTCTAATATCAGTAATTGAAAATGACGAATATTATAAATCTGTTATATCGTGCAACTAAAATGTTATTACTTTTATTCATAGTATTATTTTAAATAATATTTGTTTATTTATTTTTGTTTATTTATTTTTATTAATTTCTAAATATCTACATAATATTCATTATTTATTTGCGACGAATGCTTTATCCTTTATACTAATAAGGGCAAAATACTTTCATGTGCCAAGTTTATACTCTAAAACTTTGTCAATAAGGTTAAATTTCGTATAAGTCGTGGTTACGACGGTGACGTTACACGAAACAAGTTTCCAGTAAATTTGGTTTGTTCGAATGGAAGTAATTCGCCTAAAAGTTAAAAGTTCGGTGCCATTTATTTTAAACCCGTTAGAAATATGATTAACTTGGGGAATATGAAAATACTTATTCTACGTTTTATAAACTCTAAAGCAAAATAATTAAGGTCATAACCATATAAGATATAAATAATACTAATGACTATATATAACTTATTAACTAGTTTAAAAATTATATGAAAACGTATTTTACATTTACACTATTGTTCTAAAATGGTTAAAATTAATTAAACTAATAATAAATATGTTGAATTGTAAATATTTCGATTTTAGTCTTGAAAATATAATATAATATAATTAAATTATAATAAGAATTAATTATCATGCTTTCACCTAATTCGATAATATTGATTTATTTTAATTGATTAATAAATTTGTTTAATAAATAATATAGTAGTTAAATAATTAAACTTCTGATTATATGAAGTCTTCTAAATCATATTACATTGCGAAATTAAATTTAAATATAATATTTGAAATGTTTGTTCAAATATAATATTATAAGCGTATAGTTGTTTAAGCTATTAAGAAAGTGATTAAACATTATTAATTTATATTAATACATATTATATGTATAAATATTTATCTAGTTATTAAATAACAATTAATTGTTATATTAATTTCCTGAATATAACATATAACAGTAATTATATAACTATAAGAATGAAATGTTAATACTTACATACAGTTTTTGTTTAAATTTACATATTGTTATGTGTTTAGTACGCTTAAAACAGATTATTAGTAGAAACCAAAACCATAGAAGTTATATAAGACTGAATAAAAGTTTATATTAAATTCTGTTAATACATTATTTAATGAATTGTAAAATATAGGAGAATTAATACCTATTAAAAGTTTTATATGGTGATCAATAATATTATATTTTAGTTTTCACAGATAAGTATGTTAAATTATTGTCCTCCATTTTGTATTTTAGTTTAAAACGTTCTTTGTAAGAATAATATAATAGCACTGTGAATTATATATGTGTAGATAAAATACATCTAAAACAGTTATGTTTTAATCTTCCTATTCGTATTCCTTATACTCACAACTAGATGGGTACAGCTATCTTTGTCCTATACCTCTATGGATCTCAATATCTCACCTCTCGTCTATTCACACCAGCTATCTTCACTCTTCATTTCATCGATCGACCTATTATTCGGTCTTCCTTACTCCTTTTACCTTCCATATTCGTTTCCATAACTAATCTCACTGCCTTTGAATGTCTCCTTAGAACATGTTCAAACTATCTCAATACCAATATCTCATCATAAACACAATTTTCCCTTATTTGTTGATTTCTTATTCTATCTTCTCTATTTTCTATTCACTTCACACGTCCATCTTAGCATTCTCATCTTCATAACTCGGTATTACTACTGCCTTATTATAATATATAATAATAATATCTAACTTACAATCTTATTTTTTTAATATATTATTAAATCATATTATGTTTTGATACTATTGTTTGGCTATTATAACGTATAAATTCATATTTGAAAATAATATTTTAATGATTACAATTTTTAAATTACATTTTTTTTTTTTGCAGGTGAGTGTTCGATTGTTTAAATGGTCAATATTAATCGAAACAATACAGAGAGAAAAAGTATGGTAATATATTATATATATTTTTAAATTGTTATACGTACAATAACGTATTGTGTTTTTATTTTTATTCACAACGAATGTGATGCATTCCATGATGTAATCACACTCATTAATACGGAGTGTTGTATAGGCAATTTCGCTACACTACCGAGTTTATTAATCTAAATTGCCAACACGTCAATAATTACTATTAATAATATATTTATTATGTTCAAAACACTAATAATTATTACAACCTATTCATAATATAATCGGTATTGACGTAAAATTTGAATTTTTTATATTTATTAAAATAATAATTACAATCGTGATAAATATTAATATGGTATAATAACTACATACCTAATTGGATAATATATTGGGTTATAGTCTAATCGCTGAAAACTTTATGACATTCAAATATCAAATATGTGAAAAATTATTATTTTTACGTTTAAAGGTAATGAATTTATCTTGTTTAGCTGTGTTTTAAACAATTGAAATTAAATCGTTAACAGAGTGTTTGGATTTTGCGTATCTTTATTGATAATTTCGTTTGCGGTTATGATGGCGATGACGTTTGACGACGGAATAATTATATGTCGTTTTAAACAGCACGGTGTATAATAATGTTATAATAATTACTCCGTTATAGTCGGCAGTGTTTTTTGGAGGTTGCCAAAACAATTAATTTTTTTTTTTATTTCGAAACGTTTTAAAACAAACATAATCACGATTTGTTTAAATTAGTCAATTCGGAGTAGCGGTAATGGTAGCCAAGTGAAACGCGATAGATTGTCGCCGACGTTGCGGTTAACAGCGGGCTAACGAGCGTTTTATATTTATTTGGCGAATTAAGAATAACGAGATTAATGCAAACAAATGTTTGCTCGTGCGATATCTGGCGAAAAATCGACGAGGAAATTTAGCGGTTAGAAAAACAAAATTACGAACAATATACGTCAAACTTCATTTAACCATCTTCCCCCTCCCTCATATCATCATCACGTCACCCACTATCGTAATATTTATATAATATACAACAAATGTTTTACAATAATATAAACCGTGTAGCCTCCGTCGTGCCAGAAAAAATAATGATAACGAACGAGGTCGTGGCCCAGTTAGAGACTATATGCCGTTGTTCAATCGCAAGTCGTAATCGTGGATGACGTCATACATTCGCATTTAGAACTATATAACATTGAGACTATAAAAATAAAGCATTTAGACTACGGAACCCTTAAGTTATGACGTATGCGTTCAATTTGAAAATAAAAATTTAAACAAATTTTGGCGTCAAATTTGAACAGAGGAATAATTTCGATGTCCTCTTCGTACGATTTTTGAAAAATATTACCCGACCAAAAAGTTATAGCTATTTAAAATATGTTAAACTATTTATATCTAACCATTATTTACTTGACCGTTAAATTAAATTTTTCGAAAATTCCATAGAAGAACGTCGAGCATATTACCATAGGTATATGTTTATAAAATTAAATATTAATAAGTGTTTAAAATCAACTGAATGAACGTTAAAGCGTTCATTTTGTTTTTTTTTTTACTACAACTGTCCACTCGACGATGTCTGCGGACTCGTGTATATATATACGTACACGGGATGGTACAATTGTCTGTTTGTATAGCATGTCGTACCCGTATTGCAGTGGTGTCCGGTAGCTGAAGGGGTATTATTTGGATAAAGGGCGTCGACAGGGACTCACACGGTTGGCATAATATTATAATAGTATGCATATGTTTGGATTATATACATAGCCCCCCCCACAAGGAAGGGAATAGATCACTCGTTCGTTCGTTCTCTGCGGAGAGATAATATAATATTATTTATATTTTTTTCCCACTGTATACACTTTCCCCTGATCGGGCACCGGAATGACAGCATCGTGAGTGATTGGAGTGCGAGGGGCATGAAAATTGCTGTCTTCTTCTACCTGGTCTCTGGTAATACGATGTATTGTGATTGGTGATCACTATACCGTACTCAAAATGCAAGGTTGATGAGATAGTGATGGGCAGAGAATTTTGGGTATTTTCAATTATATACTTATATATACTTAAGGGATATCCTTAATGTATATGCGTACTTTATAATTTATAAAAAATAACTCGAGCGATGAACATAACTCGCAAAATAATTTTGTGTGCAACTTTAAAATCATTTTATTACAATAAGGTACCTTACTTGATGAAAATAGTAGTAAATGGTGTTAAAATTATATTATACCAAATATAATATTAATAATATAAATATATAACAATGAAAAAATTATTTATTGTTATTTCGCGTTAGAAATCTTTAAAAATTGTTAATAAATACGTAAAATCATAAAATATGTCATTAGGTAACAATATTGGACTGTTATTTTTATTAATGTACTATAAAAATGTTATTTGGTTAAGGAGAGGAAATAATTGTTGATGTCCCCGGAGGCCAAATGATAATATTATGTTGTCCCTCACATTTATCGTGTGAGCTACCTGATACTATGATTGCCGATGTATATTTACGACGACGTTAGCCATACCTACTATAATTGTCAACCAAACATGTTATTAATTTTAAAAAAATCTAACGAAATTGAATATCCTGCAATTGCGTTTTACCTTTTACTGGACGTCTGTTAAACATTGTTTTAATTAATGTATCTACATAATTAAAGCGTACAAACTATAATTTGGTTCGTTTTTATACATTTTTTTTTTTTTTAAATATTATCATAATGAACATTAATTATTTTAGTCGTTAATATACCTTGTCTCGTTTAGTAAGATAGTTAATAAATTAATAATGTAATAACCGAAATTTTAATATTAAAACGATTTAACACACTTAGCACTTCAAAACATGTTTCCACGTCGGATATTTTTCATTTTTCATAACTGAAGAAACAGTGTTCATACATTTTTAATTAAAATAATAAAAATATGTATTATCAATGAGTATAGATTGTTTCTATTCTTATAATTTTATTGTCTGTGGTATTGTCTAACAATTTGTTTATAATCATAAATTAAATAATTAAAACGTGACACTGTATAATTTGTTGTGAATAAATGAGTAATAAATATTATACATTTTTTATTATATTTTAAACTCGTAAGTGACTCATCGTTTGTTCGGCTAAAAATGCGTAGTTATATATATTCAAATAAAAATATTATAGTTTTCTAAAAATATTTTTTATAATTTAAAATTATTATCAAGTTTAGCAGTATTTGTATTAAATAGAAATATATAATCTCTTTATTTTTGTTTTGTTTTGAGAAAATTCAAAAATAAACGAGACAGGTGTTTATGTAAAACTTCAAAAGTGCGAACAAGTTTTTGTAATCGTCCAAGTTGTTTTGTCGGACAACCGTAATTGTGAAAGGCCTGTGAAAACACAAGGTGGAAATCTGAGTAAAGATATTTTTGATGTTTCGTAAACTTCGATTAGAGCACGAGGGGTTGGTTTTTAATTAAACCTCTTCCGCCACAGAACTAGTTAATTCCCTCCGTCCATCCAACTGATATTGCCTATATCTTTAAAGTATATCCCTTCAACAGTTTGTTTGGAAACTTACTTGTATAATTAAAGTTGATCAGGAATTTCCCCCGGATACTCTTCCTAACTACCGACATGTTAAAGTCGAGGTTTGTGATGAACGACCATAGTATTATAATTTTACTTTTATTACTTCAATTTATTTATTTCTTTAATAACTTATTTAAATAACAAATTTATTTATATATTTATATATAAAAAACAAATTAAAAATAGGTATTAATTTTTCTGTGCATCTGTTCACAACTTTGAAATTTAAAATATTCCATTAAAAATACATTGAAACCAAACAAGCCAAGTCTTCGTTTTTCCGACGATATAAAATTACATTTTTTTAGTGCCAAGACATTAACGATAAACCTACAATATCTCTAGGCATCTTGAATCTGTTATTGTTAAATATAGTCACTACGATAGATAATTTTCATTTTGAAATTATGCTACTTTAATTATACAACACCGAAATTAAATTTTACGATTATATTAAATCGATTTCAATTTTCAATCTATAATATTAATTCCATCAACGCCAATGTATATTCAAGTAGTTAATTACAATTAATTTTCAACATTAAATACTTATTTATAACTAGGCGATTCCGGTTTTTTTTTAATTTAATTTAATTTAATTAAATGTTCGCTATCAATCAATTTGGCGATTCGATACTCGGTGAATTTCAACGAAAAAAGATCCGGTCAAATCACATTGTTTTTAAATATGACCGCAGCAATACAATATTATAATGATTGATATTTTTCCGATTTTCGAACGATGCCAATCTGAAATCTCGGTCGAAACCGTTTTTCCATATTAACTGGTAAACGATTTCCTTTACTTTTGCTAAATTTAAAAACGAAGTACTAGGTCTTTAAATTGAATAGCGAGATTTATGCTCCGGGCAACGTGGGCGCATATGTGTGTGTGTGTGTGTGCTTGTGCGTTTGTATGTGTATAGGGAAATGGTATATACCGTCGCAGTATAAACGTGTATAGGAGGGGCAAAAAGTATAATCAAAGAGGAGTTCACACTCGAATTGCGTGACCCGCACCCGTTATCGCCGCATTTTATCGACTGTCCCCTGGCGACACCTCACCGCCAACGGCACCACCCCTTCGTTTACCCGCCCTTTGTAGAGTTCCCTACGGCAATAAGAGTGACGTCAATGTTCTGCGTGCACATACACACGGCAGTCAGTCTAGCCATTTTATTAAAAAATCAAATTAAACCCCGAGCGGCGAAAGCGCTTGGAATTGAATTTTTGTTTACACATCGCTAATATGTTTCAATGGTAATTTCAGCGTAAATACATTACTACGGTTCCGACTGAGCTGTACACTGCACAAAAACGCATGCTCATTAATGCAGTAAACTATAATGAATTATTTAATCAAATTAAAACGATGAGAAAAATTCTGTCGTAACTCGTTGACATAACGACCGATATAATTAATACGAATCAACATCAAACGCTATTAAATTCACTATGGATTACGAGAATATATTGTTGTTGAAATTTTATTTAATCTCTTTATTATGTGGTAGGTACCTAATAATCCGCTACCTATTATAATCTTAAAATAACGCTAATAATTTGAAAATAGTCCCGAAAAAATCACATGAGATTTTTTTTATATTATTTTGACTCTCCGTATGATAGTGACACAGGTTCGTTGGTGAGTGGATTTTTGCAGATAAATCAATATTGGATCTGCAACAATTTTTCATCGCCTAATTTTTCAATTGAATTCTATAATTTCTAGGGTAGGTATAATATATTGGTGTGTAGGTTGATACACCAAACATGCTTTCTCATTTTCATTTTTAACCTTATATATGCAAATTTTTCTAAAAAACGAAATTATATTTTTCAATAACTCTATTTTTATCATACATCAAGCATGAGTACTACTCTTTTTTCCATAATATATTATTCAGCCATTATATTTATATATTTTTCTAATTTATATTCTAAATATTATATTTAACTCAAATTGTAAATATTAATAATACCTATACATGTTATAATTAGTAATATTTAGCCAAAAGGGAAAGGCATTAATTTTTTAAATTATAATTTTATAAAACAATATTTTTATTTTTTAAAACTTATTTTTTTTTTTAAGTGTTATATTTTTTTCTATTAAACATTTTCACTTCAATCTTTAAGGAATATATTTCCGACAATATATTATAATTCCATTTTGTACTGACTATATTCATTTAAGAGAAATCAAATTTAAAATTATATCAAAATGTACAATAATTAAGATATAGCGAACACAATACAAGTTAGATCAAGTCTCACCTTAACATTTTTATAAATTTTATAAAGTTCAAAAATTCAGGATGTATTATTAATTATGAGACTAAACAATTTTTTTTAGTGAAGTTTTTCTTTATTTTGGTATTACTCCAACTGTATGTCCTCATTAGAAAAAAAAAGTTTAGTGGAATTATTTATAATAATAGAGATAATATTATTTATTATAATTTTTTTTTTTTTACCTCGTAGATATAGAAAATATTTATTTTATATTTATTTTTTAATATTTTTTATTAATCATGATTTTTTAATTTTACTTTTTTTTTGTTAAACGACGAAAGTGTGCAAGATCAAATGTTCACAATAATAACTAACATACCCTGCGGATAATAAAATCTTTCCCTTCCGTATAATTAAATTTGCATTGCACACGACAGGGATTTTATTTTGTTGTTGCTTTTCGAAATTAATCCTCAGAAGCCGTAACGAGACACTTTATTGTACTTGCGATGACATACTTAATGCGCTTTATGTGCACACTAGATACACTTCTGCTGGCATCATTGTAATATTAAAAAAAAAATAAATAAATAAAAAACACTGCATGCTAGATCATAATCAGTGCCGCTGTCGAGTGGGTTACGTGCCTACCGAATCCTGTTTAATTAATTGGTAAATTATAATGACACTATGTGGAACAAAATAATATTTTTTAGACAAATTTTTGCACCTATATGTTTAACAACTTCTCGCAACTATTTTTAATCCTTCATTCATTATCAGTAGCTGACAAATGATTAAAACTAGGGCACAAAAGAGATAAAAAGTTAAAATTATGTTATATACGTATTATGCCATTATTATGGACAATTAGACCTATACTCGTTCGAGTGTAGTTTGACGTCACCCAAAACTTATTATTACAAAACCGTATCTAAATAATGATTTTTTACTATGACACTGATTATACTGATTATAATGCCCGTTGTTATGGTCGATTATAAAAGTTTAGAGATACAAATGATTACAGTTAAAAAAGTTAATTACTTAACGTTAAGTCAGTTACTATAGACCAATTTTTAATGAAGACAATGATTTTGTTTCTGCACTTTACGGTTGTTTAATGTTTTTCATTGTCGCTTGTTTATATTCGAGTTTATATTTTTAATGTTCTCGCCGAGAAGATGTTTACCGGATTTAATTTATAATAATATAAAAAAAAAAAAATATGAGTTTTACAGGAGTTGAATTCACTAATCTTGTTATTAATATTGTAGTACAATGTTCATTCGATCGAAATTGCCTTTTTTTAAATTTACATATTATTTACAATTTTTACGATTTGAAACATTACATTATTCATGTTAATTTAGTAGCAGAGATTGGCTTTACAATACTTAACTAATTTATTTAATTATTCATCATTCGTCGACTTGAAAATTGACAAAAACCTAATTAAGGTTATTTGACTTGGTCGATGAAAGAAAGAAAAAAAACAACAACAATTAAAACAAATAATCATTACGCGAATAAATAAATTGCTTTTCTACTCCAAAGTATTCATAAAACTACTGAGGAAATAAGGAGTAGGTACCTTACCTAACCATCGGGTATTAAATCTCTTGAAGCATGACTGAAAAACATTTTTTTTAACGCACGAATGTGCTTTATTGCATTTAAAATAAAACTTTTACCGTAGTTTGTAAACACAAATCGGGTCGCGTATTAAAGTGTGTGCGATTTTTATGCATAATAAATTAATTGCGTTTAAACAAGTGAATATTAAATTCTCATACTACATGCTCGCAAGTCTATATTTTGTTTGAGTTTAATATATTACATATTATTATTATTAGGTACATACTTATAATAATTATAATTATTTAATTACGCGCGTGCTCTGTAACGTGTAAGTCCACGCGGAACTAATGAAAATAACGAAAATTCTTATCTGGGACGGGTTAATTAGAAATTATGCATCGCAGTCGAGAATATTATTACTATATTTTACGGTTAATTTACAACCGCGTGGTCGTTTGTTAAATACTTGGTTTTATTGTCTCTGAAAATCACGGACACACGATTATTATTATTATTATATCTATTTTAGATTATACTACGGAGGATACGCGATACGTATAAAATATCATTTCCCAATCGGGTCCGATTTGTGTGCACGTTTTAACCGTTCCGTTCCGTATAATAATAATAATAATATATTATTATGCGCATGTGACTGTCATGGTAAATGGTAATAACAATTTACGTTGTTCTCTCGTTGACACGATTTAACGGATCCACTTGGTGTTTTACTAGGAACAATAACACGCATCGTGTATGTGTATATATTTATGTTGTCACTGGTCCGATATCGGAAACAAATAATATAATTGATAATATTGTAATGTAGGTACATTGGTTAAACGCGTGTACGTGTTTGTGTGTATTGTCTACGGCCGTAAATTCTATAGTTTTATTAAAGCTTATTAAATTATTCTATTTTCATATCGTTGTTGTTTAAACAAAATACATTATATAATGTGTAATAATTTTTTACGATAGTTTAGGAAGTAGCAGAAAACAAATATAAATTTCATACACAACGTCGGAGGAATGGTTCACTAGTAAATAATTCACGTTTATTTTACTGATATAAATAATATCATACATATTCTATTATAACATTATGAATAACTATTTATGTAGTTTTCTTAAAAATAACATATTTTTTACAATTGATAGTTTTTCTTTTTACTCGCACCGATTTTAACGTACATGTTTACCTAACGTATCCATGAACCAAAAATATATTTTGTAAGCTCTCTAATCAATTTAAGTAAACGATAAAAAATAGAAATTAATTATTCACGAGTACAGTACAACATATATTATTAATTTTGATAAATGTACCCAAATTGTTATAAATTATAACGCTTGCAAAGGAAAAATTGTTTTAATTTTAACTTTTTTTTACTAGTGAATACATTCTTGTTGCTAATGGGTCGTGTTTACTTTTGTTTTCCCTTCCATTCAAAATACTTTACGAATTTATAAAATAAGAAAATGAGATTCCACCTTAGCCTTCTACTTTCGTTAGGCGTTTTTCTAAAGGACTTTTGTATAGTTTATTATTTTTTTTAAGGAAATTACTTTTAAAACTGATAAATCTTAGAAATGGCTTCGAGTTAAAATGTTCAAGTGGAAATTCAAAAGTGTAACCAAAACGAATAAAACGCCACTTCGGGTCAGTTCATAGACGTACAGAAAATGTTGTAATAATACTTGTGGTGTGTTAAAAGTACCTATATTATAAAGTATCTAAGTATTTTAAGCACTTAAGACCTATATCCGTGGAATTTTAAAAACGTTTTTACATTAATTTAGTACCTATAGAAAAAATTTAATTAAATTTAAAAAAAATCTTTGACATTATTAATAATACATCGTCATTATTATTTATTATATTTTTATGAGCTGGTTATAAAAATTAAAAATGTATGAGTACAATACATTGTTTATTGATTCACTGAATTCGTAATTGAAAAAACCGCAGTACTTTTGAAAAAAAAAAAAAATACTAAAAGGTTCCTAGAAGGTTTTATTGGTAGCAACATTTGTAGGTTCATTAAAAGAAAATAATAAAACTATATACCCTCGTTGCGCATTTACTGCTTTTAGACAGACCAAATGATTTATAGTGCACCACGTTCAACCACACACAAGTTGTTTTCATGATAGAATAAAAAGTAGGAAAGGTAAGAAAATTGTATACTATAAACGAATTTGTCATTCATTGAATACCAAATGACGAATATTATTACTACTATTACTACGTCATGTTTATAACTTATACATGAGTAAAATTGAAACGAATAAAAATATTTGTGAATGATATTATAGAGATGTTTTTATGATGATTTAGAAATATTAATGTGAAATTGTCAAGTAAAATTTCGTTCAGAATATTAAAAGTATTGTGTACAATCGTGTGGGATAGTGTCAATACTATTGCCATCATATTATATATTGTTCTTAAACGGAGTTTCTGTATCTAGACTGTTTTTCCTTTCTGGTTGTTTGTTTTATTCTCAAATGTCATGCTTTTAGCGTCAACAATGCATTTTTGTTTGTTTAATAATGAGTTTATTGGAAAAATGACTTTTCTACAGTCTGTTCCAATGCGTGATGCGTATACGTTTTTGTAGTAGTATTCGTTTGTCACATCTCTGGAACTATTTTATACAGAATACACAATCATACAATAATAATAATATGTTATAGGTATTTTGTGAAAAAAATTAATTATTCAATTATATTATGTAATTTATTGTAATATTACGGTAATGCAAATATTTTTGTTTTATTAATTGTGTTTTGATTCTTTTTTATTCAAAATATATATATATATAATATCTATTAATAAACTGGATAAACTTTTATTTTAATTGTTTAAAAGTTTATTTTAAATTTTAATAACATATTTTTAATCAAAATGTAAATTTTTGTAGTTTTTATAATTAAATGCGAAATTAAAATTAAAGATTACTTATTAAATATTATCATTGTTGTTTAACAAATATATGTTAGTTATGTTTAATTTTTTCTCATGATCATCTAAAATTTAAAAACTATACTATAATGTTACAAAAATAATATAGTGAATCAAATAATTTGTCAAATGCGATGATTTATTTGCTTTAAAATTTATAATTAAAATACAACATTGGCTAGTGTTGCTGCCGGTTAGATTGACTATATTATTTTTTTCATTCTTTATTATTGTTATTATTTTTTTTTTTAATTTTTAAACCAAACCATTAATTATTAAAAAGCGTTAGTTCATTATGATTTTTATACTTAATATACAATATGTTTTAACTATATATAAAAAATTTATAATTTAATGTTAAAATAAATAAAACGTTTAGTGATATTTATAATATATTATGTCTTACAAATGCAATGCAATATTTGGTCTTACATTTAAAGGAAGTTGAATTTTTATTATAAATGGACTCTTATTAATATTTACTTTATTTGTTGATGTTTTTCTATAATTATATTTATAACACCAATGTATTTTGAAATCGTATACTAATTCGATTAATTGTTTATATTTATGTTATTTATAAAAAAATGATTATCCCAATAGTAACAATATTTTTTATACACGCTGTAGAATTCAAGGAAACGGTAAAAAAAAAAAAAAAAAAAAAAAAAAATAACAAAGTTAACGAAACACCTTTCGTAACAGATTGAATTCACGACATGGAACTATGGGTTGGGCAAAAGGAGAAACCAATCTGTGAAATACGCCAATCTGACAAATAAATCATGGTTCTTGGTTAGTATGAAATGTCGGGTGTATAAAAAATAAATAAAAATATATTGCCTGGCGGTTGTGGTGTATAATTTATTTTTGTACATAATCATGCACGATCCCTTTTACAACGGTGTTATTAAAGTATGGGCAGACACTATTGAATTTTTCATGCTAGGTTAGGTTGGATGGAACTGAAAAAAAAATAAAAATATATATATATATATATATCGTATATCAGTCTTGTCTATATTTGCAATTAGTTTAAAAGGTAAAATAATTCAATTCAATTATTGTGATTATTTTACATAGACTATAGAGCGTACAAAACACAACCTAAAGGATTTAATATATCCTCACGGGTTGTGTTTCTGTGCAATTATTAAATTGTAAATATAAACTATATGTTATTTATATTTGTATATTGTATAGATACTTTGGTTTTCGTACAGTCGTGTGGATATCGAATACCGGTTAAACATCGTTTTTTCATATCATTATATTTATAGTACAGTCAAAATATTTCGATACCTATCATATCAGTGTTAGGTGTACATTAATAATCAATTTATTTACGATTATATAAAATGTTATGACATTTTAATGTGAATCGAAATAACATATTGAATATATTAATTATTATGTATAAACTTTCTGAACTGTTTAAAAATATATATATATAAATATATCATAAATGTGAAATTAAATATTATTACGGTATGATAAACAAGTATATGTACCATCTGGTTGTATGCGGTTAACCGTAATGATCAATAATGCAGCAAGTTGCGGTAAAATGTTTTACTTAAATTATTGTTCATAGAACCAATGCATGATAATGATTATATGGAATACAAGTATAGTTTTTGTTCTATGCGATTGTATTGTACAACAAGTTATTTATTGGTAATGATGATATTCCGAAGCAATGGCGGATTTGAGAGGGGGCACAGCCTAATGATTAGGGTAATAAAATATTTTTTGTATGGTTTGCTACAAACATTTAAAACAACTATATTTTATGAACGTTTTTTATCATAATTGTTTCGAGAAATAAAATAATATTTAATTATAGTGATTATAAGGTATCCTAGCTACTTTATACTTTTTATTTATAAGTCAACATTAATCTGGATTTCTTTATTGTCAATAAAATACAATATATAAGTAATAAACTAATAAACATACATTGATAAAAATTTTAGATTCTGAGTGAAGCGAAAAATGTATTAGTTTTACCATGATCTGTGTTTTTCTTTATGTACGAAAACACTTTTTTGGGTTACTGTATGAATTTAATGTTACTGTACCACAAACTGCTTTCGATAGAAAATGTTGTCTAGTTGGTACTTTATTCAAGTCATTTTTTGTAACTATCAATTTTTTCTAATGAAACAGATAAAACTATTATATACGGCATTAACAACGGCAGAAACAGTAAAATTAATGGAACTTACATTTTGACGAACTTGAAATTAATTATTTTACGATAATTAATTTTTCTACTGCACATTATTTCATAAATAAATAAAATGTATAAAAAAATAATATTATCAGTATATTGTATATCTCTAACTGACTTGTGTTTGTAATCATTTTCCTGAATGCAATATTACTCCATTCAAATCATAATTATAATATAACACAAAAATATTTCACTACTTATTTTTGTCTCTGAGGACTCGGCTTTATTAAAATTAAACTTTCATAAAAATATACGTTTTTCCGTATTATTTATTTAATATTATTTTGATAAATTTTAGGTCCCTTTCTCGAAAAAACAAAATCCTAGATCCGCCACTTCGTCCGAAGAAATTGGTTTAAATTAAGTTATCAGCAATCGGTTTATTAATAAACAATATTGTGTTGGCTACGAGTCACGAAACGTTTCTCGTGGACAAATTAAAGTCGAAATGAGCTCACGTACAAAGTTCGGCAATAATTGATCATTAAACTGTCACGTACGGATTGTGTCAAGCTGCGCGGAACCATTAAAAACAGTTTAGTCATATTGTTTGCTGACCAATCGAATAAAAATCAATTTTTCAATTTAAGTTATAGTGTGTATTTGCAAGAGCCACCATTTTCCTAATTATACCCGAGGACCCACTATACCCTTTCTCCGAGTTGTCTCGTGTAACGCGAAACTTGCAAGCTGGCTCGTTTATATCAGACACCCGTCTGAAATAAATTAAATCGAAATTCCCAACAGACCAGACAGAGATGGCGGATACAGGGTAGTGGTTGACCCAACGTTGATTGATAACCAAGCTACGGAATTGATTGATGGTCAATCGCCCGTGAAAAATGAAAGTAGTGCAATTTTTTTCCCCCGTTTCACCCATACCGGCAACACCAGTCAGTTCTTAACTAATTTTGCGCTCGTCGATATTAGTCCGAGAACCTTGTTCTTCTAATCACGAACAATAATTGTTGAACAATAACTATATTCGTGCGACCACAATATTGTTTAGTGATATTGATTTTCACCTACCCATTCATGTTATCCATCCACAGAGAGAAAGATTACACGTCATAATTATATCTCTACATTAAAATTGTCTCTAATAAAAATATCATTTAATATTTTTTCATTGAATTTAAATAGAAACAAAATATTAACATACTTATAATATCACCATAATAAATTAATACTTACGTTTAAATAATTAATTTGTATTTCTTTAAATAAATATAATAATTTAAAACATTTATGCAAATTTTATAATGGTTTTTACCTATTCTATATTATTTTAATTAAATTATAGTTAAATCGTCTGGATAGCATGTCTATGTAAATTTATCAATACTTATATATTAATAAAATTAATATTAAAGATATTTTTGTGTTAGTTATGTCTTCTATATTATAACTGGAAATATTTCGATCAATAACCGAAAGATTACATCCGTTATAGATCAACGGTTAAATTACATAATATTTAGACAAAATAGTTAAAATCATTACTACTAAGTAGGAAATATTGATCATAATCGGCAAATGGTATTTACATAATTTTACTGAGATGTTGTAACATTTCCAAGTAATAAAATATAATATACAACGTGACGTTATACGTTTTTCATAAATAATATGCATTTGGATCATTCAACGTACATAAATGAGTAGGTACACAATTGCTTTTGTTAAAAAGTTATCGCGGAAACAATGGTAGAAAAACGCCTATGGTCGATATTTTTGATATGTAATGGATTATTTTGCTTAGAATTTGATGGAATACGAATTATGGATTGATAAATGATTGTGTTATTTATGTATGCTGCAATGTTATACGTACCTGCGTTAATAATATTTGGCGGTAGAACAACAATATATATGCTTTATATTTATTTAATAAATCAATTATTGAAACACTTATACTATATGATTCTCGATACCTTTATGAGTATCGGTTCGATAACACTTATGATACCTAATCACCGAAATGAAAAAATATAGGTAAACATTGCTCAACTGTATATTATTTCGTCTCATTTATTTTTCATATAAAATCCAAATAAAATATTTAATATACACTTGTCAATTGTATCGCAGGTTACAAATGTTGTAGATGGGTAATTTTTATTTTATTCGCTTGGCAAAAAACGTATGAAGTTATTTGGACCAAATTCAATTTATACTACCCACATATATATATTATATATAATATGACCGACTTTTAAACGTCAATTTATTTTTATAAGTTAAATCTAATGAATTTGTATTGGACGCTTCTAGTCGTATTATTTTATTTCATATAAAATATCCAAGGCTGCTCTAGAATCGTTAAGTCCTATTTGTTCGGTTCTTTATTCGGAAATTGCGATAACATAGTTGTATGAGACCAACAGTTTTATATTACCATAATAAAATTATGTTGAAAAGATATTTCGCCTTCTCATGGCTCATACAGTGGTTAGTGTAAAAGGGTGCTTTATTGAATTTTATACACGTGTTCAATCGTTGTGGTACTTTATTCGATTTCTTATATATTTTTATACGGAAAACCCTCACAATATTTGACGCATTTACCTACTTAAATGTAACGTATAAATAAGTTTCCATATATTTAAAAGAAACAAATTATTTGAGCAATAAAATAGGTAGTATAAAAATCGATATAATGTAATGCATGGCTTTTTTTTATTATTTCAACACGCGATTACAATAAAAAGAAGGTGAGTTTAAAATTTTGAAAAGGAGATAACAAATTAAAAATATGACGTTTAGTTTAGTTTAGCGGGGAAAATTTCTATTTCGTATAAGCTTTGGTTGTATAAAATATTATTTCTATGAATGCTGCTTTGTTTAGTTCGTTTATTTTGACATTAGTCGCGTTGAAATTACTTCAGTTAAAATATCCAATTAAATATAAATATGTAGAAAGTTTATGCAGTAGGTATACCCTATTCATGTTTCTGAATAATTACGAATAATTTAAAAACAGATTTAATGAGAAATAACGAACATAATGCATTGTAATGTTTATATTATTGTTATTACACTACAGTTGCAAGAATAAACTTTAGATAAATATATCTACAATATTTCTATTGAATCGTTATAGACTTATATTAATAAAGTATATATTATTATGGTATTTCAAAGGAATAAAAAAAAATATAAACGATTCATGAGAAATATTTTTGGAGTTGTATTTGTTTATATTTTATTCATAAATGTCATAAACACTTTTTTTAATTATCAGGTAATATTCAATAAACAAGTTGCTATTATCACTAAATACATTTTACTAGTCTCTGACGTCAGTCGTTGTCGTTTGTTACCGTGTTGATATTTCACTCAAGAGTAGGAGAGAAGATTAAATTAACAGTTAAAATAATTGTATGATACAGGAAGTATCATAGTTTAACGTGTATAAGGCGTAATACTGAGGTGAGCAGGTCATGTCTGACAGAAAAATAAAAACAGTACTTGTGAACAAAACTCGAGAAGACCAGGTGGTAGATCGAAAAAAAAACGGTGGTTAGATATGGTCAAGGGATATTGTGGTATTGAAATGTGATCCTAAACTATGCGTTTAGGAAAAGAAGAGAAGAGTGGAAAAAAGGGAAGTTATAAACGTTTAATAGTTTAAACGCGTACACTAACAAACATTATATTTTGGTGAATATAATAACTTTTTTATTACTACACTGTTTGACACTATATCATATTATAATAATATATCAAATACACAATTTTTTAAATATGATTTATAATTTAAATTAACATCGAATTATAACATCAATAATGTACCCAATATTAAAATAATATGTTATCTGGATCCGAATGTCTGTGATCACTTAAACGACTTAAACCCACCGATTTACTGTGTTTAAATCACGTCAACGATTTCGTTGGAATAGCTAAAGAGCTAAAAAAGACGAATCGCCGTATCGCACAGATCCACATATAACTTGCGCACATGTCGGATGCCGCGTCCCGAGCACTTCTTCTTATCATAATATATTATTATTATCATTATTATTATTATTATTATTATACTATCATCGTGTGCATACAGTGTTCGGGTTCGAGCGTTCGCAAAACAAAAGCCATTGTTCGTCAGTACTTCGGTGTGTATATATATATATATATATATTATATAGTACACATTATATAGCAGCGGGGTTGGATCGAAACCATTGCGCTTTCAATGCGAAACAACGACGGTGCCCGCGCATCCGGATTAAAACCTAAAGGCCTCTCGGCAGCGGATAATTCATAATAATTATAACGAACGCGTCGTCCGGCGTATCGCGGCCGAGATTGCATCACACGCGTTTGTAATGATTTCGGATTCGAAGAAATTACAATCGTAGTTCTACGCGAAATAATAGCCGTGCAATCATACTATAAGAACAATATATTACCATTATTGTACACTCGATATCGACTTATTTATTATTATTATTTCTATTATTACGACGCGGACGGAAACAACGATATATACCTCGGACACAACGGATATCACATAGCATATCATATAGCATTCGTATCGAGTAGAAGTCGATAGAAGATCCTTTTATCAATCGGGTTTGTTCCGGTGTGATAACAATTGTCGTATATTCAGTCATCAGACAGAGTTATTTTTCAATATTTAACAATATTGAAATTGTACGGAAACGAGTGACGCGCTCGAGGGGAGTGAGATTTAAGACCCGAACAGATACACGCGTCCACCGTCATACACGTACGCGTTCTAATTTAATAACGGGCATTATTATCATACGCTTTATCGCTACACAACGATAACATACATTGTTACGTCGACGCGGTATAAAACGTGCTATCCGTCGCGTATATCGGTACGGTATTGATCCCTCGACCATCCCACGAGCGCACGAGATAGACGTCATCGTCCGGGATGAGGTTTACAAGTCAAATATAGCGTGTACGTGCGCGTGTGGATATATTATATTATATATATATATATATATATATATATATATTGTGCGTGTACACCGTGGTTATCGGGTACGAAATAATAATAGTAATAATAGCCTGTGCGTTGTGCTTTGGTCGCATTTCGCGCGCGCGCGCGCGAAACGCGCTCGCCGACCCGTGGAACAATGCGGACGCGACGTGGCGGTTTATATACTCGTATATATAGAGGAGGGGTGGGGTGGTAATGAAGGGGTAGGATCTATTTCTCGGTTAGCGCCTCCGTGCGAGCGTGTCGGCGAATATCTGCGGCGCTGCCTCGGTGTTTGCCGAAGGGACCGAACGGAACTAATTTTGAACGAACGTGTTCGCCGGCTCGAGAGGACCAGCTATAATACAGTTATACAGAGCGATCGAAATTTAATGTTGCCGAATTCATGGGAATTACATACACGTTTTAAAACGTCATCATTCCATGAAATTCTAGTCATGAAATATACTCTACATAATTTTTTTTTTTTTTTTGGGAGAAGGGCCAAGTATGAGCTGAGCATACAGTTACAAGTTACTTGTTAAGTTAAGTTGTTACTTGTTACTAATTCTGATCCAAGAATAAATCAAAAAAATTTTGCTAAAACTTATCCAAGTTTCAATCTATTAAAACAAGGCTTACAAATTAAGTACCTATACATTTTTAATTCTAATATTGTAAATCTTACATAATTATTGTTAGTTACAAAATTTGTATTACGAAATCTCGAATCATACAAAATATATAATGAAGTAGAAAATATAATTAATATCTCATAATAATAATTATAATAACAGTACAACAAATTATATTAAATTTAAATTTAAATTTCTTTCTTTACCACTGTTGGAAAAAAAAATTTCGAGAGGTGGGGGCTGAAACTCCCTTAATTCATCCCATAAATACGCCCTTGTGTTGTAAAGTATTTAGTCCTAGTGCGTATGTACAGTGTCTCGAAAATTATTTCAAGTTTGTCTTGCAATCGTTCTCGTTCCGTCAAACGACAGTAAATACCTATAAGAAAATTGTAGAAATATCGACAGCGCTCTTCTTCCATCCCTATCCATGACTTCCATTGGTGGTCGATAATGATATTTTGTGAAAGGCAAAAAAATACATATTAGAAGCGGAATAATTTGGAAAAAATTATACATTTTATGTAGGTCCACGATTTAATACATAGAATTAATAATGATTAAATGACAAGTTAATGATAACTTTTATGTAATAATATACAGGGAATTTTATGTCAGAGCAATAAAATCTTACACCAAAAATAGTCGAGGTTGCTCTACTTAAAATAATTAAAAATCATAAGCATAGGTAAATTAATTTTATTGAGATAATATTGTATATTTTTCACCAGGAAACGCTTAGAATTATATATTTTATAAATCCATAAATATGAAATAAAAAATTGAATTCAGCACAATAATGCGCTATATAAAATAAAAATAAAAATTAGACCTTATAATAATATTTTTATGTCTTCGATAATATTTTACTGCGCGAATAGGGTTTATCGACGAATATCGTATTGTTCGCCGATGTCATTCTAACAGATTTTCGTGTTATCTTGCACCATTATACACTTTCTGACTGCAAGAAAATTGTTCCGGTTTTTAATTTTTCGTGGGCTACAGCCGATACGTTTTCCGATTGATTATTTATTATTATTATTATTATTATAAAAAATAAATTTGTCTCGTTCAATACCTTACGACCTGCAACTTATTTTCGATCCGTAAAAAATACAATTTGACATTTCGTTTATAATATTGATTTACATAAATTAAATTCTCCTTCTGCTTATATGTATATATATATATACTTTGTTCGTCCTTTATTATTATTATCAAGATGCACGTTATTTGATACGGGATTACGGGGTCTTATTAGTTATTAGTCTAAAAAAATTACATAATATATTTATTATATTTCATATTACGTACATTGCTATATTCTATCTTTCTTCTTTTTTTAGCGATAATTATGATTCGAATATTGTAAATGATAATTTATAATGAATACAAGTACTGTTATAATGGTTATTCATTAATAATTGATTAGAACATAAATTATAAATTTTACGAATAGGTACTATTATTAAATTTAATATAAAAATAAACGATATAAGTCAATCAAAAAGCTGTTTACATTCAATTAAATTGAAAACAAATATAAATTATAAATCATGCAATTATGTTTATCGATAAAAATGTAACTATTTGTATGCAAATTAGAAATATGATAGTATTATTATACTTAACGTTAAAAGTAATGCCATATAATATGATAATTTATCACTCTAGAAAACATGTATTTATTATATTATTATGAGCTTAAAAACGTTTGCCAGTTAATCAATGCGATTATAAAATCGTGTTACCAGGGTAATGAAGTTAGATTAGTTTAGAACATTTTTCGAATAAGCAAATATAATGTACTTGATCGTCTAATGAACATAATACCTATGTTGACATTTTATTATAAACACTTTAGTAATGATTTATCTAATTATCAATATAAGATAAAAATAAAAAATGTATTTATTTTGATAACCACAAATTCACAACACTGGTGATAAATAAGAATAATATAATTTAGAATATCAGCAGACCTGTAGAAAATACCTAACGTTATAGCAATACAGCTCTGCCAGGGTGTGACTTAGGTTAGGTAAAAGTACCTCCGTGACAAACTTCTTTGTGCGTGTTTAAAACGCGAGACAGTTTCCCAGTTATTCCAATTATAATTTAAGAAACCCGAGAATATATGCTTATATAAGTCACTTGTCTGTAGAGAGTAGAGAAGCAATTAATAAAGTTGCTTGGTGTTTGTATACAATTGACATTGCAATAGCTATATAATGAATAATGATTATACAAAATAATGAAATGTAATAAGTTATAAAGTTAGAGAAGTAACAATATAAGAGCAATAAAATAAATAAAAAAAATGTAACTGAAAAGGAGTAAAAGAGAAAAAAATAAAAATAAAATGTAGGTATTGATTAAATAGGTACCATCAGTTTTGTATTTATTAATTTACGTTTACGATAATAAAATAAGTTGTTCGATTAATTGTGTTTTTATTGAACAAAAAACTTAATGTTAATTGAACACTTGATTCAGTTTGAACAAGTTACTTGAGACTTAATCCTTATTTTATGTTTAACTTTGTTCATTAATTACTTCATACGCTTCGAGAGGTTTACAAGATATTTTAATTGTTTTCTTGTGCGAGGAAATCAATTTGTTTTCTGTTTATTATATTTCTTGAATAATATTATTTTTGATGTGACATTATGGTTGTTATTTTGCTAGTTGTAATTTAACATATAACACAATTCTAAATGTCTACAATATTTTGTGATTTTGTATTACGAACATATAATATATATATAAACTTGTATAATAGATGTAATAAAAATTATAAATTTTTCATTTATCTTAAAACGATTGGGCTATTTTACATGATATTCAATTTAAACCATTGAATATTTTAATCGCCAGTTGGAATATATTTTCATTTTTAAGAACGGTTTATGTATACCAAATAATTTAAGATCTATATTAAATGGAATCACTAGGATTGAATATAGAATAACTTACATTTATTGTAAATATTTATATTTATTTGTTATTAAATTTAACTGTATGTCTATACCTATATATATAATTATGGTCGTTAAATATATCGAGTTCAAAACTTTAGCACTATTAGAATCGTTGTTTAAGATGAAACGAATAAATGCTATGTTACAAATAAATATTATTTTAATAAATTTAATACAAATAATATTATGGCAAAAACAATTATGTTAATAGAAACAGTACTTTAATATTTTTATATTTCAAAACATATAATAGTAAAACGCGTTACATATGAAATAATATTTCCAGTTAATTTATTTTATTTGTGAATATACACTTTTTAATCTTGATTTAAATATAGGTGATAAAGTTCTGAAATTCGTGTCAACTATTTAATTAAATAATAAAATAAAATAAAATGGTTTAGTTTATTGTGTAAATTTAAAAATAATATGTCATTTAAAAGTTATGTAATTAAATTATTAATATTTAATGTCAGAATTTTCATATTTTGATATTTTAATTGAGGCGAATGTACTTACACTACTCTGATATTAATTGAGTTATCAAGTTATGTACTGTACTTAGAATTATTCCTTAACAAAAAGCAAATTACTTACACAGAAAACAATGTATAATATTTCATTGTTTAGAGTGTTTTGAATGAATGCTATAATATTCTCAACTTGGTAGCTTACCCAATATTATATTTTTATTTGTATGGTATGTATACGAATTATATACGTTATAAATATATAACGTTATATTCTTTTGTGCATTTTAAATATCAAATATCATCGTGTCAAAATGGATGGTCGATATAATTCGAAATTCGATCGTTCGGTGGTATACGCGTTAAAATTGTATATCGGTTAAAAAATTATTTAATAAAATGCATCATATTTTGTGCCTTTTACCGTGATGGTCTTGAGTTTCTGACAACATTTGATTATAAATATTGAATAATTTTTCTCCTCTGATAAGACCGCCGAATAAGCTGAACAGCGTAAAACCTTATTTTATTCAATATATTAATATATTATTGTTATTGCGAATTTTATCAAATAACTAACATATTAGATTTATTATTTGATTTTTTTATCATTGACTTAGGGAATGACTTTAACCTCCAGAACAACACGCACAAAAATATGCAACTGTGTTATCTAAATGTACGATCAAACGTGTCTAGAATTTTATTCGCTGTTACGGACAAAAAAAATTATGTTAGGAATCCAACTAAGTCAACTCTGAACATGTAAATAAAGAATGATTATTCACTTACCTCTCTAGAATATTTGTTTAGTAATTATAGTCCGTAAACTTAAGACCTTTTTAAGATCTTCATAAGAATAATACTATAATATAGTTTATTATTTTAGATTCTCAGAGAAGCGAGGAATATATTGGTTTTACAATGATGATTTTTTTTAAGGCTTGAAAACATTTTTTTTTGTAGAAATAATGGTCTGATTTTTACAAGTAGGGTATGATTTCGGCAGAAAATAGTATTACTTGGTATTTTATTTTGCTCATTTTTTTTTAATTTTTCAAAAGTTCTTCCTTCAGATAAGAAAAACCACAAAAAATGGTTGAACCCTATGAAATTCACGGAAGTCGTGATTTTGACGAAATTGATTTTAAATATTTGATGATAACTAATGCAATTTTAAATGTAGAGACTTGAAAAATATTTTGAGTATTCTAATTGTATTTTTGAATGTAATATTAATGTGGCGTCAGGTCTACCAAGGGGAATATGGGGGTAATATGCCCACCTGGTAGGTAAAATCAAGGTGTTTTTTATGATAAATCAATTATTTAATGTCTATATTAATAAAGTGTATCTATACATTTATGTACATACATATTTAACATCTCTTCCACCCCGTGAAAAAATCCTAGATCCGTCACTGGTGATTCAGTTTTGAAAAATTAAAAAGCAATATCTAAATATGTATCAATTATATGTTTTTTGTAAATAATGTGTATGTTCGAAGGGAGGTTAAAAAGGTTTAAATATATTATGTCCGTGCGCCACTTTGATTATATTATTATTGTGTTACACGTGGTGTGTGCGTGCGCGTCGAAACGTATTTGAATCGTTAACTGTAGATAAGGGACAAGTCTAGTTTTACCGATTTCTATTTTATTACCGTTTGTAATAAATATTATGCCTACGTAAATATATATAGTTTACTGTAAATAGTTGACAAATGTTCAACTGTTCGAACGTCTAAAAATAGTGTTCGAAAATTCCTATTTATATCACCAATAAGGGGACATAAAACATTAAGTTTTTTGTCTTTTCTGAACAATTAGTAAACAATTAGTGAACAGAACAGTAAAAATTTGCTCTCGAGCGTTGTCGCATGTGGACACGGTTGCTGCACGCGACTTACCGAACGAGAACGACACGTGGAGTTATCCGTACGGACTAACCGTTTGAACTTACGCGGTCAATGACAATACGCGACCATTTAACAACAACAATAACAACAATAACAACAACAACAACAACAACAACAACAATAACAACGGCTGTAATGGTGACGGCGATTGGAGAGAGACAAGCTGATAATATTATTATCTACTCGTACAGCGCCCGCGAGCGAACCTTTGCTGACGGCCGAGAAATCAATAATGCAGAGGTGGTCGTCGTCGGTCCCTCGGCGACAGCGGCGGCGTCAGGGGCGGACGGGATCCCTATCGGAACAGTAGGGGGGCTCACTGAGCGTGTGTATATAATAATATAATGTCCGTGTTTTACATGTCTCCTGCCCCTATCCCGTCCCTATCCAGCCCCTCTCCTTTTCCACTCGTCCCGTCGCCATCGCCAGCCGCGTCAAATGGACGATCCCGCGCTCGTCACCGCAGCGCAATTATTGAATTACATCGCACTTGTTGTAGCCGCTGTTGTTATCACGGCAAAACATATTCCGTGCGAAATAATATTTGTCACCGCGCACGCGATTGTACGATTTCTACAATCGCACGCGATGTTTTAATATATTTCAACGATGGCATTATTATAAGCTCTTCGGACTATAGAAGTTATTTACGTTATTACTCGTATTTTTCGTCGTGTCTGCGGCGACACGTCTTGTATTTTATGGGCTTACGAAAAAACATTGCATTATTTTACGCCGCGAGGGGAGCATATAGTTTTCAAACATAATAATAATCATAATTGCGTTATGTATATTACCGTAATATTTATTACTTCTCGTCTAACCTGGGGTGCGTTTCGCTGTTATTTCTTTTAAACGGGTTTAATTATTAATGAAATGAAAATATTTAATAACGGTCGGTGATCATTATTATTATTTAAAACACAATTTTTTCCCTCGGAGTATAAAGTTTGTCGCTAATTTTACAAACGATGCCCGTGGGAGTATATTTGTGTATAGCCGTGGCCCCTTTGATTAAGTGAAAATTATAGCGCGAAAACGGGAAACTGTATACTTTTTATGATAAACGAAAAAATAGATACGCGAGAGCGTTGTGAAAAATTGATAAAAGTAAAGAATAAACGAATTGAACTACGACAAACGGACTTCGAGTCACGAATGGTGTTACGGTAGAATTTTTTTGTTGAACATTTAACCGAAAGAATGTGGTAAACGAGCGAAAGTTTACAAACATCAAACTTGACGGGACGCACGTGGTTCGCGGTGGTGGCGGGCACGTCTTTTTATTTTTACGACATAATTCGTGAGACCCGCGAAATCTCATTAGTACTGCCGCCTCAGTTGCTACCATTGTGTAATAATATTAAAGCAGAGGACTTTTTTAATAGTTTTTTTTTACATTTGTCTAAAAAAGATTTGGCCGGACAATGTGAATGATTTACAAATGTGTTTCACAACATTCGAAGATTATATTTCACATAAAATACATATTAGAAAAGCCTGTGCTACAATTTTTTATTGTAACCACATTAAAATTATACAAAAACGTGAGTGGCTGATGCATACCTTTATTTCTCGTGTAATATAATTCTAATGAATTATTTATTATTTTTTGTCATATATGATTTAGTGATAAATTAATTATAAATATTTATACCTATTAAATATGTAAAAAAGTAAAAATAATAATAATTGAATTTCGAATTTGGTAAAATGATAAATGATAATTAGTAATAATTTCCGACGCTAGTATCAGCATAGAACTATACTTATCTAGTTTAATCATCCAGTAAGTTCGTTCGTCATAATATTATACATTGACGTCAAACCTATGTCTCTTAAATCGTATGGTTTAGGTCAGGGCCCAGTCTGTTGTAATAACTCACGAAACACAAAATAACTCAAAAAGTAAACAATAATTTACAACAATTATTAAAATTTACGGAGTTTTTTTAGGCGATTTAATAGCCTATCTGGGTTAGAGTTGGGTGGTTCGTTTTATCTAATATTTTATAGTGATACTCACGCAAGACTTCTGTTTTAAAGCTTGGAAGTTATGTGACCGGATAATTATACAATGGTTACACAGTTGTACAATAACCTATTATTAGCATTATAAACAACTTAATATTAAACATAAACAATAACTTTTAAAACTAAGATAGATGGTAACATAGGCGAAACTGAGACAAATTTTCTGGGAGTGGGACTATAGGCTCAATACTTTAATCTTAAATCTAACAAAACTTTTACATGCTCATATATATATATATATATGAACATTTTGTGGAACTAATTAACTTAATAAATTAAATATTTCCTGTCATATTATAATGAATGTTACTATTTGAAAATAAAAATCTTTTATTATAATATATGCATCAAAAGCATAAAAATCATTGAACATTGCCTTTTATTTATGAAATAAATTATAGGTATTTGTTGTAAAAGTGGATTGTATATACTTTATATATAGTTCTTGTTAAAAGTTTTTACTTATAAGTTATCTTCTCTACACAAATTTGGGCAGAGGGGCTAATTAACATGTTGGGGGTTAAGTCCCCCTAAGTTATCTCCTACTTCCACTTATGAATGGTAACTTATATGTTGTCGTAAAATTCGACGATCTGGACGGCCAGAATAAAACTAAAGTCGATTTACGAATTTTTCATAGGCACCACTAACCTTGGCGGTTGATGGCAATTTGAAAATGTTCGATAACAGTTGAATAGTTGTTGATGTGCTTGATAAAGTAAATACTTATTTATAAAGGTATATAGTTTTGTCTTTACTAAAAACGAATGCGATGCTGACAATGTATTAAATAATTCATTTTACAACAAAATTATAGTAATACGTATTTTAATCTGCAAATATGTGTCATCAATTATTAGATACTTTTAAATAATATATTATGAACTCTTAGACAACTTTGGGCTAGCCACAGAGAATAAAAAAAATATTATAGCTTCAATTATAGTTGACTAGCGACGATTTCACAAAAAATTTTAACATAAAATAAAATTTTTGTAACATACGTAGTCATCATGAATAATAATTAACAACGAGATAAATATAATATTTAATGTTACGATCTTAATGAAACGACGAAAGATTGATGACTAAACAGCTTTTACCATGTACAATATACGAACAAAAATTACATAATAATAACAATAATAGAAAAGATAATAATTTTGATAATGGAAATAACAATATGAATATGGAAACAAATATTGATAAGGGAGAAGGTTAGATAAGAGGTGTGAGTTAAATATGGCTCTGGTATGATGTATGATCTATAAAGTTTAGTTTTATTGCGTATGAACAACCACAGTTAGGTTATATTTTTTTATATAAGTGTTATATATTTTGCTTTTTTATTATATTTTACGATTAAAGATAAATGGTTACCCGACGAGCAGTGAAAAGGTTAGGTTAGGTTAGGTTAGGTTAGGTTAGGTTAGGTTAGGTTAGG
>CM023360.1:36846178-36857130 GCA_013282895.1 Eriosoma lanigerum
GGTTAGGTTAGGTTAGGTTAGGTTAGGTTAGGTTAGGTTAGGTTAGGCTAGGTTAGTTGTTTCCATTATCACAAAGTGAAGAACCTTACATTTAATCGTGCTTTTTACATATGAAGGGGAAACTTTTATTTAACAAACTTCAATTAAACGTATCGTGTTTGGGTACTATAACCTGCAATCACTGATAATAAATTATGAGTGAATTAAATTACGAATCATGATGTTATTAATTTTATATAAGGAACCTATTTAACCCAAAAAAATTATTTCTAATATTGTAAATTACAGAGTTGCTACGAAATAATATATAGTTAGGTATTGTTTTAAAATTCAACAATTTCATAAGATATAAGATATGTTTACAGAAAACAAGTACATTTTGCTGATGGAACGTTATACAATTTAACGAGACAGTGATTCTAATCACTCACAAATTATTTCAATTAAAATTAAGGTTTGAGTTAATATTAAAAAAAAAGAATCAAATGAGTTTAAATAAACGTAATTGATGTATAAGATTTTTTTAATAATATACGTAATCAATTAATAAAATTAGGAGTTTTACATCCTTTTTTATCCCTTATAACTAACAATATGCTGTTCTGTAATTCGATAAGTATCCTTATCTAAAATTTTTGATTCGATTGTAGGTGTGTATTATCGATTTGATGAGAATACAATTTGTAAGCGCAAACTATTGATAGAATCATTTATAGAATCACAAAATTGATATAAAAACTCATTAGGCACTTATCTAATTAATTCGTTAACACAGAATCGAGTTACATTACTGGCTGGTCATTAACAATCATCATATGTCAAGTGGTTGACTATAGTTCTCGGTCAACTAGAACATGACGTTTTAGTTGACCGAACGATTGAGTTTTTCTCGGGTAATTTTGGCCGTTTTAAAATTCGTGTCTACCCGGCAATCGAACCTAGATCCTCGTGCCCGAAACATGTGTTTAAATCAATCAGCCACGTCCGAACCTCATACATAAGGAATTAAAGGTCTTGAAATAACAACCAGATAAATCCACTATTTTTGAAAAAGCACTTTTTTACGAAATATCGTGCAGGAAAATATTACCTACATTTTGGTGTAATAACCAGTTAAATGTGATAAATATAAGTAAAAATTAAATATAAATATATTTAAGTAATTTAAGTATAAATGCAAATTGGAATTTAAAATCCATAATAAACAATATTATTATTATTATTATATTTTTTTATTATAACTTAATTTAAAATATAAAATATAGTTTTATCATATTTCATAAGTATTAAAATAAAAATTTAAAAATCTAAAGTAAATTCGTTTAAATTATATACTTTATGTATATAACGTTTAAAAAAAACATTAAGTGCAATAATCAGATAATTTCATGTGTTTCATAACTTTGAATTGTTTTTGTTCAAGGATAAAAACAAATTTAACTTAATTTAAAGTTCACAGTATACATATCAATTTGAATAATTTTAGCATTGTTTTATCGTGATAATAAAATTTTTTTATCAGCCCTGATAATTTTTTAAAGCGGATTTATTTTGTTGTAGTTCCATGACCTTTAATGAATTAAGAATAAAAATATACAAAAATAGATTGTGTTTAACAAATATCTTCACAACGTACGAACTATTAGTGTTGTGACGAACCGTTGGTAATTCGAACAGAACTTTCGTCCGGATAATGTATATTTAACTATGGATTTTCTATTGTTCGGTTCGAACTCAAATATTAGGGTTCGTTAGGTTTCATCAATAATACGATTTTTCGTTCGTAATATACACGAATGTTTATATATATTTGACTGTATAATATCCATTATCATTATTGTTTTTACGTTCCACGCGTCTCATATATTGAACGACAATAAACGCGCAAGGTGTACATAATAATATTTTACGATTATTGTGTAATCACCAGAAATACGATATCGGGCAGATGGCTTGGTTTATAAATAACAGCAGGTTTTGTTAACCGTTTTCTCGGTTACTTTTCTTATACTACGCGTATTATAATATAATATAAACATTTATTATTACAATTATTAGGCGCACGTGTAACGTGCACGACGAGGAGATGAAACGAGGAGAGTGAATAGCATCCGAGGGGAGAGATGTTATACGAGAAGGCCGTGAATCAATGCTGCTGCGTTCGCGGCGTGAAAGAGGGCGGTTAGTCGCGACACTATTATAGTGTTATATTATTATTATTATTATTACGGAACGAGCGCGACGCCGAATATATGGAGTTTGCGCGCGTGCTATACGACTCAATTTTTCATCTGTCGCATTTATGTTTTTATTTGTTTACGACCGTTTCCGTTTAACCGTTTTCGGCAAGTAAATTGAGTAAATAAACGGTTTATAAACAGACGAAAGCTGTTCGATTTATCAATCGTACGCCGCGAGGTACGCCTCTATCTAAAAACGCGCGCACACACTCACAAAAAAATATCACGCCAGGATTAATATTTTAATCTGATTTCTCTGCTGAACGAGGTGTATACAAAGTGTAGTGCCTTCACGTTGTTACTTTCAGTGTTACAATACGATTATAATCAGTGTTTGAATTGGTAAAAAAAAACAACTCCAGATTGACGCGAAAATAAGAATAAACGTTATGCATTATCCGTGAAAATTTGTTTTTACGTTTTCAAGAAATGCGATGAAAATATATTTGTTAAAAATGTGAAATCCATTCCTTCCTCGTCCGCGCTAAAAACCGTCACAATTCAATTACTAGCAATGTGTAAAGTGTTGTAAATTCAATTCTGTCATTGCAAAGAAATCACTTACTAGGTATTACTTACGAAGTCACGAATAGTACTAGTTAATGTATATTGTGGGATTTGGAATAAAATCAGACAATTTTTTTCCCAGAATTAACCAAAAATTTTAGAAATATACATCCAAACAACCAATTTTAACCTAAATATAAATAATACTCTATACAACAACATTTGCATATACAATAATATAATGTTACATTTATTTTACAATAAAAGTTAATTCTAAAAACAAATATTATGTAATGAATATTAAAGAAATAAAAATAAAATCATAATAATTGTAATAATATAATTGTTGCTAGAAATTTATTTTCGGTTTTAACAATAATTTAATTTCTATCGTTCAAAAAAAAAAAAAAAACTTTTTTCATAGATTTATTTCAAAATGTTTATGTTTTATTCTCTATTATATCTATTCGTGACACTGAGTGTTTTAAAATCGCTCAATAATATTTTGAACGATAAGTATAAAGTATCATGGGTACATATTATTATTATTATTGATTTTTTTTATCAACAATTATTTACGTAAACTCCCATGTAAACCAACGAATAAATGAGTGTTTGCTCAGTTGGTCAAATATTTGCAACAGTGATTTATTTCTTAATTATTGTGTTGTTGAATACGTTTATAGGATAACTCGTTTTAATTTTTTAGCGGAAAAAGCAATATCATGTTTTGATTATAGAGTACATTTAACTGATTGTACCTATTAATTCAGTTACACAATACTGATATAAAATATTAATGACTTTGTGATTAAAATTATATATTATATTATACATTTTGAATACTATTTCCATTATTTTGCAACGTACTATTTGTATTAACCAGTATATTAATTTGTTCTGTCAATGTATTTAATCAACAATTTAATTAATATATGAATCCAGACTATATTGGATTTTAGATTAGCTAATGCCGAGTTGACTAACTTATTCCTAAAATAAATTAAATTTTATGATTTGTTTTGGTTTAAATTTCTAAATAATCTAACGTAAATTTGATTTCTAAAACAAATTAAATGTTTTATAAGATTATTACATTGTTAAGAATAAAAAATTATTTAAAAAATTATTATGTTTATTAGTTGGTAATTATTAGGTTCATTATAATATTGTACACGTATTAAAATATTAACGGCATAATATTTTTACAATTTAAATTATATGTATACATAATATACAATTATATTTCATAATTATAATATTAGTGATCTCCCGATTTATTTTCATTTTCCCCAAAGTATTTTAAATGCATTATTTCTTGTGTATAAATAATGCAATTGTTTCCTTTCTATTAGTTAATATCGTATAGAAAATAGGAAATTTAACTGTTTCGCCAAAGTTTCGTAACTAATTGAACTCTATAATAGAGTTATTTAAAATATTTTATAGGATGCTAACATAAAATTCCATTCGAACTTTACTACAAGTTTTAGAAAATGAATTACATTGTGTAATATAGTTTCAAAATAGACAACTATGTTGGCTCAACTTATTACTTAGAATAAAAAAAGACGTTATAATTATTTTTAAATTGTATATATAATATAATTTGAAAAACATTACGTAAAACTTTTAGTGAGTTTAGAAATTTTTTTATACTATTTATTGTGACCAATCAATTATTTAAATTCTATTTATTGTGCAAAGGAGACACATTTGTATTTTTGACCTTAAGATCTATTATTTCATCAAATATGTATTTTTGTAAAACAATCATAGGTAAATGTTCGCATAATATTGTAATGCATTGATTTATTTCGACAGAAAATACATTCCAAAGTTTAGTAATGGGCATAGAAACGTTCATTTTAATATTATTATAAAACATTCTTTAATGTCGATTTAAATAAATTGGCTTGTATTTATGCAAACAGTTTCTTTGCTTATAAATTATTAAACATAATATGCAGGAAGTACTTGGGAAAACATGTATTGTGTATACAATTTCGAAAAAGACATGCATGTAGTGTACATATTATTATGAACGATTTAATATTTAAAATTAAAGTTTCATTTTGCTAAAGTTGTTTGTATTTGCGAATAAAGAAACGCGACGAGGAGCTAATGTAAAACGAAACCTCCAGTTGTTCTTAATTATGTAGTTACAGTATAAGTTGTTTTTAAAATGTAATATTAACTAAGAAAAGATAATTTAAGATAATATTTTTAGTTATTAAAATTTTTCAGGTACTCAATAAATAATGTTTTATCATATTATAATGTGTTGGTATTAATAATTAAATGAATAATTTTCGTTTATCTAATAATACAACTTACAAGATTATTATCATATTGATATTCTAAGTAAATAGATATCAATATAGAAATTATTACGCGCGGCATAGATTTCTTTGTAAAATAATTAAGTTTCGTCCGTGATTTTATCCATCGAAACTACTAAAGTTTTCATAATTAAATATCAAAATGCGACAACATACTTGTTTTCTCGGCGTATAAATAATAACGCGGGTAAATGATACGTACCGGGTCGTTGTAAACGTGGTCGATTGTGTCGAAATTTCTCGACACGGGAAACAATCACATTCGACAAGAGTGGCAGCTAAATGATTATAGTATCTCGATGTCGCGACACGCTGTGTGCGAGCGCCAGTCGTTTTTCTGGTAAATTTGTACGTAATTTGACAATACGTATATGTGCGTGTTAAGGATAAACGGTCGGAGGAACAGTGCGAAGGTTATTGTGTAAGAACAGAGAAAAAGATAGAGAGACTTTTGAGATAGCTAGATAGAAAGAGAGAGACAGAGACAGAGACAGAGAGAGAGAAAGAGAGAGAGAGAGAGAGAGAGAGAGAGAGTGAAAGATAAAACGAAAGGGAAGATGGGAGGGCGGATGGTTAAAAGGGATAAGAATAAGGAGAAATCGACGATGGGCCGAGTTAAAAATCGGTTCCATTAAAGACCCCGGGGCGTTCGCATCGAGGAGTTCTCTCTCCTGTTCCGTTCGGTGACAGCCGTCATTATTTTGGATACTCGTATAAATCGTCGACACTAAAAATAAAGCGGCTTCTCTAAAGGCGATTCACCACCATTCCTCTCGCGCACCTTATACTACCCCTATGTTTATGACCTTTTATATATATATATATTCGCTTTTATACCGAATGAAATCTCGTATGTAACGCAAAAGTATTGAAACCCCGGGCCGCCGGAGTCGCCCTTGTTAGTTTTTATATACATTTCACCGATTCGAGACGAGACGACATGATAATATAATAATATACGAGTGTAACAGCACGATTTCACGTGCGAGCTGTGCAACGATAGTGTTATTTTATGTCTCGTTAATTCCGGTCCGCGATTAAAACGGTGCGAGATCGACGTGCACTCGTATTTGATATAATAATAATAATATTATTATTATTATAATAACGCGAAACTCGTAAAATTCAATATAATATTATCAATTAGTTAACAGTATTAATTAATATCGTTACATTTATATAATATTTTATATTTTATTGTACCTATATTATAATATATACGCGCGGCATTCGGCAGTTTGATTAAACGCCAAACAATACGATTTACTTAATTGTCGATTGTTTGGCACGGAAAAAAGTTTAAAAAATAATTGGAATTGGGGCAGAATGGATGAGCGCGAACGTATCGGCTGACAAGGCCAAGAAAGTTTGTAAAATTTACGCGAGTGCAATTTATTCCGGTCATTTTTTTCTCGTTTCTTACCCCGAGTATAACCGATATGAAGGAGAAGGAAAATGTTAATCCTCCTACGGCCGTTAACGAACTCCGCCTGATTTTTTTTTACATAATGGAAAGTTTTAACGGATTTTCCTCGAAAGTATAACGAGAAAACTGCTGGACCGAAATATTTATGGAATTTTTAAACAAGCCGCCGTCAATGCACACGTAGACAATATGGGTGAGAGACGGTAAATAAACAATTAATTGTGATTTAACAAGTTGTTAAATAATGCTGTGTGCGCATACAGTTTCTCACCAAAATTGTTGGCCCGTGAAATATGCGTATGGAGGGTGTGACAACGAATTATCCTACCCACATGCACGTCCGCATCATTATCAGAAATAACCGAAGTATAATATGAAACTTTATTAAATTATGTATTTTAATTGAAAAACTATTGAAATACATGGTTTGAAGAACATAATTAATATTTATAACGAATTAGAAAAACAATTTATGTCGTTTTTGTTGCAGGTGAGTTGAAATCATGTTCAATAATAATCATTGTGAGACATACAATACTATTACGGTTAAGGCAACCTTATTCCTAAGTCTATAATATACCATTAATAAGGTAAGATATCAGTGATAAAATTATATTGGGTATATAAAAATTCTTATGTTACCATAATGTTTTTACGGTTGAGTTGATTTGTGTTTTCGCTAAACTATAAATGATGCTAAGTGAAAAATAATATATCGTTGTTAAAACAATGTATATTTTTATTCTTTATTTTATCTACTATTATTTTTTCTGAAAGAATAAGTGCTCCTCTAGATGTTCATCGAGCCTTTTAGATCTTTCGGTCAGATAGGTTTTTAGAGCTCTAGAAAGATTAAAATAATAAAGTTTTTATAATTTTTAATTACGTGTAAACAAAGATTCACTTGGTGATTGTAAAACAAATATAAATATTTAAATACGATATTTTAGTAGTAATTATTTATTTATTATTTTAGGGTAATTGTACTATGGTTAGTAATTGTATTATGATTTCTAATAATCATTCATTTTTCGTATTGGTTTAATATAATTTCATGTAAAATCTGTTTTTTTTTTTTTTAACTATATTAAGTAATGTCAATTATTTAGTTCATAATATTATTTAAAACGAGCTTTAATATTATCTTATATTTCTATAGATGCATTTTTATATTATTCAATTTTGTTATACTAAATATGATTTTTCATAGTAAGCTCATCCATTTATCTTCATTTATGTCACTCAATACTGAAGTGTTCACAATGGTTATACAACATTTTTTTTTAAAATTAATGTACTCCCCCGCGTCATAAATACTGACCCATATCAATTTTGACACCTAAAATTTGACGATACTTCATTAATAGGTATGAATAATTTAATTTCTAATTATCTTAATTACTATAATAATTGTACTGGATCTAATTTTTTTTTTATATTTTAAATGTATAAAATAAGAATTTTAGATTTGTATATTATAGCGTATATACGTATGACAATTAATATTCTATTATTATAAATTAGTTATCATAATTCTTAGTGACTACATAGTATGTTGGTTATTTTTTAATTTAAAAGAAATATTTATTCAAACAAATTATTATTATATTATTGTATACAATAATATCCGTATATTATATTTCTGTAAAACCCATCTATTCATCAATTTCATTTAATATATAATAATAAAATTAAAATGATAGTTTAATGAAGTATATAGGTAGGAAACTTTAGTGGATCTATATCATTATTCATAGTAATGTGTTTGTTGTAATGTATATAAATTATGATATAATATATTTCAAAATTTATAAAAATAATTTGATGTTGTTGAGTTCGTTGTCAAATGGAAAACTGAAATAGTTTTATTATATACATTTATACTAAAATAAAATACGATTTCCGTGAATTTTTCTGTTTTCCGTTATTTTTTGTTAGTTTTTCTTATCTATACGTAAAACTTTTGAGAAATTCGAAAAATGAATTTTATAAAGTACCAATTGGATGCAATTTTCCACCGATGGCATACCTTATTCGTGGTAATTGGGCCAAAATTTCTACCCAAAACTTTGTTTTTAGCAACAAAAAACATTTTTGTAAAGCCAATACATTCCTTGCTTCGCTCATAATCTAAAATATATTATTTTAATCTATTATAAAACTAAATATTTTTCATTAGAAAAAAGAGTTTATAAATATATTAATGTATAATTTTTTTTTTTTGTTTTCCGGTTAATAAAAGTTTTTAAATATTATTACCTACCTAAAACCAAATTTAATCGTTTGGAAATTAAATGCTGATTTATTGGATTTGCCAAAATATCAAAAAGTCCTCATAAATATCCAAGAAAATGATATAAATTACAATATAAATATGTTTAATAAGCGGAAAAGATATACAAAGATGACTTTTAGGTGCTAGATGATCATTTTTCTTCTTACACCTCAGCAGAAATGCTGTGTATTATAAACTACTATTTGACATGCAGATGTAAATATAAAAATATACATAATTGCATTTGAGAAACTGCTCTAAGAAGATTTGTAAACTAACCTCAATTTATGTTATCTTTCAAATTGTAAATGTTAATTGGAAATATTGTTTAATGACTTTGAAATATAGGTTAAAAACAAATTAGTTTTAATCTCACAAGTTTTTCACATAAATATTGTTTAATTTATAAAAATAATTAGAATATAAATCCAATATTTAAACAACTATTATAATTGATCAAATATAATTTTAAAATAAATAACTAACCTATTATACAGCTGTTTTAAAGAGTTAGTATTTGTAGTATTATTTGTTTAAATTATAATAAGACAATCCATCTGAAAATACATTTCATTTCTTTGGAGTGTCTATTCATTATTTCTTTTTTAATTAGAAATAAATAACCACGGAAGAATACATTAATATTACTGTGGCTTAATGTAACACATTTATCTGTAATTGGTTTATAAAAGTATCTAGTAAAATGTCATTGAAAATATATTACTTTATGGTACTTGATTTTAACAAAATTTTATTGAATTACCTGCACATCGTTTATGAAGAAATTCTATAACTCTGTACAGTATAATAATTAAACGAATTAAATTTGTTCTAATACTATACACGAGAGCTTTATTTTGAAGAAACTTTTGGTACTTCATGTTTCTTTGATTTAATTCGGGAAATAATAAAATATTCATTGTGCACCACAAGTTTAATTAATAAAAGTTTCCACGCACATAATAATATAATATATATCATAAAATCTCGTAAGTTTGTTTATACGAATGGAGTAGAAAAATAGAAAGTTTTGATAAAATCTTTTGACCGGTGAAGGGTTCGCCGATTTTATTTATTTTATTTATAAGGAACATAAAACGTTGGTATGCTGTTTTTTTATGATTAGAAATTTATAACAATCGTAGTCAAAGAACAAAGAACGAACGGTTCACTAAGATTTTGTTATGGCTTGCGTTTTAATATGTAAAAACACTATAGTTACGAATTTCAAATTTTGCCATTAAACTTGAAGCCGGGAGCTGTACAGTTTTATTAGCGCGATACTCTAAGTGTTTTATTAGTATCATCGTTATCAGTCTTCAAATTTAGTTTACACGAAGGCCATAAATGTGATCGCAATTATTTAACATTGTAGGACGTTTTAGCGATATAATCGATTTCGTTTACGCAATATCGAACATCAACTGTTCGCGTTGTTTCGCGTTTTTCAATCATCGGTTGTATATTTTAGTTGGGTTGCGAGCTAACATTTTCGCTTCGTCGTTGCAGACGTACACGACGGATCCGTATACCATAAACCGATCGCAAGTTCGTCGAGCAGAAATATAAGACCCCGATGACAGGACGTACGTATAGGCTCCTTTGGCGAAACTCGGTCTGGGAAAATAAAAGTTTCTTTTCACCCCGGAGACCACGGACCACACTCACTGGAATTAATCGTTTTTCACGCCGACAACTACAGGCATAACGAGGTGTTATTGTGTAACGTGGTATTTTGCCAAACAACCGTCAGAATCAGAATTGCGTGATCGTCACTTTTCTCTTCCTCCCATTATTATTATTATTATTATTATTATTATTATTATTATTATTATTATTATTATTATTATTATTATTATTATTATTATTATTATTATTATTATTATTCTTTCTAACCATCGGAAAAACTCGCGTAATCCTGTTCGAATTCACCGTCGTCGTCGGTGGTGATATTGAAAATATCCAACAAGATTCGAAAACCTCCAAAGCTTGTCAGTACCATTCAAAATGATTGATGCATAAACGAATTTCGTGCACATCCATATTTTCTACTCTTTTCCCGCCAAACAACTACGTTGTCGATTGTCAAGATCATATAATAATAGCATAATAATGATAATAATAAATATATATCGTTGCAATTGATCAAGCAGGTAAAATGG
>CM023360.1:36862130-36875086 GCA_013282895.1 Eriosoma lanigerum
AACGACGTAGACCGACGGACGGACGGGACGCGCGAGAGGGATGTGGTCGTCGTCTACCGTTCCGCACCGTCATCGTCGTTCACGTCCTCGACGCCGACACACTTTACTGCCAAATTTTTGTCCCGGGAGTTTTTCTGGTGCTCTGCCGCTCGCGCGCGTTCGACGCGTGTGTCTGTCCTCTGTGTTTCTTTCCCGTTCTGGACGTGTATATTCTATAAATATACGCCGTGGTTTTTATTTTTATTCATAAAAACGTTGCAAAATGGTTTTGTAGTAGCGCAATCGATTTATTTGCCCATAACGCTCGCGGCGCTAGTCCGCCCCCGCACATCCACCGACGGCGCTTCACCCGGAGCCGTAAACGCAGACGAAACGGGTTCGCAAAGCCAACGGGGAGAAAATGTAGTTTTTTTTTTTAATACATTTTCGTTTCATTTTTTACGTATGGTTAAATATTTCGTCTGGTGTTCGGTGCGCCCAACGATACTCGTTAAATATAATATTTGTAACGACCCAAACTCGTGTATTATTATTATTATTATTATTATTATTAATATTACGAGACACTCGTAGTTATAAAACTCTTCTCTTTCGTTCTAACTTATCATCATCATGTTGTTTGTTATTGCCACTTCACCGTTTTGTGTCTCTCGTTCCGCATCGGCGTCCGGGGAGAAATGCCGTTGCGCTCTGAGCAGTCAAAATAAGTTTCTAGCAAAGTACGAATTGCTCGAGTAATAAGCAAAGACGCGCAGCAACGTCCGCGATGATGAACGGAGTTTTGGCCAGAGTTATCCTCCCGTCCCTGTCTCCTACTTAACACCGTTGATCCATCTGTCATAAACCATAACAATATATAAACAGTCGTTTTCCAGTGCACTCGGGGGACTTTTTATGTAACTTTTTAAAAACCAGCCGTTATTCTACAACATGAAATAATTCATTGCAATTCTGAGACGTTTTATTATTATCCAAAATATTTCATGTGGCGTATTGTCTTATAGGTGATAACCACACGACACGGCAGAGTACGTGAGTCCATATTGGATACAAATCCATCAGGATAGGTCTAACCTAACCATCAAAATCCATTTTAGGGCGTTTGAGTATACCAGAAAAATTATATTCTCCTCATACATATGATAACATTGATTTTCATTTATTTTTTTACAAAACCAAAACATTCATAATTTTAGTTGAAAAATTAGATTTATTATATTTAGTCGTTTTTAATGCGACTATTGTCTACATTTTGCTCTTGCTCGATCAAAAATCTATGATCGTAAAACCTAACAACCAACAAATGAAAATCCAAATTATTTAACAATCGATCGGAAATCCATTATTTGTCTTTCTCATTTACTATACCCTGTATAATAGTAGGACAAAAATAAATCGTAATAGTTTTTAAATAACAGTAAAAATTAAGGAAATATAAAAATAAAATGTGAAAATTATTGAAGGGGTCTAGTTTTGTAAAAAGGAGAGATAAATACTCTTAAAAATCCCAAAATTCAAGACGACCATTTTCGTTTTCCTGTTAATATTAACAAATCTTTTTATTTTCTCTAGAAAGCAGACATCTTATAAGTTTGTGGTGTTTAAACGTCAATTAATGTTTCAGACCGTCCGATTATCAAGAGGCAACGATAAATAGTTAAGGCGAAATTACTAAAGGTGCAAAATATTCTAGATGTGTCATTGACTAATTCGTATAATTATTTAGTGGTTTTACTCGTTGCGAGTTTAGAGTCTACTCGGAATGTGCGTTTGACCACTATTGGAAAAATTGATAGTACAGTGGGAGCAGTGATAGTTTTCGTAAAGTAATCAATTTTGAAAAGTTACAAAATGTTATATAATATATACAAAGAATAAGTTTTAAATATATAAACAAAGGAATTAATTATACAGTTTTGTTTGTATGTTGTGTACAAAAAATAACACTAAAAAAAAAAAAAAAATGTTACCTATCGTGTTATATAGTATATACCTAACCTAATCACTATGATCACCCTGTATATATGATAGTAATCGCGGAGACAAAGTTTACAAAGAGAGATTATTAAACTCGCACCGCGTTACAACAGTACAATACTCGTTTATTTCTGTATATACTGATAAAATGCATAGCCCAACAGTTACGCGAACAACGAAAGAATTTTAATGCTACCCATTCCACTGACTGACTTTATTTGGAAAATACCACATTGGAACGGTATGTCGAAAATGTCAAGATATTCAGTTTGATTAAACGATAAATATTTACTCAAGATGTTCTGCACAATAAGGTTATTAAAACAGTTAGAAAAAAAAATAAACAATGTTTACAGTCGCATACGACGTTGATTTGCATTATAATTTCGTTTAAAGAACATGTGAAGTATTTCCTAACTATGTTGAAATAGAATTTACGTTTTTGTCAAACGTACGTTTAGTAAGAATACGTTCGGAAAAAATTGTTAGATTGAATTGTTAGACTCTGATTTTATGCATTTTAGTAATGTGCTTTGTAAATTTCGGAGGCTCGATGTGTGATATGTAACTATTTTATATTTTACAAAAATTAAATAACCATCGGTCGGATACTTTGGATAACAAATTATCTTTATAGGTCTATCAAACTTCACTTTAGTTCTGAATTTTCACGAATAATTGAGAATTACTTGTAAACATTAGTTTACTAATGTTAGTTGAAATTGTAAATCATGGTAATCAATTATGAAAGTATATATTTCAGTATTTTTCAATAGATTTAAAGGGTCTTAAAACAATTATTATTAATGATAACTGACCAGATAACTTATTGCAAGGATTAAGATCTATCCGAGTCGAAGATGAAAAAACTCAGAAAATCCGATAATCCTCATAATATGAGTATAAAGAGAAAGTATAATGAATGAGGAAACGTTTTCGAAACAGTAAAAAAGAAGAAAAACAACACCTAGTTTTAAGATATTATTTGCGCTAAAACATGACCTTACCTGATTTGAAAAATAGTTAACTTTTCGTAATATCCCGAAATTTAAGAAGTTCTAAATAATTCATTATATATTTATATTCTTTAAATAGTCGCCAACATAAAGAAATCGAAATGGTTATTATTTGTATTAATTTATGTATATTAAAAATATCTTGTATAAACCTAACATAACCTAACAAACCACGTATTATATTTATATTATCAATTTTATCTAAGACACAACCACCTATACAGGAATGTATCAATATTGCCTATACAATTAGCCGTGTTAACTTTTATAGCTATGGAAAAAAGAGTCTTATAAATAGTGTAATGATAATTAAAATATAATTTATTTAATATAGCTCTCAATTCCTTTAAGAATTTAAATAAGTGATACGCAACGTGATTGTTATAATTAATTTAAATTTTATATAAAATAGTTATTCTTTTAAATATCGAGACGAAAAACAAAAAAATTAAGAGGTTTATACACAAAATACTATAACTTTTATTGGTAACAAAATTCAAAATATAACCTCATAAAAGATACTTAAACTTCAGTCGACCTTTTTATTTGAACTTTTAAAAGTTGATTTATAGTGAACACAAGATGGATAAAAAACAAGTCATTTTTATATCTAAAACCGACTATATTATGATATCCATAAAAATAAATTAATACGTAAATATTTTACAGTTCAATAAATTGAAAATAAAATAGTCAACTCATAACTTTATATATGATGATTATATTTTACAAGTTTACGAATAATTTACATACCATATATTGATATTAATAATTAAATATGTTATGCTAAAAAATCAATGTAATATTGATGTTTTTCACTTCTTTATGAAAATTGAATTTAATTAGTAATTATTAAAAATCTAATGATTACCAATTATAAATCGTTAAAAAATACTATTTATTATTATTAATATTTAAAAAAATAAAGTACTAAAATAAAAATATTGTGATAACAGGAAAGTCAAAAAAATATATCGATTTTGATAACTGATAAAGTACTTGATTTTTAATTGAGTCATATTATTTCAAACATTTATCTTATGTCATGCACATGATAATCAATACATTTTCAATCTATGTTATTTTTATATTTAAACTTTATGATTCTGATTATATTTTATACTATAAAGTAAAATGAATAAGTCTTAAAACTCAAATCGTGAAAATATCTTAACTTATAATTTTATTATGAATTTTGACAATATTGAAAATGTTTTTTTTTTAAAATAATATCAAATTTCACAGTTCCAGTAGATTTTGTGTTTATCTTAAAATTATTATAATTAATAATAATATGAAAAGTAAAGTTCATATTATAGCAAGTTATAATAATTTGTCATGAACGCGTAGTAATTAAGTAGTTTACGCGAAAAATAATTGAAAATTTAGAATTATAGTTGAAAATTAGCAATACCTATAGTCATATGGTATACCACGGATGTATTTATATTTGTATTATTTTAGTCCTGGTAAAATATATGATCGTTTTAAAACGAATGTTGTCATAAAGTCTAAGACTATTTGCTATTGTGTAGAAATAAATAAATAATAATAATTTGGAATAATAAAATACTTGGAAACGTTATTATTTGACATTAAAATAAATCAATTTTTTTGCTAATATATAATTTTTTATTTTGAAGTAGTTCTATTATGTACATAATATTGTTTACTTGTTGTTATTATGTTAGTCTTATTTTTTAAACGACGTTCTTTTTTATTGGTTATATTGAAATAATTGATTATGAAAAATGATAAAAATTTATTTAAAAATTTAACGTTGTCCCAAAATAACATTTCCAATTAAAAAATAAATCTATACTAATAATACAATCATTTTCCTCAAAACAAAACGGATGTCAATTTATTTTCACTGGCTTCGTCAATTATTTTAGTTGAAAATATAATAAAATATAATACATTGCGTTATATAATAGCCCGTAATGATCTAGATACGAGGAAAATTTTCAAAAATTTCTTAATATAAACGTATTTGTCGTTTTTATTTGTTTATATTTTCTTTTACACTAATATGTATTTTTGTATACTGTGTTGTATTTGCTTTTTTTTAGACGAAATTAAATACAATAAATTCAGTTACATAATTACAAGACAGTAAAAATATAATAATAGCCGTGTTAAATGTTATACTAGATAGTATATACATTTAAATTTAAATCAAACTTGTCGATATTGTTCTTTTTCGTAAGTCCTAACTATAATATAAACAACAGCACACTTAATAATTGCATTCAAAAAAATAATGAACGAAAATAGGATAAGTTTCTTTGACTCGAAGAAAAACATTTCACCGGAGTTTGGTTAACACTCCATTATAGATACTTTCCCTCTTAAACCTCTTTAGTCGTTTACGGCAGAGTGCACTGGTGATAGATAATGTTACTCATATTCGAGAAAAGACAATTACCATTTCTGTATTATGCAATTAAAGAGCTTATGAGCTTCAGCACAATGTCGGTATTAAAATTAATAAGCCGTTTTAAATAAGATACTCAGGGCTTTTGTTTGCGAGAGGTATTGTCTCGCCAACGTTTTTCCCAATATTATCTATTCATTGTTTGGAAAACAGTTCACTCCCTTTCACCCTTCTTAAAATGATGTTTTACGTACAACCGTCAATTGTTTTCACAAAACGAATTCTGTATTTAAATAATTTATTTACGGTAAATATAATTGGCTACAGAATATGTACACAAGTACAAATAATGCTGATTCTATCTGTTATTTTGATAAGTATTACCTATTATTAAACATTAATAAAACAAATATCAAAGTCAATTTTTATAAACAATAAAAAAATAAAAAATAAATATTTTTTGATTAATCATATACTTTGTTATAAATATCCAACACAGCAAGATAATATTTTATACAAATTGTAGAAATATTATTTAAGATATATATTTTTTAAATTATTTTAAATGGTTGCTAAAAAATTCTAAAATGTTTTGAAAATAATTTTTGCTATATAATGTTGTAAAAATCGTTTTACGTAATATTTTAAAAACATATTTTTCAATAATTTAAAAAAAAATACTTTTCAAACAATAAATTATTTGTTGATAATAATATGAAATGTAATCTCAAGAATATTATTTATGTTTAATATTATTGGAATAATTATTCATCCTTTTTAAAAAATTTGTTAAAACAGATAAGGTTGACTATGAATCGTCAATATAAAAACAAAAACACATGTTGTACAATCTTTTGATACATTACATTATATTTTTATAAAATAAATACCAAGTATATTATAAATAATGATCCGATTATCACAAGTTTGATATTCTTTTGCTAGGTTGAGAATTTCGTGTAGTCGATAATAATTAGAAAGCTCATTTTTTTGTGTTTCTCAACATTTTTCAAATGAAAGAAGAAAACAACTTATAATTGCAGAAGACGGCAGAATTCAGAAAAACCTCATTATTGATGAATTTGAATTTCTTTTTTTTATGATAAATTTTTTTTCTGTTCCATAATATTGATAAATTAAAATAATTTGTAAGAATAAATATTATTACATTTAAATTTTAAATCTTAATTATAATATAACACAATAACATTCCAATACTTATTTCTTCAAGTATCGAAGGGATGAAGGAGAAACGCCCATAATCAACGATGTTCATTTAAACAAACATTTATTGAATAAAACATAATACTCTCATTAGAGGGGACATTTTTTTCTATTTCGATCTTATTTTTATTTCTCATATAGTTGAAATATTTCATGAAATAAATGTTTAAACCTTATATGCTATGACGGCGTAATGTGTAGGCAATATTGATGCTTGAGTGAATGCGTGAACATAATATTCAACTAACCTAACTGAAACGAACCAAATTAGAATGAATTATTTTATTATTGTATAAATTAATTATTTTAAGAATATTGATAAAATATTACCATGTAACTTTTTTAATAGCATACAACGAACTATCGCGTACCTATAATGTCTTTGACGTACATACTAATTTCTGAAATGGAAAACAAAACGTATGAAGTATTTCACTTTAAAAATGTAATGTAAATGTAAGCAAACATTCAACACAATCAGACAGTTTTTACTTAAATATTTTTCCAATAAATATATTTTCAAATAAATCAAACCCATTAATAATTTTAATAGGAAAATCATTAGTAATGTTGTTATTTATATGAGGTTGACATTAGCTCAAACACATTATTCTAGTTTATTTAATCGATAATTATTTCCATTAATATATAGTTTGATACCAATAACCACATAATTTAGTATGTCTGCAAACAAATAATAAAACAAAATATAAATTATTAAGAATTAATGTTCAAATATATAATCGTATTAAATATTTAAACTACTTAATAATATGCAAAGACTTATTCTTTTTTTTTTATAAGGCCATTTTTTATAAATGTATTACTATCTTTTTTAGGTTTCTCGTGGCTTCAATATAATCCAATGCCAATAACGTCAATTATATCAATATCATTTAATTTTATATTTTGAACTTTTTTTTGTAATCCAAATTCTATAGGAATACATTATAATTAACTTTATACATTTTGAATTTCTATAACCATTCATGAATATTTTGGTAAATTAACCAAATTAAAACGATAAGAACTTAATAAGTCATTTAAACTACGATGAAAATATTGTGAATACATGTTCATTAATAAGAAAATTAATTTTTATAAACTCATCTTATTTAAGTAACAATTATAATAAAAATTTGGATCATTATTTTCTTGAATTAATAGTGACATATTGAGAATAGATTTATTGTCCGTTGACCAATTAAAATTATTATATGTAGGTGTATGGGAAAATTGATAGGGAATATATTATTGTTTGTTGTGTGGGCTAAAAATTATTTTCTCACTCTGAATTAATGGAAAAATTTTGAAGAATAATAAATAAGTAGTATTAATATTATTTCGAATATTGTTATTTTCTAATAAACGATAATTGAAAATCTTTTGATCTTTAATTTCAATATTTTGGTGAAGCGTTTAAAATGTTGTTTAAATTTTCTCATTTATCATCACAAATGTCTCTGTTTTTAATTTTTAGTTGTATAGGAATTGGAGTAGCTTATTTATTTGTGAAGGAAATAATTCTTATAAATTTCGTTCAAAATTGAGATAACTCAAATAAATATTTAGAGACAAGGATGTAAAAAATTACAAATATATTTGAAATAAAAATGATTTCAGTATGAATCTTGTATATATCTTAAATTTAGCCAAACTGTTTAGATCCACAGAGATTTACATAGGATGCCTTAATGAAAGATGACTTTGATAAGAAATTGCTTTATTTTTTCATATCACAGTTAGTAAATTATGTTTGAAGTTGTGTTATAGCAGAAAATGGAAATATAATATGTTATGTACCTTTTATATTTTTAATCACATTTAAACGATTTTCTTACACATCTTAAAACAAAATTAGATATTTTACGAAATATTATCGGAGGGCGAGAGAAAGAGAGTGAAAGATAGTGTGTGAGAGATAGAGAGAGAGAAAGAGAAGTTAAAACATTGCACTATACATGTTAATTTTTTTTTATTAGTATTATGGTGTTTTGCTATAAGATTAAAAATTAAATTAAATTAAAAATACATTTTTATCCCTACCTGGTTTTTTTTCCGTTGTCATTTCATTTGATGTATTTTACATGAAAAGGCCATTAATTTTTTTTTTCCAAATATATATTTTATTATTGTCATTGGAACTAAAAGCCGTTGAAATTTTAAAAGAAAAATTAATGGCCGATAAAATCGTACTTTTAACCAATTGGGTGTGTTGGATGAATGTAACACTGTATGAATATTATATTATGCGAAGCATTTCATGCATAATTAATTAATTCCCAATGAAACCGAGTTAATTATATAAAACGTTCCGTGGGAGTTATCTTCCGTGGCCCACCATCGTAAAAGTTTGTCTCTTCGGTAGTGCGTTCATTCATTATTCTGGGCAAATATTATATTTTTGGCATTCAATAATGGACACTTAGACATTTACGGCAATCTCCGATCAGAAAAGCGCGAATCGGGGTTCGGAGAGCTTAATTATGTATATTTTAGCCATATTTTAAGCACAACCGTTGCGGGTCAGATTTAATCAATGTCTACATCGCGTAACAATAACGTCACCGCGAATTATTACGTAATTAATTTAAATTTTAACTCATTGGAGGTTACCCAAAGGACTCACCACCTGTGTATCGTATAGATATTCATTATTATAGAGTACTTATTTCTCGTCAATTTCGGTACAAGCAGATTTATGTGAATTAATTACATTTTTCAATTCGTTTATAATCAATAATTTAGTTAAAAATACTGCACAAAAGTATGTAAGTATTTGATACGATTTAATATCCTTTACAAAATTCAAATGTTCTACCAAACCGTATTACGTAAACGAATTATTTTATCCAACTTAACTTATTGTATCTAATGTGTCTGTTGTACATAAGATTTATTTTTATTAATATTTATGAATTTATTTTTTGTTTTAGGTAAGATTAAACAAGCATATTAATCAAACTTAAACTTGTGTAAAAATGTGCCAACAAAAAACCGTAAGTTTCACGACAAAGACATTATAGAAAATATCTTGGCTTGAGTACAGAGCTTTACGTTTATACGTTTATACGTTTATACGTTTTTTTCTTTTTTTTTTTCTCTAACAGTATAAATGAGTTTGACTATAAATTGTTATGATTAATTTTCTTAAACATCAAGTTGGGATAGACATTATATAAGGTTAGGTTGATACTAAACAAATTATAAATGGTGAAATTGTTAAGTTTTCCCCCGGAAAATGTACGCGACGTAGACGTCAGACCGTCTAGGGATCGCTAAATCAAAGACCGGAACGATGGCATCGTAATTCGCTGGGAGAGCACTTACTTGAGACTGCACCGACGAAGCGTGAAAAGATTGTTTTCATTTTTTTTCTCGCTTCGATGGCAATTTGAGCTGTCAAAATAGTGTGCTTACCATTAGCTGATGACCTTTATATAAAACGATAAGGAGCACGTGTCTGAAAAACATATTTGATGTTATGTAAAGAAACCGCGAAATGATTCAGTTTAGAATGATAAGACCGTTTTGAAATGTTAAATAGATAATGGTAATCTTTGAGTATTGTGTTTTTGTCGAACGAACTTCTTCAGTTAAAAATGTATTATGTGCGTTTATGCCAAACATAAAAATACGTTTTTCTTTAAATATAGATAATTTTTAAATACAATATTATATAGTGTCAGTTTCGGGTTAGGCTTGTCCCTGGGCGCTATATAATTATATAAATATTAGTGTTATTAATATTAGTGCTTCAATTACAACGGTTTAGAGTTTTTATAGATAAATCAAAAATTATTTAGAGACAGTGAGAGATGTTATGGAAAGGCTGATTGATGGAATAGAAAGTGATATAATAAAATAGCTGGTATAAATGGTGAGAGGTAGAAGATCATGATCTATGAAAGTGTATTTATGATGGCCATCATCTAATAGGAGTGTGAAGGGAAGCAGAAAAAGAAGAAAATCGTTAAATCTAAAACGTTAAAAGTATATCTTATGCGCTTGCGTTCTATACCTTTTAGGTGCAGATGGAATATGGACGTAAGGCAACGACCACAGTATAAAGACACAGAGTTATGACAATAAAACATTTATATATATAGAATAAACTTATAAACATGAACAACTATAAAAACTAAAAAACTGACTTGTTTTATAAAGCGGATCATATATACGCGATATGTTGCATAATATTATCGATGGTTTAGAATAGATTATGTTGCAGGATTGTACAATATATTAAACAAATCAAACAGGGTTGGAAAGGTCCGTTTGGATATTCGGTCGATCAGAACATTTTTTATGGTTTATAGCTACAGCCTTATGTAACACGCATACAAATATATACCTGAGCGAAATGGGTAGCGAATATTTTTCAATTGAATGTTGTGCAGTAATATTGTAAACTTTGGGGAAAACGAATACTGCATAAAATATTAACACAATTTAATTGCTCTCGAGTAGAGGCAACTAAATGGTAATCACAGACATAGTATAAATAAAATACGAACTACGCTTTGCATAAATACAGACCATCAGTCGCACACGAGCGTTTTTTCTTTTTCATCACAAAATTATTCTCCTTTCCAACGAAGTCTGTACAACCATATATATTTATAAGTGCGCATAAGAACGATATTTTTAGTTGCTCTCATAGACTAGAATATCTTTGGTCTTGGGTTCATCGAATCTAATGATTTTTATTTTATTTGTTCTCGTTATAAACTAGTTATTTTTGTTAAAAATGGCTCTTGTTGACTCTGAGAGAGAAAAAGACATTGATATTGAAATGATTATTTATGAAATTGAAAAAAAATTCCAGCATTATTCAATAAAAACTTAAAAAACTACTCAGATTTTAGTTTAAAAAACAAGCTACGAGATGAATTTTAATGTATAGTGTACGATCCTAGAACAGCATGCTAGAGAACAGAAAAAAAACAAGTTCAAGTATGCCCAGAATTGTGTGTTATGCGGCAAATAACGTTAAACTCATACGGAAGTGATCGAAGAATTTCTCTGGATATTATCTGAGCTATTTCATGACATAATATTAATTATCTCATAAATTCTTCAAACATCAAATTAAATTTTAAATTTGTTATTCCATAACCGAAGTCTGTATATAATTAATAAATAATATAATTAATTCAAAGATAATTTAATAATTTAATTTTAGTACATTATTTACGAACGATTCATATAGATGTAGCGATATGAAAAATCAAAATATGATTTTTATTATGTAAAATTTCTAAATCTTAACTACACTTTTTTAACAATAAATGTTGATACTTTAAATCCTAACCAAAATTTGATAATACTTTAAAAATAAGTAATGATCCTTTTTTAAATTAACAAATTATATTTGAATTAAACTATGTTATAAAGTAAATTAAATAATTCCAGGTGACCAAATTAATTCGTTTCTTATCATACAAGAAATAAATATTAATATTATATTTAATCGAATGATTGTCTGAAATGATCCTAAAATTTTGAATTTAAATATAGTAAACAAGGTGTGATACCTGTATGAAATTTTAAAGTGAATAACATATAAATTTAATATATTTTTTAACATCATTGTCTCAGAATAATGTAGTATTGTTCTTTTAATTAGTATATTGTATATATACTTGAAGTGTAATACTATACCATGAGATGTTACAATGCGAAGTTAAGACGATGTTTATTATTAACTTATCATTAATGATACCACATAACCTGGCGTTTAGCGACTGTTGTACATCAACGATATGTCCATGAAATCTTAATTTAGTAACTTCGCATATTATAAAATAGAAATTACGTGATGTCTATGGGATTTTTTTTGTATATTACAGAGAATACCAGATAATCCAATGTTTAAAACTGTTTAATTCTTATAATAAATCAATGATTAAATTATTAAAACATATTTTTTAAAATAACTAAATTATAATAAATAAAACGACGACTTTGAATTAAGTTAATTTTTTCTTTTTAAAATAAAGTTCAAAGTAGTAGGACCTATTGATTTATCTATTTTGTATTCCTAACACACTGCTTTGCAAGGTTATACTAAAAATATTTAGAAACTGATTTTTAAAATTTTTTTTTTAGTACTAATGCTATATAGTAAAGAAATATCTTGGGTTTAAAATTGAATTATAACAAAATATTATATGACATAATAATCCATAGAAAAGAAAATTATAAATTGTACTTTTTATTAATCGGATGTATCTCGTTATTATCCCAAGACCTTAAGTATTATCAATACATAATAATAACGTTTGATTTGAATTCTCAATAAAATACGTATTTAATATAAGTTATATTTATTTCAAGTCAAAGTAAGACAATCAGTTTCG